>WBMW01000076.1:551217-655628 GCA_013396635.1 Penelope pileata
CACCACTACTTGAACACAGGAATACTGGATGCGTGCATAAAGCAGAAGCACCAGCACTTCACATGGATGGGGGGGAAAAAAAAAGTTTCCTATTCAGAACTCTAGAATTCTTTCATCTCTCAAAGAAAGCAAAACATGTCAGTGACTAAAGCTCACACAGGGACTTGAGGGAAGCAGAGAAATGTTTCTCCCATGCTAAAACAAGACTTCCTTTTGCCCTAGGTTCCACCATAGACATCTAAGTCTGAGAAGCGCAGGGACCTGCGCCGTTACCATCCCAGGTCCCCGTGCTCAGCAGCACCCCTACCCACACCTGCTGGGCTGCACAGGGTTTCTCCTATTGCTTCCTTGGGATTTCAGGTAAGGTACTTAAGGAGAAAAGAGCACCTGATAGAGCAAGTAAAGTAACAGGTGAAATTCAACAGAACCCACAGATGGTGCAGTAGTTGAAATACCAAGCAATTCTTTCATATCTATTCAGTAGAAACACGTAAACAAAACCTGTAATTCTGAGAACACATCTCTTACTGAATTTTCTGTGCATTACCCATTCAGGGCCACTGGGGCCCAGTACTCCGCCGTGGCACTGACAGCGGCTGCATGGACAGGGATGGATGGCCTCCTGCAGGGTGAGGTGACCCCGCCGCACACGTGAAAACGAGCTAAGAACGGGCAGCATCGCATCTTCAGCGCCAGATGCTACTGCCCTTACCTTGCCTCCAGACCTGCAGTTTTCAGGGGAAAAGGTGACAACATTACTGCAGCTCTAGCTCTGTCTATCACCACGTAACACCCCAGGAACACCGGATTCCGCAAGGAATCCCAGCGAGCAGACTTGCGGCTGGTTTGAAGCAATGCGTATGCAACGGTCCCAGGACACGGTGGGTGCATCACCAGACAGAAACACACACTGTTGGACAACTTAGAAAAACATGTTTTCTATTTATTTAAAAATAAGTTTGTAGTTACTACATTGCAGTGACAGTAATTCTTACACATACATTCTAGTTTGTATAAAAGGATTCAAAGTATTATGCATCAAAACTAACATAGAAAGTGTCCACATAACAGTAAAGAAATTTCCAATCCTTATGTACAAAAAGAAAGGGCACTGTTATCCTGGTGAGATACTTCAGGTTATAACATGAGAATCCAGATTGCTGGAAGGAAAAAAACAACCCTCGATAAAGCTAAAGAATTATAGTTTTTAAAACTGTTACTCATTACATACAACAGATGTGTTTTACATAATTCTGTACAAAATAAGTGTAACTTTTTAATCTGAAAATGTGTCAGTTTCAAAATTAACCTTTCTCGGTAATTTCCTTAAAGTTGAGCTCCGTTCTATACATATTTAAACATTATGACAATTTAATTCACTCATGATCATTATCCAGTTGTCTGCCACTGTTCTGCAGTTTTAGTATGGTCCAAAAATGTAACTTCTGTACGGTCTCACTGCATCAGCAAGCCAACACACACAGTTCAAGCACGAAGTAGCACATCACGCTGGCATGTGCACACGCCAAGTATCGTGTTTCTTTTACTCCTAATTTTTATGACCTTGCTCTTTGTCCTTTCAGGGTAGGAATCGATAGCACACTACTACCTGCCCTCCCTAAAGTGTATTACTCGCATTATTTGAAGTGAATTTCCTGATGTATTTATCTGCATTAAAAAGGATCCAAGTGACTACTCGCCTCACTACCCAACCCCTCAAAGCGAAGCGCATTCACCTGTTTTATTGCAGCATATACAGTTTCTCTCCAGAATGCCTTGCGGCTGGCACAGCCCTTGGGGCAGCACTCATCTCCCTTCTTTGCCATTTAAGACGCCTTTTAAAGCAGCCTTCCTGGAGTGCTTCCTTTGCCAGCACTCTGTGAAATGACATGGCAAATTCACACATAAAAATTAGCACAAGCGCAGCAGCACCTCGGGGTTAGCCCCAGTTCGAAGGCCACCTGTCATCCCCCCAGACACTGCAGCAAGCGTACAAGCTGCATTCCTGATTCAAAAACAGGAAATCACATAAACCATCATTACCAGATTTGTTACTGGAAACACACTGTCAGCTTTGGCCAATTTTATGAAATTGGATACACTTTATTCTGCGTATGAACAAGCGTTTATATACAATAATTTACAGCAGAAAACTAACAGCCCTTTTGTCAGCTGAATATCTAGGTCCCCTTGGAAACCAATCTGTTACAAGAACTTCAGGGAAAGAAGAAAACATGTAAGAATCAGTAAACAGAAGATGAGCGTTAGCTGTTTCTGGTGAGGTCTGAAAGCCCTCTCCCTTCTGCTTCACAGCACCGTTGCAGAGATGCATTACAATGCTTTTTAAGCACACAGCTGTGTTTTCGTTTTGTTTTTTAAAAAAAGACAAATCTTTGAATAACTCTGGTGGACAAAATAAATCATCTTAAAGATAAGGCTTCGGGACACAATGCAGTCCCTGCGACATGGCCACATCTTGATGGGCCAGCAGGATGTCAAAATTACCTCCGCAAGATCTGCACGCCACAAATGAAACACAAATGCTGATGAAAGCGAGCTTGAAATCCCCTAAGCTCCCATCCAGTATTTAAGTACAGGGGAAAGGGTCTCCAGTTCAGCCCATTGCTTTTATAGAACCATTTAACGTGTGCCCAGATGTAGTCCTTGGTCCAACAAAGGCGAGCAAAAGATTTAGAAGCGGGATGCAAAAATTGTAACAAGCTTGAAGTTACTGAGCAGACAGACTGTTTCTTGTGTCGTACATTTTTTTTTTTTGGTAAGGCAAAAGCCTCTGGCACAGAATCAGAATTGGTACTCGAAAAATATTTGTACAGCAATACAGTGAATAATTTGTCTCTACGCTACAATTTATTTTGTTATAGATATTAATATATCCTACGTGCTGCATCAGGGTCCTTTATCAATTAATAGCTTTACAAATATTAAGCCATAGTAATATGTAACTCAACCAACTCAATCTTACAAGTCTAACAACAAACTGGTCACATGTACAAACCGGACACTGTACAAATAAACATCGGCAAATATATCACAGCAGTCTCATCACGAGAGGAAGACACTTTTCCGTGAAGTTGTGTCACTGCTCATTGCTGAGTGACAGCCAGCTCTGGTCAGGATTGACAATAACGATCAATATAGCGGTAAAATCGAAGTTCAGTTCCTGGTTAATGCATTAACAGGAGAAACAAAGCGGCGGAAGAGTTGTTAACTATGTAGGCACGAGTACAACGATTTCTGTTGAACACTTAAAGCACACCGGTATCACAGAAACAAAAGCTACTTCCTCCTCGGCAGTTCCAGAACACACTGCTATTAAGGTACCACTCAGTGGTCAGAACCAAACTGAACGTCCCCAGTAGCGAGCAGAGATATCAGAACAGCGTCCTCGCATTCGCGTCAAGTAGAAATGAATTTAAAGAATAAAACTGTGCCAATCACTGCCAGGTCTGTAAGATCCCTCGACTGCAAATGCCTACGAACCTATGCAATATTTACAACACCCATGTGAAACGAGCACGCCAGATTCCGGTGCTCCATTTTCAGAATTAGTCGTCAGGTACTTGAGAAGGCAGCAGGTGACGTGCACAGAGCTACTGCTCCTGACTGTTCAGAACACTGACCAACAGTTTATTGCTCACATTTAAAAACCTAAAACTTTGCCATCAAAAGCTCCTTTTCTGTGTCGATACAGTAAGTCAACCTCAAATAACACAATTTTTTCCCAACCAAAACGCAGTCTGACGGTGACTAAAGTCTCATAAATAGTTTGCAAACTAAATTACAAAAATAAAGCTTTTAAATAAACCTGATATTTTTTTGTGTGTCGCTTCTATTCAAAGTTACCTAAATGATGCACAATTTATTTTAAAAGGAAAAGCATTGATGTGCCTACTATGAATTAAAAAACCACTGGCTGAAGCCACCAGTGTCTCTGGGCGGGGAGCAGTACCCATGTTCTGCAGGTAAGGCCTTCTATTCTCAGAGAATCAAGATGTATCGTTTTCTACCTAGCGTTAAGGGAACACTTCAGCCTCCAAAAGTTACATACAGGGTATTTCTGATATATAAATATATACATAAACATGCCATATAAAACATTATTACAAACGGAGTAAATACAGAAGTTGAATTTTAGATATAATCTATTTCATATATTACAATGCAGATAACATCAGGAAATTACACATTTTCAAATGATTGCCTTCATCAGTGAGAACTGGCAAAACCAACAGGTAGAATCGATGTGCTTTGAATTATGAAGCTGTCCTGCAACTGCACAGGCACGGCTTTTATCTTACCACGTGATCAGTGACTCCATTTTAACTGAGTAGTAAAGACACACTTGCTAAAATATATTTATATATATATAACAACAAATGAAATGCAAGTTGATCCCTGTTCCCCAGACTCGTAACTAAATTCAAAGAGGATCTGCAAAAATATTTTAGTCATTTCATGTAACAAAATTCATACGGGTATTAAACTAAGTATGGTGGATACCAGTTTGCCACCCACCATATTACATCTACGTATTTCCGTTCCTCTTTGTGTCAGATACCAGTGTTCTTCGTTCAAATATTTAAGCCGTTTTGTAACAGACAACAAAAGGGTGAGGAATTATGCCCCAAGTACGTATACAGAATCTGTGCAAAATTTAAGGTCTGAATTCTGTATGCCCTCCCAGGTATTGTAGATGTTGTTTGTTAAACAAAAAAAGAACTGTTATAAAGTAAGGGTGTACGGAATTGAGGTTTCATGTCAGGTTTATTTCTTCAGCTAAGTTAGGGTCACACAAAGTCTGTCACGCTACCCAAAGTTCCAAAATAATGTATAATCAGAAAATTTTGGTTACATTTTTGTACCATACCAGGTTTCAGAAAATACGACTGCTTCCGTATTTTTTCCTTAAAACTGGACAATATTTGTTTTGAAGTGATAGAAAATGGTATTAAAGTTTGTTTGTAAAGGTATAAAATAACTAAATGTACCATAAACAAATAAATAACTGCTTTTTCTTTTCCAGAGCAGTACATATAACAATACATTCCCCTAAGTCATATAGTTATCATTTACAATAGACAACTCAATTTTACTAAGGATGCAAGAAATAATAGAATACAAGGCACAATCATTAAATGGAATTTTTCTTTAGGGTGAATATTGACTTATGTCAGCGTGATATACCATAAAAAGTGCAGAAAAACGCAATGTGCAATGAGACCACTGTATAAAACATGATTGCATAAAAAGTGATTTGGCCTTTTTAACCTTAATAATTGAAAATAACCAATCTTCCCCTTAAAATTAAACTATAAAGTATGACATTTTAAAATTTTCAATTCTAGTGCTATCTAAAAAATCCTGAAAAAAATTTATACCTGGGAAATATTTTATACGTGTTTATGTATATATTAATATATACACACACACTCTTCTTTGTAGGTCATTTCAGCCTCTTAAGCACGTCTAAAGTTGTAGAAACAACAATCAATCTGGATCAGAAAGTAAACATCGGAATTCCATACCTGTCCTGTAATTTCCTTGAATCCTTTAACCAATTATACATTTTGTCTAAAACATCTCTGTCAAAGGACCCCACCAGTGCATTATTTTCTACCAAAAGTACCAAAAAGGATACAGTTCAGAACAATGTTAACAACTTACTATTTAAAACAATACACAGCTTTCTCACTGCAAGTTGTATGCTGTACTGACACTCAAAAAGAAAAAAAGGCTTTCCACTGCACTGATTCTCAGTCTTTGGCACAATAAACAGAGATTTAGTGATTGATACAAGAATCAAGGTCTGAAAAATTAGACATTAGTCAAACTTTTTCCAATGTGGATATATATATATATTTGTGATTACATTTTTGCTATGTTTGGCAGAACATGGATAAACCAACAGCCTGTGCTAGGCTCCTTTTGCAGTTGAATGTTCCATCACTACTGAAATTAAGCATTTTCAGATTAGCAAAGTTTGGTATTTTTGTATTTGTATTTAATAGAAAGGTAAGTGAATTTACTGCCACTTTTTGCCAAAATCTGCCTTCCTAGGCGACTCAACTTGATAATCAATGTGTACCTTGCTTGACCAAAAATAGACTTCTGTTTTCAGTTTGTGGCATTTAAAGTTCCATCACCTTTTTTTTTTTTAAATTGTGTAGAGATTCTACGCGCTACTCCAGTGGAGTAGTTCTCACCTCTGTAAGTCAGTCAGAAATTGCTTCAGTTATTCTCAACTATGAACAAAATGACTGTTGAAATGCATAACCTATTTGGAGGGCAATAAATAGCAAAAGTTTAAAATATATATTTCTTTCAAAGAATGTTCTTTCAGTTTTTTTTTTTTGTTTTTTTTTTTTGCTAAATTTTCTCCCAAATCAGAACATATTCTTCTAACCCATAATAGCAGCAGGGAAGCAGAAGTCTGTTCTGCTGTTCCTTAACTGTACCTGCTTCATAGCATTCTGAAGTAAAACACTTGGTAAAAGTTACCAACCAATTAAATTAGCTTTTGCTTTTTCAGTCAACTTCCGGACTCTGCCTCTGCTAGATGTCCCAAAAGTTAAGGAGGTGTCTTCAAACAATAGCTGCCTTTGCTCTTCCTCAGAGTCATCTTCGTTGTAAAAGGCTGTCCTCCTACCCTGGTTTCTAGTTCTCATGTGAGGTTCAGAATCTTTAAGCTCCTCAGACCCTTCTTCCATAGGCTCATCAATCTTTTTCCTCCTGCTTCTCGTCTGCATTTTAACATTTGCAGGAACTAAAAGGTCCGAGCCTGGTGGATGTGACTTTATCTTTCTTTTTGGCTTTCTACCCCCACGGCCTTTTTTTTGCACCAAGTCTTCCTTCATATTATTTTCAGAAAGAGAGTTGCATGCAGTAGAAGCAGAGGCTTCTTCTGGTACATCCCTTGCGGTCTGGACTGCACTCTGCTCTGCAACCTTTTGCTGTTCAAGGATTTGTAGCCTTTTTGGTTTTCTGCCTCGCTTCTTGTGCACCACTTCACAGGTACTGTTATTAGCCTCAATCTTCGGTTTCCGTCCGGGGCCTCTTTTAACCGGAGGCTTTGAAGGCTGCCCTCCATGTCCATTTACCTGAATGCTTCCTGATGCCAAAGCATTATTCTTGCAATCTGCTGTAAAAAAAAACAAGCAAACAAAATGAGAGTATGGATCACACAACAGATTGGCATTTACATTCATTTTCAGTACCTGAATGAATCCAAAGCCAATCTGCCCAAACCCAAGAGAGCCCGAAAAGAACAAGTATGTAATGAGGACTAGCTTCTAGTTGAACTTATCTCAAGGTAGCTTGAGACAAAAAAAAAAAAAAANAATTCAGAAGAGAAGAATGGGTAAGGTCTTTTTCTTGGCTGATGCAACAGAAGTGGTCAAAAACTTGTACTTGGTATCTGCAACAGCAAAAAGTTGCTCAAGAAGCACTGATGCAAAAACTTAGAATGCTTCTCAGCAGGTTCTCTCTGGATAAAGAAAAGTTTCTTCCAGCCCAAGGCAGCATCCCTTACAGCGATTTTGTTAGACCAAACTCATTTCAAAAAAAGAAGTGAGGATAAAGTTAGAAATGTCTGAGATTTCCAAAAAACCAAAACACGTGAACATATGCCACCTGCAAAGATTTTTGATATTATTGGACAAGTGTCTGAAGGAGACACTGGGAGAACTGCATGAACTATGAGGTTTCCTTAGCTGAGTGGTAGCAAGCTTTCTCAGTGGGGCACGTCACAGGATCTCTTATAAAGGTGTTCCGATACTACAGGCCTTGCCTTGAACACCACCAGAACAGACTCACAGCCCCACAGATGCTGCACCCTTTGGCATCCTTTGATAGAGCATCCATGCACAGGTTTTGCTGTGTTCAAGCGCACCCCATAAAGCACTAATAGCACGGGCTCCACTATCATCAGTAGTTGTGCGGGAGAGAAACAAAACTCGGGTATCTGTGACGTGATAGCGTCACTAATTCTCCAGGCGTACAACGGGCACATATTCTATCATGCAATACAGTAAGAACTGAGGCTGTTGTAAGAAAGCTGACAAGGAATGGGGCAGACAATTTAACTTATCCGACCACAGGCTGCTTGTTCCGAAGCATGGAAAGAACAAATAATCCTCAGAGAGAAGAGGATGACAGGCAGTAACCAGATTAATTAGGTGGGATCCAGTTTGCAGACTTTCTTCATCTTCAGAAAAAACAGATGCTCAGTGGATCTAGTTGCTTTGTAACAGCTTTGTAACAGCTAAAAGCCTCTTCATAAGCAGGAGAGCTTTTATGTTTGGGAAACCTAATTTCAGTCTCCACAGAAGCCTTGAGCTTGAACATATCCAGACAGTAAAACACCAAGCAAGTTCAGTCTAGAAGATTACATGAAACTAAGTCCCATCAACCCACACACTCAACAGAAAGAGCAAATACTGCATACTTCTATCTTGCTGTGACAAAAATGAAATGAAAATGCAGCTGGGATGGTCTCATTTATGCTCATAGTCATGGAGAGCGACATCGCACTCAGTATTACTGATCCAAATAAATAAATACATAGACATAGGTAAAGCCCATAGGGCTTCAACTGTGACCATGCCAAAGTCTGCCTTGGAATTTGAGAACTTATATGAGCTAGCTGTAATACACTGAAAGCATTCTGCCTGTAGCAATTTAAAAGCAGGTAATGATAATATAACCTATCACAACTGGCCTGACACTTTTCTGGCTAGACTGTTACCACACCATGGAAATGGTGCCGAGAGCGATCAAAACTATGTTAAAAATCATGAAGGAAACTGAATTATTCCATTAGACTTTCTTATTTTGCAGAATCATAGTGTATACTAATTACCCCACCCCAAAATGTCAAGTCTGAGGTGCAACTACAGCCACTACATCAACAAGGAGTGTGGGGGGAAACCTTCTAAAGCAGCTCCATACCTTGTTGATTAACAGTGGAAGCTTTGACTTTGCGTTTGATTTGCTTCTCTTTCTCAGGATTTTCTCTTGTGGAGTTATTCCTAGTGTTATGACTGTTATCAGATTGGCTGGGGATTGATAAAATATTCTGGTTCTTGGAATGTTTGGTCGAATTCTCCAGTACTAGGACAAAAAAGATGACAAAAATATTATACATACAGAAAAAAGTACTTGATACCATGTTCATTCTCATCTGCCTAAAAATGAAGTCACTCGTTTTACTACAAGCAAGCAACAAGAATCAGTGATCTACAAGTGAAAAAGAATTAAATAACATGGCTTAACCTATTCAATTTTCCTCTAGTGAGCCTCAAGGCTCAGAAGCTTGAAAACAGCATCAGTCTTAACTGAGATAAACACATTTGATCTTGAAAAATGGAAGGTTTGTTTAAAAACCTTCTCTGAATTAAAAAAAGAAAAAAAAAGCAGGAAAAACAAAACTCCACTCTACCAACTTACCTGACTTTCCTGACCCTGCAGTAGTATTAGGTTTTGTAATTAAAGGCTTTATTGTTAAAGGCTTTCCTCCTGAAGAAGTAGATGGTTGCTCTGCAGAAGCCACATCTGTTATCCCCCTATTGCTTCTAGTCCTCACAAGAGAAGAGGTTTCAGCTGCTTTTCCATTCATCTGAGGTGGGGCATGTCTCAGCACCGTTGCTCGTGCAGGTGCAGAAGATGAAGAGGAGGCAGAAGTTTCTGCCTTCAACTGAGGTTTTATTAATCTCCTTTTCCTTTCAGGGCTGCAAAAGGAGTAGGAATTTGAAACCTGGGTGACCACTTTTATATTTTAAAGAAATAAACAAAATCAAATGCTGGTGTCTGAGACCATGGGAGAAAAACGACCATCTCTGTATGAAGTATGTTAAAAACATGACATTTTCTGTGGAAATTCATGTAGTTGTGAGGCTCTGAAAAGCAAACCTTTAGCAAAGGTTCACAATAAATGCTATAGCTATATGACAAAGCATGAAGCCATCACTATCCTAACAATGCAGATTTACTGTACACATTTAGCACTTTACCTAGAGCTATCCTAGTGTAAGTTTTAAAACCCTTCACACCACAGAGACTTGCATTTCAAAGCCATCATTCTGCAGTGTAGGGAACAGTACAGGAAGTATTAAGAAACCACCACACTAAGTTCTATTATTTAGGCATGCCAAACTTGCACAGCACTTCATGAATACTGTAAAGAAATGAATGTACCTGGATGCAACACTACTGGAAACTGAGCTGCTCCTACTTCTTTTTTTCCTTCGTTTCTTTATTGTACTTCTTTTATGAAAGCGCAGGGCAGACTTATAATCTGATAAAATAGAACTTATGTGTTCTTCAAAGAAAGCAGAAAGGCGCAAACTCATGCTGTAGATCTTCAAAAAAAAAAAAAAGGGCACTAAGTGAGCAAGTTTTCTGCTCTCCCGAAGAGCAATATCTAGAAAAGGACAGCAACTAATATGGAAATGTTTTAAGGAAATTTACAGTTTCTTGCAACAAACTTACACTAATCCATGCATAGTTTTGCATTAACTATTTTCACAGTTTGAAAACTGTATTATGACTGAAGATCACATACAAGTGAAAGGAAAAACTGGAAAAGCCATGTTTCCAGCTGTCCATTTCCAACTGTCTTTCCAGAATGCATTCCCTTCTAGTTTCTGGAATACTCTGGAATATTAGAATTCCTAACCACAAAACATTTCACTTTTGCTTCTAAGTAAAATATAAAAGAGCTACAAGCATAATTCTATTAACCCAGTCTGTTTGGCAGAACGCAAAAAAAGAATATAAAAATGTCAGAAGAATAATTGAAAACACACTGGAGCTGAGACAATGACCACAACTCTTATATCATGCTTATAGCAGATAAAGAAAAATCAAGGAAGAACCTAGATCTACATCAAAAGCCTCGCTCTTCAATGCAACGAAAGGACAAGGGACTGAATTTTCAGTCAGCCCAAGCAGTGAGTGGGACTACTACTGGCTGAGAAGAGAACAACCACTGATCAAGTCTTGCTAAGGCCACCCATTAAGACATCTGTCCATGCATTTTACATCCTGATGGTTAATTTGCTGCTTAAAACAGTCAGACATGAAAGCTAGTGAGGATTTAAAACCATATTAGCAGAAAAATAGCTACAAAATATCAGTTACACCTCACTGCTGTCCACAGAATCATTTTTATACAGATCCTTCCTTCAGTATTGATCTCCCTTTAGATCCGCTTCGTAGTATTTTGAAACAAACTTGCAGAACATCAGAACTTCAGACATTTAAACAGCAAACATTCCTCTAAAATTCAAGGCTGTACTCCTTTCTCAAAAATATTCACGTCTGAAAACCAGAAATAAACTTTTTTATAGTAATCAAAAGTTTTTGTCCTGTTTTTTTTCCACTTCTAAATAATATTTCAAACAAAAATAAATCAAGTCTTACCCTTGATCTTTTACTTGGTGTATAGGCCTTCGAGTTGCTGAAAATAAGTCTCACATCTTTACACAGCTCCATTGGTGACTCATAGTTACCAGCTTCCAGTGTTTCTCTAACAGTAGCAAAATCCATAGGCGTATCAATAATATCTCTATAATCCTGTTGTAGAACAGAAAGCAAAGTAGTACAAATTTTCTTCCAAGCCTTAACCATATCATTTTTATTTGAATGCACTTGATAGATCTGTTTAGATCTAACTGTACTCCTTAAAAATACATGTGAAAGACCACTAAAGACATTTGCTCCTTTCTACTCCTATGCAATGGTTTAACAATTCAGTCTTAGCACTAAGCATAATACTGTTTTCATACACAAGCTTTAAAACATGAAGTTTGAACATTTGGATCTGACGACAGTCTTGGTGCATCTCTGCCGCAACCCAAACAGTCAGTCTCCCAAAGGAGATCTGACAATTTAAGAAAGTAATACTGAAATAATGAAAACTCCACAGACTTAAACAGGACCCTGTGCAAACCAACCACAGAATATTTTTCTAGGCTACGGAAGAAAGAGAACACCCATACAACAAGAAGCTCAAATACCCGTATGACAAGAAGTTAATCCATCAGAACACGCGTAACCTGTGCAAGTAACTCTGAACGTTAAAGACTGGGGAGCAGAGCATTTCATGCCCAAGCCTAGTAAGGTGCTTTTTATCAGCTCATTTGAGGATCTGAATCACAAAGGGTGGCTATCTGCAGTGCACCATGGCATCAAGTTCAGGTCACTTCAAAAATGATGGCGCCTGGAGCATCAAGCCTGCGGCAAAGTATGGTTGCCAGAGTATAAAGACAGATCTACCACTGACTTCTGAAAGAGAGCTTTTCTTTTTTCTAACTGAGACAAATAATTTTCCCCAAGTTAATGAGAGGTATTTTAAAATAAAACTAGCCTAGAAGGAAGAGATCCAAGGTGACAAGGCTTTTGTGTTTAAATATTCTATAGTTACAAATGGCTGCTCACAGCTATTTTAACTCCAGTGAAATCATCCAGGCAGAAAGTGAAATCTGGGAAACTCGTTGTTCTAACAGTTAATGTTTCACTACAGGGCTTCAATGGGTACTCTTTTCCCCGCAAGAGTTCTGATGACTGTTGGAAATATGGAAATCACTTTTTAGTTTCTATACTTCCGAAACGCGAACAAAAAATGTGCAATGATGATATCTGTCACAACAAGCAACCTAACATTCTCCCTTCATATATCACCCTTTTTCACCCAAAAGGGTGCATACACCTTAATCGCAAAGACTTTTTACTTAGTTGCATACTCCTCAATATTTTGCAACTGAAGTACTCAGAGAAGTACAATTTATTTTGAAATTACTTTAAAGAGACAAAAAACATCATCATCAGGTGACAAGCACTGATAGAAAAGCTCTGTCTATAACACTGCCTGAAGTTTTGAATAAATGAGTTGAAAAAACGGTCACCATTGAAAAAACTACTACAACCAATCTTCCTGTTACAATACACTCACTGGATATTCAAGGAGATCCACTGGCTGTCGAAACGGTTCAGAGTCTTCACACTGAAAAATGAGATTCAGCAGCTCCTGGCATTGCTTCTTCCATGACTGGATGTCATACGACTGGGCTCTATTACGCAGCCGCCTCTTCGGCTGATGATCCTGAAATGAAAATGTTGTCTGGTATTTATTCAATAAGCCAGCTCTTTTTAGAGAATAAAATGGAAAGGGTACCCTGCAAGACACAAATTCCAATTAACTAACTTGTAATGTGCAATAGCACATGCATAAACGCTTTTATACTGAACAACGCAGGAGAGCAACACTTCAGTCACTATAAATTCAAAACTCTCCAAAAGCTGAGATTACACAATAATTAAACATCTTCAATTTTACGTCCAATTTGCTTACAAATACACTTCATATTATTTTTAGCACTATAAATCATTAAAGAAAATAGAATATGATTTTACCTTTCTTTTTCTAGTGGAAGTTCCTGGCACATTTGTATCTTTCTCTTCTTCCTTTGAGCAAGATAATGAGTCGCATAAAAAGGTTAAAAAAATATAAGCATATATGAGTAGGTGAGTTCTTTCATACTTCACTTGGTAATTTGAGTCATCACAATTTTATCCCTGTCTCTTTGGAAAGCATTTCACGTGACTGTCAGTTTTGAGAACCTCTTAGAAGTCTAAGAGAAAGCCCTCTGCACTACAGGAAGAGAGGAGGTTGGATTTTTACCAGGTTCCCAGCTAACAAGAAGAAATACTTGATTGGTCTGTATACCCTACTCTTACCACAGTAACCAAATAAAATACTTGTGCATCAAGTGGAAAAGATGTTTCAGTACCATTTCTCCCATCGAGCAACGCCAATGTTGAAGACACAACCACTTACCTCATCAGAGTCAGACAACACTTTCTTCTTCATTGCATTGTATAACAGAATGATGTCATAGCAACTCTGGTCTCTGTACAAAGAGAAATACACACTAAGGTTATTTTCCATCTTCACCTACAGAATCAACTGTATTTTGCATAGAGTAACGCAAATATTTATGAAGTCATTCCCAAATGAATTGTTTAGTCTATAGGAATACTAAGAGGAGCACATTAATAACAGAAGCTAATCTACTGCTCAAAAAGCTGTAAAATATTTTCTGTATTCCATAAAATATAGAACACTGAACGGTGACATTTCAAAATGAAAAACTACAATCCCTTACCATGAGCTTATTAGCATTAGGAAAACCTATTATACCACATAAAGGGCTTTGCAGTCTATTCAACTTTATAAGAAACACTTCACATGTATTTCTAGGTCACTTAAATGACTATATTAATTGGCACAAGCTATAGGCCATTATTAAATAAGAATATCCATGCACTGCAGTAATTTAGGTTAAGTCAATTAAAAACACATTTTTAATAACACCAATGTGCTTAATTAATCAAAAGAAAAGAAGCCACATAGGAGTAAGACATTAAAGAACAGAATTATTAACAGTTGAAGCCTTTCAAATGCATATGTGTTCCTAAAGGTGTGCTTCACTAAGACTTTTACCATCTCAAGCCGTTAAGTTTTATTCACTGTTCAGCCAGCAACAGAAATCAAAGGCACTGAAAACCTCAAAGATTTATGTATGGTTACAGAAGTCTTAGATTTCCAAATAAATAACCTAATGTTTAAGGAACACACTAACATTTTGTTAAACTAATGAAGTATCTTGCCATTTTTACCAGGTAAGAGCAGCTGCATTCACTGCATACAAGCAAATCAAGACAGCAGACATAGCAAGCTCTTACAAACTTTAGATCTGCAGACAGCAATGAAAAGGTTTGAGACTGTTTCTGTTGACTACAAAGCCTCCAATTTTTATTTCATATATCAACCACCACTTTCAGACTCGTTCAGCTACAAATATTTCAGAATCAAATTCCCAACTGTATTAAGAAAGGCAGTAATAAAAGTACGTGCATCTATCGTTCCATGGATATTCAGACCCATTTTTATTGTTTAGCAAAAAGTCTCCTGAAATAAAATGCCATGGCAATCTATACCAACCGATGTTTTATAATTTTATAAAACTTTGTCTTGTTTTGCAATCTTACCTACTCTTGTTTTGTCAACACAAACTTTCTTCTTTTCTGCCCCGACAGCAGACAGCTGGCTTATTCAAGCTGCAGAACTACCTCACTTTATAACTTATATTTCAAAAGCTAAGTACCTTGGCAAGGGACAAGAGACGTACTAAGCAACTCACTTTATGAAGTGTAGCAGAAGATCTGTGACGAATTTGGCAGACTTGACAATCGGACTTCCAGGTTCGTTAAACGTGCGAGTATTATGTTCTATGTATCGCACTTCCCACATTAACGAAGAAAGTCGTCTGTGCAAGAGAAAAGGGCAGAAGGGATTAGGGAAAGAAAAGATAGCATCAAACAGGCTACAGTTGTAACAAGGAATTACAAAAGAGAAGAAAAAGTTTTATACTCTTCTTCCAATGTATTATCCCATTCATCATTTGTTGACATTACACTAGAAAACATCTATGCTTCGACATGTTACCCTGCATGACCAGCAGAAGGCAGCTTCCTCAGGCTTGCTGTTCTCCTATGTCCTGCAGGACATTGTACAAATAGCATTAAGGCTATATAGCTTGCACTCCTCAGGAAAATTCAGCTAAAATACCGTCAGCTATTATTAACCTTTCACAATATAAATAAAACAGCATGCATCACTTAAGCCACAGCTGAGATTTACCAAAACTGTAATGATGAAAATGTCTTAAAAGTACACATTTCATTCTGACAGGTAGGCAGTGATCAGAATTGCTCACATAGCTCTGATTTCATAACCCGACTGCAGAATAGCCACAATATTGTGACAAATGATGTAAAATCAAAGCGAAGTAAGTGAAAAAATTAAATCAGAATCTAAAAAAGATGCAATTGGAAATGAAAATACACATTGTTGCAAATAAAAGCTCTAGCAGTACAGAAGTTACAAATACAGACCATCTTCTGCTTTCATGCTGGCAAAACATAACAACAGGAAATGCCACACAAGAGTTTTGTTAAGCCAGAGACCTATTTAACACATTTAAAGTAGCACTAGAATTTAGATGAAATTTAATCATGTTTAAGAGTCCAGTATTTAGTTCTATATGGTACCAAAAAAGACAGAGAAAGATCTGTGTATGTGCGTTTTAAAAAACATACAGGCGTTCTAAGACTTGTTTCAGAAGAGGAATAATGTTCTAAGGGTAGGCCTCAAGAAAAACTATGGAAGACATCACAAGCAATCTGAACTGCCACTCCTGCACAACTTAAAGAAAAGTAATTCACTGGAAAACATGATACAAGGCAATTACTTATTATCTAACCATGCCCTGGCAACCCTACAAACTAGTGAAAACCAATTTATTGAAGCCAGCTGTGCTAATGACCAAAAATAACATGCTTTTGAAAACAGAACACAAACCCAGGTGACGGAAAATTCCTTGCCACCTCTGATGACCAGGCACTACAGTAAGTTACAGAAGTCAAAGCTGGATTATCGCACAATTAATACAGGAAAATATGTATGCACATTATGGTTTTATAAAATACAAAATCTAGGTGTGCTTTTAAAAATGAAAAGGTGATTTCAATTTAGGATTCAGGTAATTGATAGTACTTTGAAATTTGTTCCAAATCAACATGCTATCTACATGCACTCAATAAAAGTATTACAGAGACTAATTAGCAAACCAGGAATTTCACAAGAAACAAAAAACAGAAGTATTTTAAAGGAATATTCTCCTACACAGATAATATTTACTGCAAATAAAACAGTGATTGTAATCACAGTTTAGGAAGAGGTCAAAATTATGTCAAGAAGTTGAAACATCTTTGTTGCTGTCCAACCATTTAGAATTTCAAGTCAATAATTTAAGAAACTGTTTTCCATCTAGTGTCGTTAAGTGATAATGCAAGATTTAGAAACTAAACCAGAAGTTTATTAGGACAAAAACTCACTACACATCTGATGTTTCTCTCATTACAAAAAAAATGCAAACGTTTTGCAATTTGAATCTCACATGGAACAATTTGCACAAACAGGAATTTACACCACAAATCTGAACTTGTCTAAAGTGCACTTTAATCCTTTTTAACATTTTGTAAGAAAAAAACCTAGATTAAGGATACAAGATCAAACAAACAGAAGAGCACACGTGTACCCATTTCCAAGTCAGGTATTATGAGGCAAACAGCTACCAAAACCGCTCTTGGCAATATTTCACAGCAGTAACTGAGAGTTGGATCTAACCTGTAAAATCTGCTTTCCAGTCTCTGTTTAATGGTACTGAGGTCTGTGGGATATGCCACAACAGTGCAATACATTGGGTAAGCTTGAAGATCCACAGGAGCCACAAACGCAGATGCAATATCTACACAGAAATTAAAAGAAATCGAAGTCATACACCACAAAAACAGTCCTTTCAGAGTTCCAACAATTTCAGTGTTTCCCTGCGCAACATATGTTATTTTTTCATGTTTGAAACACATGGCACTTTCCCAAAATCAACAGTAATAACCATGCAAGATACTCTGAACAATTTGTAATACTTTACATATAAAAGTGTTTTGCGGCGTGTATGCTGCCAGTAAAAGCACTGTATTGCCTACCCATTCTGTTGTGCACGAAGCACCACACTCTTCAGAGACACAGCAAGTGAATGCTAAACAGACACGTTTGAAAAGTAAACTTAAACATATAAACTACTCGTATGTGAAGATAGGAGATTCAGTATTATTTACAAGACACACACATTCCATTTGGTTTTATATTGCCGCTCTCCCAACTTCAAACAAAACAATTCATTAAATCCTCACCATAAAAGTCACAGTAGCATTTTGATCTCATTAAGATATGAGGAAAAACCACTCAAAATAAAACAGAAATACAATCACCTGTCCCCACCAAACAGCAAAGAAGCCATTTCATACCAATCCATCACGAAGCCAGAAGACCACTGAGCAATTTAAGTCTCTGCAACTGCACAAGTTTTGTGGCTTCTTTTTTTCCTCCTATGCCTAGAAGCATCATATGTACTTAGACATCAATCTAACATTTTTACACCTCAAGGGAAAATACAATAATAGAAAAGCAAAGAAAGCCTTCAAAGTCTCTCTCATGTTTTTAAAAACAGAAAAATTGTTATTGGTAAATAGACTGCTCTTCTTCTAGAAGCTGTTTACATATGCATGTTCTAGCAACTGCCTCTTTGGACCAATATGCACCACATATGCTATAGTTAAATCCCAAACTAAGTAATATGCCATAAATGCCATGCACAATGTAAAACTATTACTCTTATATACATACATAACAGTGAAAACAACCATAAATTTCCTTTCCTCAAATTTGGATTAGTGCACTATATAGATATTTTATTTATTCGGGAAGCAACAGGAAGCTTTTTGTGTCAAGGAAGCGGGATACTTAGGTGTCAAGAATTTGAAGCGTTAAGGAGTTTGCTAGGGTTTTGGAAACATAAATAATTCAAAATCAGAATAATCTATGGCAACCTACATGTATGTAATTTATGACCATTGTTATCCAAAGATCTAAGACTGCTGACTTATCACAGAACGTACAAAAGATTGTGATTCAGTCTGTATTTCACTGATGGATCTCACACACCCGACTTTGATAATGTAAATGTTGCAGTGATGTGCTAAATGTTTTAACAATTACCTTTCCAGAAGCTGCCTTCTACTTCTAAAGAGTAACTGCTCTACATCCAAATAACAAGTGGCTTTTCATAAGTTAATCAATTATTTTATCCTCAACATTGTTTTTATCTTCTGTTTCTCACATGACTAAGGTGATGTGGGGGAGAAAAGTGGAATTAAAAAAGGCTAACAAAAAAAATTAAGACATCAGCATCTGTTCCCTAAGTGTACAGGATTTTTTATTTTATTTTATTTTTAAATCTACCTACAGCTCAGTTACTATTCTGCTAAACACAAGGCTGGCACTTTCAACCCCAGTAAATGATTTGGGTAACTGAAGTCAAAAATCAAGTACTTGTTTTTACCAAGTGAGACCCAACTCTCTGACATACATCACGTTACCAAAAAATATATAATTACATTTTAAAAATAGGAGAAAGCATAGGTTTTTGTATGTACTCATTGTGTGAAAGTTTAAGATGTGCAATGAGAAAGTTCTGTTTCAGTTTATCAAGAAGTAGAAGGTGTATTATTGTTATTATTATTTTTTATAACAAACAGTTACCGATATTGGTAATTTGAGAAGTACACATGAGCACAGTCTGTCAAATACAATACAAAAATGTTTTCTATAATATTCAAGATTTACCTAGAGTCATGAGTTGGTTTATCCCTGCAATAATTCTGTCACACTCCTGGTCTCGCGTCCTGGAACCCCACTCTCCTTCCAGAGGTTTGTAAAGCAGCGTTCTGCGTTCATCATCTGTTAAAGGAACGCTAGTTCCCAATTCTTCTGGAAACACAGCTAGAATGTAACATGAAAACTCAATAAAATGCTGATCTTTGTACCTTACGGAAATACACGTACCTACTCGACTAAGAGAAATGGTACATATCATCATTCTTCTAATCAAGACAAACACACAGTTCTTAATTTGCTCAAAAATAGTTTTAATGCATTTGGTATCCTTTCCATTGTTGTATTTTAAATTTAAATCTTTATGATGCAATTTTGTGCGCAAGTCCTCCATTAAACGAGATTTACTGCCTTCCAAATAGCAAACTGCAGGATTTATTTTATATCCAATTAAGATAATCCTTTATCATAATTAAAGTTCATGCTTGTTTGTTTCTTAAAATCTTAAATTCATGGTAACGTAACTAGGATTTGTGGTTGATGATTTTCAGACAGAGTTTAAGCTAATGGCTTTGATGTTAGACACTAAAACAGTCTCCATGCACTGACTGGGGGGTTGGACTCGATCTCTCGAGGTCCCTTCCAACCCCTACAGTTCTGTGATTTCACCGTCAGTTTTGTGAAGCTGTGCTAAAAGCATAGCTACTGAGCAAACAAAATGAAGTGCCATCACCGTGGCATTCTTAAGGACCTACCAACTTTGACAACTCAATACAACAGCTAGATTTTCACAGAATGATGCACAGTGCTCTTTAACTTTTTTTTGAAAGGAAGGTGTAACAAAAGGCAGCATTTCTGGATACAGCAACAAATTCAGACTCAAGTCATCTGCTTGCTGTAGTTACTCTAGTCACGCTATCACTCTAGCTTCCATGTTTGACTTACAAGTAAGGTATCAATTAAAAAAAGGTTGACATGAACTAAGAAGCAGAAATGAGACACACAACTTAAAAGAATAAAGAACTATTTATGATTACTTTGGGTGATAAAATTATCAAATGTTTCCTACAAAACAGAAGTAAAAAGATGATTTTATGAAAATCTGGTTAAAAAGCAAAGTAAAATCAGCAAAACACCTGAGTAAAGAAGAAATACAAAACTATTCATGGTCTGTGAACAGCACCCATGCTATACTGCCCACTCTACAGCATGACTGTCTGCTACAAGTTCTGGACCAGACAGGCAGCAAAGCCTACTGTTACCAAGCTCCCTTACCGGTGCATGTTGAGTCACCACCTACAGGCATGCTAAGCGTTCTGTGAACAGGCAGTTACTGAAAGCTGACATGGGGCACAAGCTTATCTTCAAACCTCTCTAACTGCACAAGAAGTTAGCTGCAGCTGTACACTGTTTACTAGGAGTTTTTGTAACATTTCTGGCTAGTGCCACCACACACTTAGTTTGCCCAAGTATGGCTGTATGTCTGTTTTTTTCCTAAGGGAAAGACAACTGTTCATTTATCTTCATGCATATTTGGTTTAATAATTAACAATGCTCTTTAAGTGCAACTGGCATGGGGGCATTCCCTCCACTCCTTACGAGAAGAGATCTTACAACATTTTTAACTTCTTTATATACACTCTTAAAACAAATTTGATTACAAATGTACCATACCATTGGTTGGTATCAGCTCCATGTCCCAAGGACTCATCTTCTCAGTGTCTCCATTGTCCCAGCTTAAAAATAACCACATTTTAATTACTAATATTGCTTAAACAAAGTAATTTAATGTTTGTAACATAACTTTAGATGTTACAGAATATTATAATAAACTGGTACAGAGAGATGCATGACTGAATTTACTGAAAGGAAGTTGCTCAGTCAATACTTGAAGTATTTAATTATAATAAAAGACTGAAGATAAGTTTGCTAACCAGACATTGTAGCACTGAAATAAGCTATCAGGATAATCGGGCTGAAGAGGCTCCTGGCTTTCAATTGTTCCAAACCACCAAGCATCATCTATTACTGATCTGAAGCGGTCACCTAGGTAAGAACACAAAATAATTTCATCAATACAGAGCACCTTACCTGTCTGAAGAAAACCAGTTTACAGATACCTTCAGCTTGCACTTGAATACAGAAAATCCCTTTAAATGCTTGCAGCATCAACAGACAAATATGAATCATTATTTAAACAAAACAACAAGAAAATCTCCAAAATTACAGGACTATTCAACTCCCCCTGAAGGTTGCCTTTAAATCAAAATGAAACAGTAAACAATGGGCATAAATACAGTTAATGATTTGCAAATATATTTGCATAAACCTTATATATGAATTTATTTCTTAGTTCCATATAAAGCTAAGACATTGTAATGCTGTATCTTTTAAGTCTAAAATCTGCTTGCATTAAACACTACATGCTATCTTAAAATACCCAGGCACTAACACCTCTGCACAGGGAATATTTTTACGTGCTGCTGAGCTCATTCTCCTTGGTTTCTGAAGTATTTTTCAGCTACAATGCAACCTGACTGATAAAAGCATTAAATTTATTAAAGATTCCTCAAGAGGTTAGCAAAGTCATTTACAATGACTTGAAATGGTTTCACTGCCGCAAAACATTCGTATAGCTAAGCAAAAAGGTCAGAAGCATTATTTTAAAAATTACACATCAGAACACATGTAACACATGTCACCGTAATTTCTAACATTTTCCATAAAACATGCCACAGAATTTAGAAACAATTTTAGTGAAGCATTCACTTCACTCAGCCCAAGAACAAATGTAATTTAAATTATTTGAGATTCCAAGAATTGTACATCTTTGTTTTCATGAGATTTGAAGACCATACACACCACTTCATAACCTTCTGCATTGGTTTTTCCTTTCCCCCTCCAAGCAGTTCACATAAAGGCAAAAGTCCACAACCTTCTGCTCAAATGCTTGCTGCAGTTATCTGAATTAGAGACTATATTCAAGGGCTGCTCTGAAAGCAGTGCCTCCTATTTTATTCTGTTTGCCCACAATGTCAGAAGCAATTGGTGGTATGGCAGTAGAGGTTGAATCTTCCCTTCCCAACAGAGAGAATTTGCTCTAACAGTGTTATTGTGCTCTTTGTATCTGTTGTAGCTTCCATGGAAATAAATAGGAGGTGTTCCTTTCAATTAATTCATTTTTCCAGTGCTCTCTGTCATCTCAGTTGTGGGATACAAGAAAGCTATCTTTGTAGACATTAGGTAAAAAAAAAATCTTATTAAAAGAAGGATTTAACAGTTTTCCAAAACTGAATACCATCAGATGATGCTAGCTTGGTAGAAATCCACATTGAACTTACAGTGGCTGCAATTCAAGAGGCACACCTGTCTTAGATGTACAGCAAATGCTCAAGGAATCCTACCAGGACAGGTTTTAGCCCAAATATTAGTATTCTAGTTGAACTACAAGACAATGATATACAATAAATAGAATCTGACTAGAAAGAAGAACCCACTCAGCCTTTACAAGGGTACTCTTTTAAGGATTCATACATCTAAAATCACAGGAACTCTCAGTATTAACAAAAATATAGGTACTATATATAAAGCAGATGTTCTTCCCCCTCACCACCACCACAAGCCCACCACAAAAAAGTGCCACAGAAGAATCCCAAACATAGTAAACAAACAAAAAAACCAAAACCCACCACCAAAGACAATTATTGCTTAAGAGTTAGATGTTTTTATGACTTAAAGTGGAGACAGAAAATTTAATATTCAGTGATTCTCTGAAGAGTAGCTATAAAAACATTGATTTGTAGGCTAAGTGACAGAGATTGGAGAAATAAGAAACGATAGTAATGGCAGTCCTGAGAAGACAAACCAGCAACTGCACAGAACATTTTTATATTGTGTTCTAGACTGCCAGAAAACACCACAGACTTAACGCCAAGTACATAAGCATACACTAGTAAAACACCCATAGTGTCAAGCAGAGACCAGGGTACCACTTCAGAAGACTCCTAGAAGAGCTGTAACAATTTTAACATCAGTGCCATTGCCATCTCTGCTTCAGCGCTTCATATGGTCTCAAAAAAGGAGCCTTTTTTAAAACTATTCTTACCACCCAGAAGAGGAACTGAACAACGAACTCTAAACACAGTTATCAGAGTTATGAATTAATATTAGACGGCACTGACCTGAGACTCACATTACTTGCACTGAAAGCCTGACAAAAGGTTCTGGAGCTTAGAAAATTACTTTTTGTGTAGCTCTGAATCTTTCTACACTTCAAGTTTCTGGAAATATATTTGCCAGCCTAGGGAGGAGAGTAAAAAGGCTAACAGTTTAAATTCCCTCCACTACTTCAGGATTTGTCACACAAACTTAGTTCTGGCTAGGCTGTTCACACAAGGCATGGCAGTCATTCTAACTCCTGCCATGATCTCGTGGGAAAATATTTACGACGTGGCAAAGGAGAAGACTACATTTATCAAGAAATAGCAAAGTTTGGTGACATCTTAGTAGGAGTTAACCAAGCTTATCTCATAACGGATCTTTGTACTGTAATCATCTTTAACAAGGAAATCAAGAGATATTTTCCTACCGATTTGGATGCCATAGGTCTTTACCATATTCCCTTAGATTTGAAGGCAAGCTGTCCTTTTGGAGAAGGCCATATAAAGTATGAAAAGATATGGAACTTAATATAGAATCACAGAATGGTTCAGGTTGGAAGGGACCTTAGAGATCATCTTGTTCCAACCCCCCTTGCTATGGGCAAGGACTAGACCAGGTTGCCCAAAGCCCCATCCCGCCTGGCTTTGAATACTTCCAGGGAGGCATATGGCATTATGCGCTTCACATATTGCTGATGCACACACATTCTTCACTAGGATGATATGATGCACAAGAACAGGATATCAAGTCATCTTTCCTGACAGAAAAAAAAGGGTAAGTAACAATAAGAGCAAGCTTCTAACACACACCTGTGCCACTTCTTCAGATTACTTAGCTACAATGAACTTCGGAAAGGACACCAAAAAGGAAATAGCCAGAGATTAAAGATGCAGTGTATTTGCAGAAACATGTATCATACCAAGAGTTTCTGAACAGGTAATCAGATATACCATCATGCTGTTGCATTAAAATCCTCCATTCTTCTATATGATGCTTTGCCTGAAGTAGTAAAAAAAATGCCACCAAGTCAGCCTGGTATATGCTAGTCAGAGCTCCTGAATGGAAGAACTGCAGGAATTCAATCTGCACTCTAATTACAGCTAGTTTACAGATATAGAGCTGGTTTAATAAAAATACTCATACACTGGAGAGGATTTAAAAAGGTGTGTATATTCTAAAAACATGGTATCAAAACAAAATTTCTCTCTTAGGGGAAGAGTTAATTCTGAATTTTGAAGAACCAGTAATATTTGCTCAATCTTTCAAATTTCAGGGACAATCTAAGAGTGTTCTTAGAAATAAGAACATGTTTATTTCATGACCTCCTGAAAGAAAATACTTTAGAGAATCATTCGGTCATGATGTAGCTTGCTCTCCCCCTAGATTGATTTCATTGTTAAAAAGTGATCTTTGCTATTGTACAGAAAAGGCGACTAAGTAGATCTGACTAAAGGACTTGCCTGTTATCAACATTACACTCTCCAGTATCCAACACTTTACTCAAACAAGTGAAAAAAAGAAGGATGGGAAGGGCATTTTCTTTGAACAATCTAGAGATCATAAATTCCAAATGGTTAAAAAAGTGTTTCTGTATTTCCAGAAATAAGCTGGCCTGAAAAAAAACGGAAAAAACATTCTAGTAACAATGTAGTTGAAAGAGGGCCTTCAATCTAAAAAAAGAGAAAAAAGCAGTACATAGGGTGACATCAGGTAATGATGAGCACCATGTTTCTAAAAAAGCATCCTTCACTCTTCCCTGTAAAGACAGGACTGAGATTATTTTTTGCACTCTCTCTCACAAATCACCTTCAGTATTTTGTTTGCTGGCCTGTTGCTTCAGTCAAGGACAAAGCGAGACTCCATGTGCAAATATGGCCAGAGTTTATCCTCCAATTCCAGTATAGTATAAGGATTTGTTTACCATACCTACCTTTTAATAAGCTATTATGAAAACAGGGAGATGTGAAAACAAACAAACAAAAAGAAGTCTCCCAAACCCCACACAACTCACCTATATTCCATCGTCTATGTTTTGCATCATCAAACTGCTGCCTCAAAACGAGGAAGTCTATGACATCTGGCATGTCATGGTACCTAATTACAATAGAACACACAACTAATAAGCAATATGATAGCAAAAGCGAAGTAAATCACTTATGCATTAACACTTTGAATTCAAACCTTCAGAAAGTAAAAGTTCCAGACATGACACCAACTTTTAAAATAACCCAGAATTACAAAAAAGGCCCCAATTCAAATATAATAGTGCTTCTCTTACTTCATGGTGAACGATCCTCCAGTTAGTTTACCCGTATCAGGGTCAAGAAAAGCTAGTTTAAGACAGCAGAGAGTAGGCAATCCCACTTCATACTTAATCCCAACTATTTTCATCAACTCTTGCTCCTGGAATAAACAAAACATTATGTGCCACGACTGAAGTTAAAGATGACTAACAACTCTCAAACGCAAAAATATGGACAGACTGGGAATACTAGACTCCTGCCACAACACGTTAAAATCAAGTATTAGAAATCAAGATTTTATTTTGTATTGTAACTTGCTCAAAAAATGTTTTGCTACAAGATGTAACCGAAGTAAAAATAAAATCACAATACTGATATTTGCTCAAATCCTTCAAGGAAAAAGTACAGTTTAAGGTATGATTTAATTTGACCATTAGGTCAAATTTTCCTATTACATATATCTTAAATATTAAGAGCATAATATCAGGAACACCTGTATTAAGAATCTTCTTCCAGTTAGTTTCCAAAATTCTTTTTTATATTAAAATACCAAACAAAAATGAAACGGAAATCATACCCGTAATTCCATTTTATGCCATGGTTGCTTTTTGGGGTTAATACTATATATTTTGTTCTTCTTAGCCATTACAACATATGCTTCATGGCCTTGTCGGAAATAGTAGACCTAAGAGTGAAAGGAGACAGTTATCTGATGAAGATTTTGAAGAATCAAAATGCCAGTGCACTGCTGCCATACAACGCGTGTACTCTCTCTTTTCTAATCAACTTCTTTGCTGTTTGTTCTTCCTGCATAAGTCACAGATTGTTAAAAATAAATAAATAAAATAAGGGGGCAGATAAAGCAGTTTTTTTCCTTGGAAATAGAGAATTACTTCAGCTTTAGTTCAACATCACAAACTATGAAAGTCTACGCACTGTCAGAACCTTACCGGCAGGAAAAGGAACAGAGGCTACTGAGAGACTCATCTAAAATAAAGCCAATGTAAATTACACTTTCAACATTGTGACAACTGTTTCCTCCTACACCTTCATGGTTTTTGTTGTTGTTACTTACCAAAGGAGGGAGAGGAAAAAAAATTCAGCCCAAAGACATAGGCTACAAATGATTCTTCCTACATTTACTGTTACTGGTAAACCTCTACATAAATAAACAGTATACAAGAGTGAACTATTCCTCTTTTATAAATTGCTCCAAGGGTCGTATCTTCCATCAAAGCAACAATTTAGAAAGATATCTGTGGAAAAAAGGATTTGTGCCCTTTCCCAGGAAATCATATTCTTAATCTTGATTAATTTCTGCTTCTGGATGTTTGTGGTAGTAACTGGATGCAAACGTACTTTGTCATGTTAACATTAAATATTGCAACAGATATGCATTGTATTTGGGTAATCAGCCAGGGTGAACTACAGTCCTGTCTCTTTCGTATGTTTCCGCTATTCCTCCAGACACACGATAAAGGTCTTTAAATGGCAGCATGCAAAAAGTGAACAGGGATGGGATGTGCTATTCTTATGCACTGAATGCAACTAAATATAGCACTACTGTTGCTTCTTTCTTGTTTGCACAGCTGTAAAGAGAACAAATCTGAAATTTCTCTCCTTCCCAACCTTATGAAACATATCAACCATCCCACCAAAACTTTCACAAGCCACAGGACCTTTTCTCTCTCATCTTATTTCTCTAATTAAACCCGTATTTTATTTCTGTGGACCTCAAAAGTTACTTTCTAGTAAAAAGGTAGTCACCACCTAAAAACAAATCTGGGAAAAGCAAATACCAGAGCGAGAATTTTAGACTAAGCAATTTGAATACAAGCGTACTCTCTATTCATGTGAATATTCCTATTTTCTAGGCACGAGATGGAAATTTCCTGTTCACCAATATAAAGAATTTCTCAGCAAAGGAACATAGCCTACTTACATATTCCTAGTATACAGGGCACAAGCTATTCAGCAGGTGCCAGACCAAACACAGAAGTTTCTCTTACTGAACTGGTACGATGCTGAAGTCTCCTGGGTAATATGGTACAGATCAATCCTTGGCTGCTTCACTGTATCCAGATGGTATCAGGCACCAAATCTATTTGTTTGGACTTGATCTTTTGAAAAGCACTGTTTCCAAAATATGTTTGCTGGACAGTGTAAGTACATTAGCATTTTCTCCATTTGCAATGCTGACTTGTAGTGCTACTCCTCTGGCAATAATGATTGCATAGTTATGCTGCAAATAGGATCAGTGAAACTAACTGGATTCAGCAAGAACAAAAGCAAAACTTTTGCAAATGTAACCACTGGTTCAGCTTCTAAAGTTGGCACCCATGAACAGCTGCAGCTTAGAAGCAAAATGAATCAGCCTTGCTTGCCACCAAGTTAAGTATTTCTCAAAAGGCATTCTGAAGATCTCAGCTACAGAACTCTGTTTAGTACCTCAGTAACATGCTGCTCCCTAAGAGCCAGACTACACTATTACAGCATAAGCCAACTATTTCCTTTTACTTTAACCTGGGGGAATTTAGGAAACATGCACAGACTCTGGTCTTCAAGATTGCTTTCTACTTGATACTACCTATTCACGCAGTTCACTGTAGTGTTCACATTCTAAATATTCTGAAGCAGAAACTGGTGGGTATCTTTATGCTATTATATTTTGAGATATCTGGGACAAGTTTAAAAAAAACATTTTCCATTTAGTTCATAGAAAAATGGTTATATACAAAATTGCTCTTGTGGTTTTCTGACTTAGGAGACTAGCACAAAGTTTTATGGCAGCAGCAACATACACAAAAGGGAACAGCATCAAAACTGGTCTTCAGTCTTAAAGAAATGCCACCAACACTTCCCTCTCCTTCTCTAAAAAGGTTTAATTTCCAGTTTTTACTTCAAGTCCTAATCTGAAGTTTTTCAAACAATACTTAGATTTGCATTTATTTTCACATTCTTCAGTATATGAGATGCTCTGCAACAAAGGACTGTTTTGTAGACAAAGCTTCTCAAACAGCTTATATAAGGCATGTCATAAGGAAAGTCACACACTGAATATAGTACAAGAAGGAATGCTACTGCAACATCACGGAAGGAAAAGGTCAAAGCAACACTGTGTGCAGAACATTTTAAGTATGGGAAAAATTATTGGAAACCAAAGCAAATTTTAGCCTGATAGAAGAATGTTTTGAAGAAAATAGTAAATATTCCAATAGTAAATGGTATTAAAACTCCAGAGGAAAAAATGAAAAGATGAACATAAAAGGCAAAAAGAAGCTGAAATAAACAAGAATAGAGGAAAAACTTCAATACCTCATCCCCCATCTGTGGTACAAACGGACATCGACGAGGAACAGTGTCTGTAATCCATGCTGAAGGCAGCCATTCTTCCAGTGTCAAACCATTTTCTGCCAGAACTCCCACAGCCAGCCTCTAAAGAAAATGCGTACAGAAGATTAACATGAGTAAAGTCACATTTAGGGCAGCCTTGTGTTTTGGGAAGCATGTTATTAAAAAACAACTGCTAATCCTAAAACCAAAAAAATTAACAATTTAAAGGTTTAGTTTAAACAATTTTTGCAATAAAGATCATATTTATTAAGAACTAGATATAATGCCCAGAAAGATAAAACTGAAATATACCATCCTTTTTAACCAATTAGGTAAAATATTAGAGGACTGCAACAAAAACTGTTAAATCTGCATGCATGCCTTGACTTTTAACCTTTTTCTGTAATAAGAAGCCATAACCACAAGTTTGCATTTAGCAACAAGATTCAGTGAGTAGAGAATAGGTTCTACAGTTACCCTTCTCATTCCCTCCCCTTGTTAAAGGCATGTTTGAAACCATCATCCCTCAAAGATGACAGCCAGCAAACGGTCAGATAACTCAGGAGGATTAGAAACTATTTTTGATCAGGGTTGATCCAACTAGTGAGAATGTCTCTTAGAGATATTGTGGAAAAAAGCTATTTTTCATAAGTCCTTATTTCAAGTTATGCCACATATCGGGCTGCAACATTAGAAAGCCCGCAATGTAAGGCGATGCAAAGCTGCGGAACCCAACATGCCAAATCATATGGTTGTCTTGGCCCACAAGACACTGAAACTATACAGGAACCCTGCAAAATGGTGAGAAATAGATTAATGAGCGTACAACACAGGTAAAGCATGTGCAAGTGATCTGGACTGGGTAAATAAAGGTTTCTGTACAACCATCCAACCAAGTTTTCTTTCAAATTAACAGAATCTGTTGATCTGTCCATGTATGGAAAGTTACCTTGAATGGTTATACAGAAATCCACTTCATATAGCTACTGACAGAAGACTCTGCATCTGCAGACTGCAAATATGTTACTCCAAACGTCATTCCAGGGAACAAATTCAAGTGTGGTTTCACCAGGAGGGGAACTGCTTTGAGTGTACCACTGGAATGCCTGGGTGTATTGCAGGAAAAAGCATTCACACCATTAAAAACAACCAAAATAAATTAATAATTGAAAAAATAGACCCTCTCCAGTGTAATAAATCACTAACATAGAAGCATCTTGTGGATCTCCAGGTTCAAATAGGTCTGTCTGGTGAAAAGTTGATATACTATGTCAGACGGAAAGTCTGTCTAGCTCACTGCTGAATTACAGGAAATAAGGAAATAGTCTTAAAAGAAAGTCTTCTTGTGTTACAAATTCATCCGTTAATCATCAGTTTATGACTCCCAGGAAGTCAAGCCTGAACTCAAGACACCACAGTTAATAATCAATTTAATAAGGAAGAGAATAATCCCAGGGAATATCAAGGAATTTCTCAAACTCTACTAATTCCTTTAGTAATCAGTTTTGACAATCTGACTCCATACTCAGGTTTTGTTTTTTGGGGGTAGAGAAAAAAACTTTGAGTTTTATGTCTATCACTGGATGTCTCCCGGAAACAAAATAAGGAAGGAAGTCTTCTGTGTTAGTTTCTAAAGCAGTTACCAGTTTATAAAAGATTTTTACATTAGATCTCCCCAAACTCTCTCCCTGAGTCACCTGTTTGTTTGCCATAACAAAGAAAAACACTCCGTACCCTTTGGTCTTCCTACCTACTCCTTCACTGTTGCATCAGTTTTTAGATTGACTTTTGGTGAAGGAAAATTAGAAATGTAAGCACCAGTCAAGGTCTTGGCAGCCAATGCATTAATAAGAAAGGATTAAATAATATCATTCTTTAATTCCAACAATTCTGTGCATGGCTACAAAGATAGTCAAGACTTCTTTCATTAATGGAAAGACCTAACTTTGATTCAGGTTCAGAAAATAGCAATAACCTCATACCAGTAAGAACTATGAGCTCTCTGTCCAGCAAGGCAGTAGAATCTGAACCACAAGAAAAAAAATTCAAAAGACTTCTGTCAGGAATAACAGGTATGCTTAATCCTACCTAGGGTCACAGAAGGAACAGACGATTTTCTGATAGTCCTTGCTGCCTAATATTTTCTTGTGATTCTAGAATGAAGCAAGTCATCTTTAAAATATGAAATATTTATGTCTGACATTTTTGGAATCAAAGACTTCCTGCATCCCAGTTACTGGGACCGAAATAGATGCAGGTCTTCCTAAGACAATCAGTTCAGTTTTAATTTGAGTGAAAATACTAGCTTGTTACACAGTCTTCTATTTCATAATAGAAAGGCTAAACTAGAGGTTTAACCTATTAAAAAAAATAATATTTTTGTCATCTTTTTCAGATTTCAGACTATGTAAATACCAAACTACTATTGGTATTGACGCTATAAGCAATGACTTCTCACAAGCAAAAACTTTTTTAATTATAGAGTAAGACCGCCACCCAACATCCAGCATGATTTAGAGATTCACATTAAAGCTGATCCTACGCCACATGCTTGTTGGCTGTTCTATCATTCTACCTTCTAACAGGGGCCAAAACAATGAAATGGTGCACTTAATAAGTGCACCCGATCTTATAAAGTAAACAAAAATCTGGTTATTCTGTCACTTGAACAATATAGTTCATTTTCTCGGGTATTGCAAAAACAGAAGCAATGAGCTTATGAGAGCACTTGGCATACACCTGACAAATCACTACCCCTTGTTCTTCCATAAGGGAAGAACAAAGTTTTCTGATCTAACAAAAACAATAAATAAATAATAAAAACCCCAAAATAACTAAAGCCACTGAAAGTTTTCATGTGCTGACCTAAAACTGGATCTACGAGGTTACACTAGAAAGCAAACAAAACCCAAACAAATACAATTCTACAAAAGAAATTTCTGGTCTGAGATAACATGGTGTTAAGGACATTAGAAGTGTTCCTTGAGTGAAACGCTTCATATTTAGAGAGCATATAATTACAGCCATCTATCAGTTGGACTTAGAGTCAGTACTCTTCACTTCTTATTAGTAAAATATGTGTTTTTAAATTACACAATATTAACTTGCACACATAACTGAATCAGTCATCTAATTCTGTCTAAGATACTAAGAATGATCATCCTTTAACATACAAAGTGCATCTAACCTTCTGTTTTCTCTCTTTGGGTTTTCTCTTCTTTGGTGATGTTGATGGTCCATCTTTCTCCTCATTTCCTTTCTTCCTTTCTTTTTTAATTTGCTTCTTTTGTTTTTCAGCTCCTTCCTCATCTTCTGAGCTACTCTCTGCTTTCTTTGTTTTAAGTTTAGGAATTTTCTTTGGTGGTTGCAGATTGATTCCTGCATCTGCTGTCCAGTCAGAATAATCACTAGAGTAGTCACTACATATGATATGCCAAAGAAAAGAAAAAGCAAAAGTACACAGGTTTATATAAGCCAATCTGAGAATAAAGTTATCAGTCAAGAAAACTACAGTATTTCAATAGTTTAAAAACAGTGCCTAAAAACCTCTATTCTAACTTCAATTTAAATGGTAGTAAAACAAAAGCCTTGAAATCATTCAGTCTTGTAAGTAGTATCTTCTAGTATCCCTAGAATAAATCCACTGTTCACTTGGTCAATTCAAAGCCTTAAAATGTATCATGTCTTCTGTCTTTGAAGAGCTTTGAACAAAAAAGTTAACAAAAAAATCTGTTCAAGAAGAAACAGAGGATTGAAGCTACCTTAATCTTTGCTTTAATTTCCAACCAAGAGCCAGCAGAGGCAGTCACAGAGCTCAGACAGGCAGTCACAGGTAACTGCTATTACATGCCTGAAGCATGTGCATGCCTGGAAAGAACAACCCTCCCGTAAAACCAACAGGAAATACTTCTCTGCTGCTAGCAAACAAGGGTGAAATATTTCCTGAATTTTAGTTAATCAATAATACAGATTAAAATGAAATTCTGAACAATTAAAGTTCTGAAAAATTAAGTTCTCTGCCATCTAAATGTACACGTTTTAGCTAATACTAATTAATTGTTTACAGAGAAGAGAAGGTTATTTAAAATTTGCAAGTAGACCTTTTCTCTGCAAGGCATACTGTCACTTACCTAGAACTGCCATCACTGTGCCATGCTCTTTCATCATCTTCTGAAGTTCCACCACTGGCAACAGCTACTTCTCCTTCCTAACAAAGGGCAGAGAAAAGCAGGGATGAGTAGGAACAGGGAAAAAATGAAGCATTTTCTTCAGAATTTGGACTAATTTAGATGAAAGGAAAAGTATCTATGCAGTGATACACAGTGTAAAGCAACACAGCTAATGGAACCCCTACAGTGCTTCTCAATCTCCACTTAAAAAGGCTACTTTAGCTTTTAAAAAATTATTTCCAAGTCTTTCTAGTGTAGTACTTCCCTATTTTCTTTGATTGCTATCAAATGAAAATTAGATTGAATGTTAAATACTCGTTTTTCCACTGTAGCTACATCACAGAAGCACAGGGACCTCTGGAGGTCACCTTGTCCAACCTCCCTGCTCAAGCAGGGCCACATAGAGCAGGTGACCAGGCCTCAGAGTAGGCTATACAGGCCACACTTATTAGGCTCACAAATCTAGGAAAGATTTAATACTGCATGCCTTTACTTTGCAAAATGTTTTTGCAAAATCCCTTTTGACAACTAACATTTATGCAAAACTGAACACACACAACAGCATGTGAATATATGATTCAGCATCTATTTTTAAAGAGATGGAAAAAAAAGGCAACGAAGATGCAATCTGAGTTTCAGCTAGGAACCTAACTGCTGAAGATGGAGCTTAATAAATAAAAATGGGGCTGAGATTCTTACATCTGAGGAACTGTGTCCATTTTCCAACTCTTCAGCAGGCCTTGCAGTTTCTTCTAATGCATATCTCGTACGGTAGTTGTGCTGGTTAGCTTGCTGTTTCTTTGAGTCGCTGGTGTCTAGTAAATGATCATGAGAATGATTCTGTGAAAATGCAAAAACCAAAATGAATTATTTATGAGTATATGTTTTATTAGTACATACAGTTTTATTCAACAACAGTATTGGAGGAAGGAACTTTATTTAAATATTCTTCATTTTCAACAAGGTACATAGATAGTTAACTGATAAGCTCCTAAGAATTTATAACAGCTCGAAGCTACACTACTACGAGTGCCCGGAGGAAAGTGGACTCTCAGGGAGAACTCTAGCATGTGTCATTTTCCATCTGAAGGGTCAGATCTGTTAGAGGAGACACACAATACACTAATGCATCCCTTAGTAACAGTCATCCCTGTATGCTAAGTCAAGGCCTTCAAACACTGAGATGATGCATGAAAGAGTTTGAATGACTGGAAGTCAGTTGTAAAAAATCCAAGTTCTTATGAAGCTTAGAAAATGTAATGAAAACACCTGCTCTTAACACTTCAAGTATGCAATCCTGTATTAATCCCTCATCCTTACAGAAACGTAAGGGCTATCATCTCAATTTCAAGAGTTCTGTTGTAATTTTTTTTGGCATGCATACTTGAACTTCAGGCTTGGTCAGTCCCAGTGAAATAGCTTTCATATTCCTTCCTAGATACCACAAAAGATGGTATGCTCCCCCAGAGCTCTCTTTATCCTGTAAAGGAAACCTCAGATATCTATCAAGTGCTGATATGGTTGAAAAAACAATGTCAGTTGAACTGGAACAAACGACAGAAAGGTATTAATATTATCAGAGCATTCTAGTGGGACAGACTGTTTGTACCTATTCCTCTTACACTTTTTTCTTCTGAAGCAGTGAGATTTTCTTGCAACAGGATTACATGAGGTTTGTAGTCACCTTAGTTTCGTAACAGAGAAAAGTCTGTTACGTTATGCTGCCCTTCTGTAAGACAAAACAATAAGCCAGACTTCGTGGAGGTTTATAAAGTTCTTTTGAGATGTCCCCAAGTTAAGATCTGTGCCCATGCTGAGGTTCACACAGTGTAAGTGAAAAGTTTCCAGCCCTAAAAAATTAATGTTATAGCGTACCGAGAAACAGCTATGTAGTAATAGGGACAATCTCATCAGAAAACCTCAAATGTTGGAATGAAAGGACAGACAAAGAGGGAGGAATGGAGTAAATCACTGGAAGCTTTTAAGATGCAGTTGCTAGGGAATCCTATCTAGGCTCCTTTTTCCCATGAAAAGTTGAACCTGATAATCTCTTGAGGTCCCTTCCAGTAGGGGGTGTTCTGTGATTGTGATCTTTCCTGTCCTTTATGATGAGATTTGGTTCATATAGGTTAAATTTTCTCTCTGAGAACAAAAACTACATCATGTTAAAAAATCATGGTAAAACTCGGCTAAGCAGCTGTATGTAGCTAGGATGTGGTTTTCACTGGCCAAACGCAGAAGTCTGATAGCTAGAGCTTTTCTCCTACTCTGTGCTAGAAGATGCCTTTTAGAGGAATGACTGCATCAGTTTACCCAGGTGGTCCAGCACATCGAACCACAATTCCATTATGTTTCCAAAGTGCATGTGACCAACACACTACCCTATGCTCTATCAACTGAGCACTGTATTTTTGTTCTGTCCAGTGAATTCTAGCTGGGGAAGCTACTAGCATCCTCCTCCTGAGGAAGCTACTGCACAACTACTTGAAGACACTTCTAACAGGACTGCTTAGCAATCAGCATTTCAAGATAGCCCAGTTTTGAAACCTGGGGCACTCCTGGATTCGAACTGGCAGCAGGCACCAATCTCCTTGGGTTGCTCTGACCTTACCCAGAACAGCTTTAAGGCAGCCCTAAGACTAGCAGCTGAGTCCATCACACAGTATGTTTTGCCCTCAGCCTTCTGGGGCTGCTCACTTCTTGTCAGGCTCTCCAGATTGATTGCTGAAGCAGGTTACAAAAGCCAACACTACAACAACTTGCTTTGGCTACTTTCATAGAATACCCGCTAGGAATCACTGCTTTTGCATCAAGCCCATCCAGCTCTTAGCATCACGAAATATGGTATGAGGAAGTACAGACAACAGAAATGGAATCGAAGTCCAACGAAACAAATGAGTCAAGTACCCTCTATAACAACAAGGATGCATTTTGCAGAAGCTACAGTACAGCTACACTGAATTTGCTTGTTTTTTTCTCTAGAAATAAAACCCTTAATCACACCCCTACTTCTATTCAGAAATAAGATTTTTCAATTGGTTACTGTAAATATAGCTTTACCCTATTTATGCTGGAACTATAGATTCCCTGAAAAAGTGAGGTGCTTTGCACTGCTCTTTGGTTTTGGAAAGAGTTCAGTTCTTTTTTGGCAGTTCAGAAGCTGAAAAAACAAAAATCATTCCTGCATGGAAGCACCTATCAAAGCAAGTGCCATCACTGTATGCATATTTTATCACAGCGGCACCAAAGGGTAACAAGCTACTTTGGGAAAGATACAGTATCAAACAAGAATTTTAAGAAGTTGTTATCTCTGAGTAACAAAATCACAGAAGGGTTGAGGTTGGAAGGGACCTGTGGAGGACATCTCAGGCAACCACCTTGCTTGAAGAGAGGCAAGGAAAGGGGTAAGAAGATATACAGTTTTCACATCTGGCCACAAAAAAATGTAATTTAACATCACTCCTATTCAACACAGCTTTGTCAAAATTTGATGAAAAGCTGTAGGTCAGGCAGATCCTCATTTATTTGGTGGTAGTGTGGTGGCAGTAGGATAGAGTATGAAGGTTTGATTGGAAAGAGAAGGTATTAAAAGTTGCTTGTAGCAAAACAGGAGCTATCACCAAACTTCAACAATAATGGGGGAAACACAGCTGACAGTTGTCTTTTTTCAATGTATATCCTGAAGAAAGAACTTGAAATTGCACTTTCACCACTAATGGCAAGTTCAAAAATAAAGCCAAGATTATCTATGATTTGAGGCTCACTCATCTCTCTCTCTCTATACACTCTGATGAACTGTCATGCTGACAAGCACCTGGTATCATATCCACGGCTTCCATTCAGTACCAGAGCACATCTGTCCATACACTAGAAACTACAGCTGCTGTCAGAAGAGTTCTTTTGTGAAACAGAAGTGATGGTATTTCCTGTATTTAAAAGGGACAGATACATTGATACAGTGGAAACTCAGAAGTGTCCTAAGAACTTCCAAATACAAGCACTGCATTCTACTGCCTTTAAGACTCCACCAGGAAGCACAGCTTTGCTGTGCTTTTATACAGGATTGCAAAAGTCTTCAGAAGTTTTCACAGCGTTTCTTCACCGGCAGGATCTACTCTCTGAGATTTGTTCCTCCTTCCTCAACACTACAGGAATTAGCCTTTACTAGCAAGTTAAGTAGCAGTAGGTCACAAGCAAGTGTCCTGTATCAGAACCTCAACATCAACAGATGCTCACAGCCTCTTTTAAGAGAAAGAAAAGAAAACTTCCCACCTTTTTTTTCCTGTCTGTATGCCTTTCCCAACATAATATTTGAAATGTTATGATGAAAAACAGTTTGCCAAACATCTATAGCTTAGCTAAAAGCCTGCTATTAAAGATATTATTCACTACTAACTTTCACCACACCCTGGAATAAAAATTCCTAGTAAGACTTTGGAATCTCCTCAAAAAATAATTACAGACGCTCTCTGTCCTTCCCTGTTAATCTATACTTTTGCTTGAAATCCAAAATGCTAAGATTGATTCCTGCTTTCTTCTCCATTTTTTTCCCTTCAATATTTGAGTCCTTTTAGTTAGAAGAGAACAAAAAAAATTACTTCATTATTAGAGGAACAAAGCTGAGAAATTTCACAGGTTGATATAGAAAATAGCATTTTCTTCTGCATGAATACAATTGAATTTTTATAAGAATAATCTTTAATCTTCTCCTAGATTAACTGATGGTATTGTAGGACATTTTCTACAATTCTTCACATCATAATTTCTAGGCTTACAGATTACTAGAAGGTAATGTTTTACCCAATTTTATTCTTGAGGTGATCCCTACCTCCTCTAGACCATAAACTCTCTCATGAAACCCATACGAACTCGCTACACAACACGGAGGGCTGCGGTCTCAACATTACTGTAACAAATTACAAGGTATGAGCATCAAAACCTGCTGCATGTGTTGCACTCGAGGATACAAAAGATTTACATGGCATTTTCCAGTTCTATCTTCAATCTAACACAGCTTATAATTAAAGCCAAAAAGTCACTGTAAAGAATAGCAACAGAAGAGTTGCTATAACTGAGTTTTTAAATTCCAATTTTAAAAAATTAGAAATATCACACCACAATCTTGTAGTGAAATCAGCAGTATTCAGCATCTGAAATCTACTTTAGACTGCTTTCAACCTCAGCTCCTTCCTTTCCAAGATAGACAATAATATACATCACAGGAATTAAAGGGTGTACTCGACAGCTGCACAGTGTTCTACACACTTTTCTGATCTTTTTTCCACCTTGAACCCCGTGACTTTTACTTTTCAGAGGACAACTTGCAAGTGTTCTTAAAGGCATGTATTTTACTAAGGTCTTAATTAAGGTTTGAACAGTCTTGTCTAGAATAAGTCTATTACAAAAATCAAACCACGTGTTCTCCTTTCCATTTGTTTAACATTTACTTCTTTCATTACACATACTGGTTGGTTATTTAGCATAGATAAATGCTAAATTATTGGTTGGATATAAAAGCATTGATAAGCATGTGATGCACGGATAAAACTAATTGCTAGTTAGCAACGCAATGATTTTTGTAAATATAGAACATGCAAGCCCTCATGTTCTTACTGGTATGAAGGCTTGTAAGAATTTTTTTTTTTTTTTTTTTAAAAAGTTACATGAAAACATCAAGCCAGGTGTGATGACAGTTCCACTTTTAGTACAGCCTGCTCCCTTCTATTTCTTCCATCCTGTTTTTCTCATCTGAAAAATACACTTCAGGTATTTTAAATATTTTATATATACTTCAGGTATTCTAAAGTGCATGACTTCAAAAATCCCATAGAATTTTGCACTACGATTATTAGGCTACGATGACAGAAAATATTCATTTTCTTTTTTTTAAATGTCTAATAGGAGACTAATTTAAATGCATTAAAGAGCTATGACTTAAGTTTTAATTGAACTCTTCCACAGAACACTATGTGAAACTGTAGACAACAGCATCAGGATGTATTGATCAACAGTGACAGCCACCCTGCAGCAAAACATGTCCCCAGAACCACACTCGCAGTGCTTCTCACGCAGTGGGGTTCTAAGAGCAATCTCAGTTTATTCAGAACATAGTGAAACATCAGCAGGGCCATGGGTCCTCTTTCAGGGGAGGTAAACAAACTCCTGCACCCCCGTTTTTCAGATTTAAAACTGAGAAGAGTAATATAAGTTCATATGGCCTAACAAACTGAATTTTATGCTTCTTTCTATGATAAAGTACAAGCGTTTGTTTACCTTAGAGAAAGTAGGTATTTTGTTTTCTCTCGGAATGTGACTCATTACATGTTTTCTTTTCTCTTCTGATCGATACACCCTTACTTCTTCTTCTCCCTTTGCTGTTCTCCATTCTTCCTGCCTACTGAAAATAGAAAATTAAGATGTTAACCTAAAAGCAAAAATACTTCCACTGAAGATTACCTCTTCGAAGTCATGGAATAAATGGTCAACAGTTGTGACACACTTTCATAGAATCACAGAATCATAGAACAGTAGCTTCTCTCAGTACAGTCAGAATTTGGCTTCAAAATTACCCTTTCCAGATAAGAAAGATTTCAAGTGGAAAGAATTAAATACATGATTGTGCTCTGTTCAAAGGGCATGTGACTTAACTATTCCCAAAGCCACAATTATAAGTTCAAAAGTATCTTTCTTGAGAAATATACACAATCTAAAAAATGTAACTGAAAAGTATTCTTCCTTGGTTATTTACAAGATAGCAATTTCTAAATCTATACAAAACTTGCATCTTTATACATGCACAGTGTCTTACAATGTTAATTATCTTCTCTTGAAAAGATTTCCAAAGCTTTAAGCATTCAGAAAAATCTTCTGGTTACATAAGAATTTCAATCTTATTTCAAAAAGCTACTAAGGTTTTTTTGCCTTATTGATTCAAGTATTCATCACAAGAGTATATGACCGAACAAAATAACGTCATTTCAAGCTCAAAAAATCAAAATTCACCTCAGGTGCTTAACGGGTCAGTGCCCCAGGTAGAAAATACTATGAACAAACACAGTTAAAACATACTGTAATGCTATGCTACAAGTCAGAAATCATTCAGGCAATTAGACTCCACTGCATACACAGGTTAAGTTACTCTTTGTTAAACAGTTAATTTTTATTCACATTACTTGCATAATTCCAAGATTTTCTCAAGTGACATGCAAACAAAAACTATTCCGAACAACTTTATTCTGTAAGAATTGAGAACAGATAAATGCCACACAAATAGGACTGAGACAATGTGAATTTCAGAAATGTTCAATTTCACCAAGTTCACCAAACGATAATTGACTGCAAACTGGGCCTGTGTTTACCTGGCCACACCAGAAGACAGTTCAGGCACTACGACCCTCCGACTCCAAGCCACAAGGTCCCGCTCTGTTGCTATTTCACTTCTTGGTGCATTACTGTGCATCTGACGCACACCTTCAATTTGTCCGCTACGTCTCAATCCTATATTTGGTGGTGAATGTACTTCAGAGGTAGAACTTACAGATGCTAAAAAGTAAAAAAAGCAATAGCTGCACTTGACTGGAAGTTGTAAGGGCAACATTTAAAAAGTAAAACATAAAATGAATGAGAAAAGAAGAAATGTTTTACTTATTATCTCAGAGGAAAGCAAATATTAACTAGTTCAGCAACTCCTGTAACTTCCAAAATCTATTCCATTGAAAAAAGAAAATCATACTGAGATGCAAACAGATGCACCCAAGTGAAGCATCTCATTGGTTCACTGCTCTTTAAAAATGCCTTTAAAAATGTTTATAAGAAGCTGACTAGTGCTGCTGACCTCTAGACTCATTTCATAAAAAGTGAACTATTTCACTCTGTGTATTCCCTAAATAGTCTTCTAGCTTCAAAAAAAATGAACCCACAACAATGAAAAGTATTAGGAGCCCAAACTGTAAGGTTTCTGAACAAGAAACTGAAATGGTCAAAAAACACAAAAACACAACATAACAGCAATGACAAAAAAACCTAGATGCAAGATCCTTCAAATACCTATAATTGTAGCAAAGATTTCAACATTTTTCCACACTTCACACTCATTCTTGCTTACTTGGATGGATTATCAACCATGATTTTTTTTTTTCAAGCATTGAAGACTACTCTGTAATCTACATTAAAACACAGAATAACTATTTTGAGATACAAGTTGCTCTGCTTCTTTCTTCCTCCTATTTCCTTGTTTGAGACAACGCAGGTTTCCTTCACGTAGATGGCCAATTCCAGATTAAATGGTAGGGTAGTTACATCTAAGGGAACACAGTCACTGCAAACCCCCTGAGAGAGCACACAACTTTAACCAAGATAAACTCATAAAGTCAATAATTCTTATGTTTTGCAGAAGAAAAACAATAGATGGGAAAAATGAATGATGTTCTATCATTCTGTACCTCCTTCCTAGTAGCTCAACAAAATCAAGCACAAGTATGCGCAATTTATGTTTTTCCAATTGCCAGCTGGTTCCATCAAAAAACCAGAACACTCTCACCCCACCTATGTCATTTACCTCTGCTTATCCGACTGGCACTGCTAGTTCCTGCCTCCCCAGAACGTCTCTGATCCTGCTCTTGCTGAAGTCTTTGAATCATGCTATCCAGCGGGCTGACTTCTTGGTTCGCTTGTTGACTAAGAACTTGATTCAACCCTGTGAAATAAAACACACAAGAGAATAACAAAGAAATGTTAAATCTTTTATCAAACTGCTCATTTAAGTTTTAGCTTTCAAATTTACAAGTACAGTATGTAATCATTTGTTTAACCATTGGCTGAAGCATATTTTTAATAGTCTTTTTTTTTTTTTCTTGGTGTTTTTGTTTATACAATAGGATAGTTTTTCCTAAAGTTCTTAGTCTTTCCTTAAGTTTCCTGGAGCAAGGCAGAAGGTGATCACTAATTCTAATAAAGGCTTAAATTTGACCAAGAGCCATCAAAATACATAACCTTAATACAACTGTTGTAACCTCAGTCAGTGTAAAACAGGGGTGACAGAGCACTGGAACAGGCTGCCCAGAGAGGCTGTGGAGTCATCTCCTCAGGAGATATTCAAAACCTGCCTGGACGCTTTCCTGTGCAACCTACTGTAGGGAATCTGCTTTTAGTAGGGGGATTGGAGTAGGGGATCTCCAGAGGTCCTTTCTAATCTCTACAGTTCTGTGAAATGAGTGCTTAGTCTGCTTCAAAAGCACCATAGAACACTTTAGTCAACATTTCAATGAAAGAAATGCATCAAGAATGTCTCAGTTAGAACAGTATTAGCTATACTAAAGAAGAGCATGCAATCAGACTGCTTGACTGAGCTCAGGTCTAATGACAACAGGTAAGTAACGCTAATTTTCTTTAGTATGTAAGATATCCAGGAAACCTCCTTTGGGTCAGATCTCTTGAATAAAAGACTAGGAATAGTTCTAAAGAAGGGATTACAAGGTGATGATACTGTTACAATGCAGCAAACAAGAAACAGCATGTAAGCATAAACAATTCAAAACTTTTTATGCTCAAAAGATTACAACAAGTATAAAGAAAAACACAAGGGTTACAGTACTGATTTGAAAAAGTTGTCATACCTCATCATGAAATAAAAGGGGGTGAAGTGCTGGAAAACTCTCAAACAGAAGCAGAACTTGCAAAACTTTGTAATGAGGACTCACAATATTCAAAGAAACAAGCTACAGAAATTATTTTCCTGGAATCATCTAAAGAGATATCGCAATATCAACTTGGCAAGATGAAATACTAGATACTACAGCAATTGCGCTATGAAATAAACAGCTATGATTGTGGCTAGGAAGAAGCTGTTTCTTAAAAGATTATGCTGTGCACTAAGATTATAAATATTTAAGGCATTGCTCTCAGAGTTTTAAAGTTACTTCAGTGGGGAAGTTGACTTCTAAAGCAGCAGAAGCTTGAAATCATGGAATGAACTCGGGTATAACCACAGCTGGATGTTTTCTGACTTGTGTACCAAGGCAGTCAGATTTTTTTGGTGATCTCATGAGCAGACACGATGTCTTGTGAAAACAAAATAACCTACTACAAATAATCTTTAAGATCATTCTTGGAAATTGTTTCCTAAACAAAAGGAATGCTTTTTAATTATCTAGCTTGTAAAATGTTGCCTACACAAATAACAGTAAGTTCAAAAAAAAAATCAAGTAGTAAAGACATAGGTGTATACTTGCTTTTTTCCAATATACCTGGTTTAAAAGAGCTTCAAGTAACATCTTTGGAGTAAATAAAGCAAGATCATCTTAATTCCCCCTACTCTTTCAGGCCTCTACATAGAGTTTCTTGGGATGAAATAAGTTGCCAGCTCTGAGTGAGACCTATCAAATCCCACAAAGTTTCAGAGAGCAAGGAGCTTCCTTAGTGGAAGAGAACATGCAAAAGGCATGAACAAAGTTGAGCTCTGGATAAGACTGTATATACTACTGCTAAATGGTAAGGAGGTAGAAAAAATTCCTGTCTCTCCAGCGCTGTATCAGCCTCATTGATGGCTCCCTGTTATTAAACGAAACACTACAGACAATCTTCCTATAGGCATTCCTGTATCATCATTAAATTTAATATTCTTGGGTCTGTGTGCAGGGTCTGATTTGTTTCAAGATATTATCTTTGAGATTTTGCCCAGGACATTTTCAGATTTGGAGAACTTAAGAACGCTATGTCTCTCCATGCTGTGTCTGTAACAACGAAGTAAAATCTCATCCTTTCTTGGAAGTCTAATTTAGCTTCAAAGGCACTAGCTAAAGAGATAAAACATGGCATATATTCATTCATCAGAGAGGTGTTTTGTTGTTTTTTCTCCCCCCTTACAAATCACTCTCAGGTAGCTTTTTTTCAGGTAGCTATAATTTTGGACAATGCTCCTTAAAAATTATTATTTAATGTATTTTAAGTATTCAGTGGCTCGTCATCCTGAGAACTACAAATGAGGATAAAGATCTTTTCTGAGAGCAAAATGGACAGTTAACTTTCTTGGAATATCTGACACACCACAGACTTAATAATACATGTAAGTGTACATAATAAGCCACTACTTGCAGGCCCATTCAGTTTTCCTATATTATCAAGGGTATTGAAATAGTAAAGATTGCTTATCTTGAAAATACTAAAAGCTACTGTCACCAGTCACTGTTTGTTCTTTCATGCTAATATTGAACTAGTAACACGTAGGCAGTGTTTTAATATCTCCACCTACATGGATCACATCTAGGCAGCTTCCAAGAGTCACTGGCCAAAAGTATGCCTGTTCTCCACACATAGTACACGTGGAAAATATGACTTCAGAGGAATGTCCTAGAGTTTGCATCCTCATCAAGTCTTGAGAGCTCTCAAACCAAACCAAAGCTTAAGTTGAATTACTGCCTTCATCTACAGATGAAGATGACCTGGCAAGCATTCTCCTATACTTCTCTTTCTGTAGGAGTTACCTATTCCAACTGATCTGTAGAAGACCAGTCTATTTCTTCAGCTTTTTGAAGTAGGACATCTGATCCTAAAGAGATCAACTGAAAGCTCACTCAACTTTATATGCTGTTTTCAAAATAAAACGAGCTCCTAGCTAACTTGTTTTGTAGCATCAACTAGTACTAACTAGATTAATGATGAGCAATTAATTACCTGTCACAAGCAATCAGTGCCAAGGACGATGCAAGTTTTCAACTTTATGTGAACTATTACTCTCAGTAATGAAGAGAAAGAACAGTGTGAGAGGATAAATGTAGAACACCTACAGGCAACTACATAGGGTATGGTGTGGCAAAACAAAGTTTTTCATACCTGAAGATGTCACTCCCATCTGAGGGATAAGTTGTTCCTCCCTGCAGTTCTCACGACCAGGAACTAGCCGTTGATATCTTGCAGGATGAGGGTTGCCATCCACATCAACCAAAAAGGGGGGAGGCATAAGGTGTGGAGCCTGTTGTGTCTGTTCATCCAGGACAAAGTTGTTGGCATCACGGATAAGGGGCCGATAATCACTATGAAAGAACATCTGATCTGCTATCTGTAAACAAAGTCATTTTGTAATATATATATATATTTTAAAAACTAGTAAAAACATAGAAGAACATACTGCGAGAAGTATTTTTAACAATGTTACTGGTGGTCACTTTTGCATAAGCAAGGTTATAAACTGCTCTGTTTATCTCACTTTAAAGGAGAAAAGTAAATGACTTCAGCCTCCAGTATTCACTTTGTATATTCTCATTCCAAGGAGAATAATTCACAGGTTTGATGACGGGGAGCATTTGAAAAACAGCGGACTGGGGCAATATTTAACTACTTGCAGACATTTCATAGAACATAGCATAGACATCTTAAGAAGGTTACAAATTTTCACGAACATACATCTGATAATATAAACTCTGTCACAGACTTATGAGCTGTGGTGTAGGAAGTAGAGAAAAAGGAAAATATTTATCACAATGCATCACTGCCAAATATTTTAACACCAGAAGCCAAACACATAATTCTTATTATAGTGCTAGATACGTGAAAAAGTTCCAGTAGCTAAAATAAAGCTGATCTAAAGCTGAAATATTTGAGCTCCAAATTATTTCAGTTCAGCCTGCCCATAATTTATTTGAGGTGACTTTCCACAGACAGAGGAGTTCTCTTGTCCAAATAATATGTAAAAAATTATAAAAAGCTTTCGGCACCACCCCTCACTGTCATGCATCTCAACATCATGTAATCAGAAAGGCACTGAACCACAAAGAGAAAAGAAAAAGAGCAGAAGACAAACTGCAACATATGCTACACATCACAACGCTACTTACTGAGAAGCAACTCCCCTTAGTAACTCACATACTCAGTTCAACTTTAAACAAGTAAAAATAAAATCAAAATCATCATTCATTCATATTAGATTTCCAGTACAGAATAAAATGATCCAAGGTATAGAGATCTCCAAAAAAAAAAAAAAGAAACATCACTTAAGTGTTAAGAGATAGATATTTTAGCAGACACCCAAGTTCTGGCAGAAGATACTCCCTCTTCTCAAGAGCATGGTCTATCATGACCAATTCATAACACAGCTTCCTGTAACTTGTTACATAGAAATCAGTAAGGCAGGTGTTATAGCACCTGGAATAGATCATGCCCAGAGGTCTGGACTTCAATGACATGAAGTCTCCCATTCAGGATGTGAGAAGAAAAGGAAAGAACCATGACGACAAATGCGTCAGTTACAGAATCACAAAGCACCTTCATGCATCTCCATGGTGTGAATAAAATAAAAAAAAATCCATAGGAATCACTGGATCTGGACCCCACACAGATTCAGAAAAATTACACCACGAAGAAAATTCTAAAGCAGCATAGAAAGATGCAGCAACAGTAAATTTACTTCAAGGATTCAGAAGGTTACCCTTATGAAGTGCATATGGACAAGGCAACATCTCACTGCAATAAGAAGGCTTGTGAGGAAGAAGTACTGTCGCTAGAATCTACGATAACAAAGGCTGAATGAGAAAGATGCAACCCTTTTCATGCATTTGATTACAGACAAAGCCTGGTTACCAACTTTGTTCTTTCAGCTCAAACAGCTAGCTCAATATGATAAAGATCCTGTATGGGGATTTTTCCCAGAAATGCAACAATAGAATACGTAGTACTTTCACCGTGTGCAAGTTTTCCCACTAAGTACTTCCCCTACAGAGAAAGAGATTTCAATGATTCAGACCGCAAGCTTTAACGCACAGCAATTTTGTCTGCATCTCCCACACTTAAAAAAAAAACTTCCTAACAAAGCAGATATCTGAAAGTTCTTCCAGTCACATTCAGCATCTTCATAGCAGTGTAGTATCTGGTGCAAGATCATTAGACTTCTTTATAACTATCTTTCTTGTGGACTCTGCACTGCAAGTATGGCAAAGAGAGTAAAGTTTTTATGAGACAAGAGCAGCATTTCATGGAGAACCCAGGCTCAGACCAACTTCTGGGTAGGACTCTGCAAAGTGCTGGAACCTCAGGAATGATATTATCCTCAGACTAGTCCAAATCCAGTGGAAAAAAAAATAATCGGAAGAATTACATGATTTAGAGAATCTTCAATAGTTACATTTGTTTGCTCACGTGTTCAGCAGGTAAACAGAAGTATAGCAAACAGGTCTGTTCCTTGATAAACTCTTAAATTCACACACACAAAAAAAGATATTGTACCACCTTTGGACATACAACTCCCCTGTACTTTGTATGACTTGCTGCTGGTGGGAAAGCAAGGTCTGAGCCTAACCAAGAACTACTCCTTCGGTAACTACACTATACATTCCGAATCCTCAGTTTCTCCAAATGGATGCTCCTACACAAACACAGATTTTCCTCATTACTGCACCAATACACCACAAAGGAGCTGTTAACATGCAAGAGGAAACCATGGTTTAGATGGTCTATAGGAACTAACGTCTTATAAGGCTCAGAGTAACCAACATAGAAGTACAGTATCTTTAGGTCAGTAAGGCATTCTTAGACAAATTTTCATCCATGTAAGAACTTCAGAACCGTGCGTGAGTTGTTGACAGTGAGCTCAACTCATCTTTGATGATCTTCACACAGTCTGAAATTCCAGGAATCGGGTTGAGATTGGTTCAAGTTCCCTTAACTGAGTCAAATAATAAAGGAGCCTGCAAAAACAATTCCCAAGACACATGGAAACTACTTTAAAGCCAAAAAACTGTGCCTCCTGCCAGAGCATATTCTCACAATACCTAGGAAAACAAATGAAGAAAACCACACCCGATCAACCAACACAAAACAAACAAACAAGCTGAGGGTGGGACACCAGAAACAGAGCACCAGATTCCCAGCACCTACCAATCTGTAGTTATCTTTTTCTATCAGGCAGGTAAGACAATGAAAGAAGAAATGGAACCAGACAGGAAAGACGTCTAACTTCTAAGCTGACATTCAAGACCGGGATGTAAATCTTGTTCCCATTTCTTCTATGGTGAAGAACAACACAACTACCATCAGCACAGTAGCAGCCGGAGAGAGTAATTTTAAATCAACCAACAACTGAAAAATAAACAATCTTAGAGACTGCAGATTAAAATCCAAAGAACAACGGGTCTTCAAAGCATGCGTTCAAGACACAAAAAGCAACTGCTTTTCTTCAAATGGCTCACAAGGAAAAGTTTTCAGGTGACTGCATAAAGATGACTCTTGGTCCATCACAGCAAAGACAAAATTGCTCTTGGTTTCAACTTCCTTTTCAAATTCTGTGAGTTGCAGGAGATTATACACTACCAAAATGACTGGAGAGAAAAAAAAACCATAGATACAGAGAGATAAATGTTTCAATCACGTTAGGCTTTAAAGTTTAAAAGAGTAAGAACTTCAAAGACAGAAGGACCTTGAAACTGCTTTGATAATGCTCGTTTTCCTTGCTTGTGGTAACTCTGCTCCTATTTGTCTCCCTTGGAACGAAAGGAAAAATGCTCAGTTGGATCGAGCCATAGCAATGGCTGCCATTGCTGTCCTCCAAGTGCTTCAAATTATAGCTGAGAAATATGATCAAAAATATTCTAGTATGAACACTGCTGTAACTGGCATCAAAATAAGAGCTGGAACACTGCGGAAAGAATTGCAGTGGTTTACACAACAAAGATTAAAACTGCTTTTGCTCTCCTTCCTTCAGGCCCCTCTAACACTGATATTTGACATGGTGTTTTCAAGGCCAGTCTGGCTCAAAAGATCCACAAGGAGAATGCAAGATCCAGATGCCTTCAACACTCTTCAAGTACTAGCTACCACAAGCAGATATGTAAATCCTGAAGCAGATACTCCGTTTAAGTCATAGAGAGAAAGGAGACCCATCACTTCTTTCCTGGGTGGTGAAAGAAGTACTCCAAACTAGGTAACCTGTATGGCTCAAAGGGCACGCTCATCAACAGGGATGAAACAAAGCACCACAATTTTCTACAGTCGTGAAGATCTGTGGCAAGGCACCCACACTTACTTACACAATGTTGAGTACAGCATTCAAATAAAGGTGTAATATTTGAATTACACAGTAACAGAACGTTGCTGTGTAAGCACCACGGCATCTGCGACAGCAGAAGTACATAACGCATAACATTTAACCAGAACACAATATATTTACCATTAACAATTGCCACTCAGGCTATGCAATGTTTAAATATGGATATCAGGAATTAGCTCTATTACACCTCCCCACATTTTTTATCTTAGTTAGAAACTAGAAAAATATTTAAAGCAAAATATTTAACGGTCACCAACTCCACTACTCATTCATGTGGATCCATTAGCAGATACTGGTAACCATCTCACTTAGGAGAGGAGACGGTGACTTGTGTGATTTACTTAGAAAACTAATTCCCATGCAAATAGCTTAGCAGCAGGTTTCTGTAGTTCTAAACAAAAGATAGCGAAAGAAAGCTCAGTGTCAACAACAGGAATCTGTATCAGCCCATATTCATAGCGAAAAAATGTGTTACAATACACTCTCTTGAGATGATGCTCTGACAAAGTTTGCACAAACATACTCAAAGCAGACAAACATTTTGGTATTAATCTTGTACTGTACCTTGTCATATTTGCTACTGGAACCAAAGCCAAAAATCAGAAGGTGACCGTGAGAATCAGTACATGCAAAATGCTGTCCATCAGGAGAGCACTTGCAGTCAAAAACCGCACCATGTCCTTGTCCTTCAATCTGAAATACATCAATACACAAAATAATTAAGTTACCAGAAGTAAATTCTTTTTTTAATTATGAGTCTCAAAAACTGTGGTGCTGATGTTGAATTTTATGTAAAATCTGCAAGGTAGTGTACTGCTAGATGGAAGTTACTTTAAAACAGTTAACTTTTTTGGCTATTCACTTTCCATTGAATTTTGTAATAATGCTCATGAAAGATGCCAAATTGATAGCAATAGAAACTGACAGACTTTATCCACAAAGCAGGCACAGTACAGGAAGTGAAAATAAAAGCTTCCCCTTGAATGTCCTGCTCATAAACCTAACCAGAGAGCTGGGTCCAGTTCAGGGCTTTAGTCACTACGTCCTTGCAGTCCTCTGCCTTTTTGCTAAGCTAGCCCATTAGCATTGGCTGCTGCGGTGTTTCAGGACACCTGCCCGCTACAGAACGCGCTGACATTGGCAACCCACATTACACAACTTAGCAACTGCCTGTTTCTGTAATTCCTACTCCTAATTTATCGGAGTGGGGGAGGTTTTGATTTGTGTAAAAACTCCACTTTGTAAAGGAGAACTGCAAAGATTTTAAAAAAGGAATTTTTACCTGATACTCATTTTCTGTTTTCCAGTTCCATTAAGCCAGAACAAATGGGTTTTTGTTTTTCCCTGCAACCTGTCAATCAAGCAGAGGTGACCAATCACCACTCTGAATTTTCACGTCTTCAGCACCTCTTCAGAAAGCCCCTTTCTATTCTCCCCAGTAAAGCACTTTTGCATTTTCTTTAAAGCAAAACCAAAGAAAAAAAAATTCTTGCCCTAACTGTGGCAGGCATACATACTGCCAAAAAAAAAAAACCAACGGTGTTCAGCCCGCACACAGGAGCACTATGGACTTCAATAGCACCTTCCAGAGGCCAGCAGCATTCCTTCCAAAGTTAATGAACTAAGCCTCAAAAATCCTGTGAAGCAGGCACTGTCCTCACTAAATTACAAGCTGAGACTAAGGCAAGAAGTCCACATCTTTTGCCCACGGTCTTATAGCATATCCACTCCCACAGCCGTGAAGCCACCCCAACAGTAAAGGCTGCTACACCGATGACCAGGGCTTTCCATCCTTTGATAAAGGTCTTTCTTACTACAAGTAGTTTCCATAAAAGTTTCCGGATTGGGAAAAAAGGAACATAAACCAATCCAAGTTTTATGTTCTATTGTGCCCATTATTCCAGAAGAAATGAATTTTCAATAGAAGCATCCCATAGATAAAGATGGAAAATAAAAAAAGAGCTTCAAGTGAGTGACACTAATACTGCAACAGCTAGGAATGTAGAATTTATTTTGGCTAAGCAAGATCCAACAACAAGGCAAAGTTACAGCCTCGTGCTGCTTTACATATGCAGAAAGCTCACCTTATTAAAGGCAGATGGTCTGGAGAGGCAGGTAAAAAGGGAAGGGAAACACATCCAAGAGCAAGCTTCAGAGATGCAAAGTAAAAACCTCAAAAAGAAGTATATCAGAGAAATTTCTGATTCCCCTCCCCCAACAAAGGAAATGTGAAAGTATCAAGCCTCCTAACATTAAAGTCCTTCATAAATAGGATTTCAGGGTCCTCCTAGAGCCCAAGAATTGAAGATCTGTTTTACAAGGAAAATAATGCATGTCATGGGAAGAACTACTTGCTAACCACAGCAAGGGGAAAAATTAAAAATAGAAACAATTTTTTCATTTTGTTAATTCTTCCCAGCAAGAAATGGCTCGGACGGACCACTTCTAAGAAATTTCTGTATTAGCTGAAAGACATTCTTATGTAGAGGAAAACACAGTGACCTACTACTCAGTAATTAGTACATTGTAAATAGATTTACTGTAAACATGCCCAGAATCTGGTGTAAAATATCCTTTTGGAAAGGACAGAAAAGTAAGATCAGTCAGTACAACCCCTCAAGTCTGGTGTACTTGGAAATAAAGACCCTTAATATTATAAAAGCAAAGATTATTTTTGGGGATAAACATCCAATACATAATTTCTATTAAAGTGCAAAGCCTGACAAGATGTGATACTCAGTAGACACATTTTTAAAACAAAAATATTTTAATAGATGACACTTTACAATGGAACTTCTTCAATAATAAAGCTAACACAGGAGTTGGTCACTTGGAACAGAAACTAGATGTTAAGTTGCAAAAGGTAAAGCTGAAACAAATCAATGAAGTTCCAACTGTGGCAAACCAAACGTGGGACTTGAGCAGAAAAGGAAGCTTCCCTCACTCTACTCCTTTTAAATCAAAGATACAAGTAGTGTCTGAAGACTGCATGCCAGAGATGGACTGTTTATTCTGCCTGGAATCTTTCCCTGCTGAGTGAGAGGACATCAGTTGTAAGGAGAAGAGACTGCTCATGAAAACAAAAAAAGCACCCTGGTTAATTGAGAGCTGTCCACACAAAGCAAGGACTGCCAAAAAGTCAGCATATTAAGAAACTGTTGTTAGTGAAGCAAATAGCAAGGATTCTTCAGCCACAAACAGGGAAGAACCAGTGGTGTATACAAAGACTGACTAAGGTAAGATTACTTTTAGTATCAACAACCCCAAGAGTTAAGCTATTTGCCTGCATTTTGATTTGCAAGGAAACAGAAGGATATTGATATGTCAAAGGGAAGAATGTTGATTAAGAATGCAAATGGACAGCTATTCTTTTTCTCTCAGTTTTGAGGAGTTTAATGTTCCTAAACCAGAAATAATGAAGTTGTAAAACTACAGCACAAAATGTCTTAGATCCATAGTTTCTTGCAAGAAAACAGAGAAGTTGTACCTACAGAGAGAGAAAGATTGGAGCCTTTTTGACCTGTTATCAATAGGTAGCATGAAAGACTTAAAGCTAGTTTTTAAGGAACACACAGCACATGGGGTAGTGGTAGGAGGGAGTAACAAGGAAAAAGAATCAAGAGTAGAGGCTACCAGAAAACTTGGCAGACTTCTTTTGGTAAATTAAGCAATTTTGTATACCAAGAAAATAATTCATTTCTACTTTTCTAATATTAAAAAAAAGTGGCTGGATTTCACAGCCATAACATGGCACTGAAAACTTAATTTGAATGGAACAGTTTGTGATTAGGAGAGCTGTGTAATAGGTAGACTTGCTAAGGAAACGATGACAGTTCCTGGTTTTGAAAAAGACAGAGCGAAAAGAATGTGATCAGTGAGGTTCCTCAACTCAGGCCTTTCCATTAGTGACTACTGAAAAAATAAGAGTCTGTTGATGAAATGAACGTTAGCAAATCAACCACTAGGAAGAGACGTGGAACAAGCACAAATGGCGTCAACTGAAGCAATTACAAGCCAACAAGAGAAAACGCAATAGGCCATATACCTAGCAAGATTATTAGGAATAACCTACTAGTGCACTTACTGCCAGGACAAAAAAAAAAAAAAAAGGAACACTGTTCTATGCACCTCTACCTACGTACCTCCATCACACCTTCCTTCCAACACAAGGCATCAGCACTAGTTTCTAGCCTCTTCTCTAGCCTGAGGTAGATACTTTCTCTTCCTTCACATTAAGGGACTGAGACAATTAGTTGGAAACACAGGGAGAAAGATCACTATTTCATTGCAATGCATTACACACAATGTGACAACAGAAAACTATGATCCTAAAGCACATCAGATGTATATCCAGACAAGAAAGAAAAAGCACACACATGCTAGACAAGTAGGCAATGATACGAAAGAACTCTTCTAAAGCAATACAAGTAACTTTTACTTCCCATGCTCAAGAGAAATAAATTCTAACTGCAACAGCTACAGAACGTTTTCAGTCATCATGAGAACAGAAAACTTAAGAGCTCAGCCTCTGAACGTGGCCAGTAAGGAAAGAGGACTGCTCTGTACACATATCGTGCTCTTCCCACATGTTATGGGAAGACAACTACTCAAATGCACATGAACAAATGAAAATTACAAGCAATATTCCAACTCGAAAATTCAAATTCAGAATCTACCAGTCAAAACAAGCATATGCCAGAACAACTTCCTAAAAATAGGGGGAAAGAAAAAAAAAGCAAAGATAACCAATTGTTATTAAAACACACAGACTCTTAAGTGTTGAAACTACATCACAGCTGCTTGAATCAAGTCAGCCTCTGGCTATTGGGAAGTCCCCTGCATATTTAGGGTCTCTTTCACTTTCAGGAGCAACCTCTGATCCGTGATTAGCCATAAAAACATCTACAGACTTCCTACAAAGTTAGGAGAAAATGCTGTGGATTTGAATGAGTGGAAAACACTTAACTTTAAAAAATTAAAATCATTTCTACACTGCTCTCAGAACTCTAATAAAGGATCAAACAGGAGGAGGAGAACAGAAAGCAAATTGAGAATGAAAAGGTTACTAAAAATATTTCCATCTCCCTAGCATCTCATCCCAGTCAGTCATCTGTTCAGGAATGGTCTGTCTTCAAAGATAAACACATCCATGCAAATACCTGACAGATCACCGCACAGGTGCCTGAGCTTACATAAATCTCTATGTATTTACAATTTCTACTTTAAGAATTTTTTTTGTTACGAAATACTCTGTGCTGGCTTTTATTTAGACTGACAGAGCATGATGATGGCTTTACTATTCAGGATCCTTTACGTGCTCTCACATACTACTCAAAGGTGGAACCTTTCAAAAACTTCAAAAAAATTTCAGTAGGACTACAACTGACCAGTTCAAAAGCAGTGAAATCTTAAGTCATTCTGTAGCTCAGATGAGATCCTATACTACAAAATCTGATCTAAAAATATGGTTCTACGTAACCCCATAACCCCAACAAAACAGGAATTTTCTTCAAACTTAATGAAGGCCACAACATACAAAATAAATGGTCTTAAATCTCCAGCAATGCTGGAGATCACACTAGGTTATCCATACGAGCAAGTGGCATGCCTTGTCAGACATTAATCCAGAAGAATCACCTCATATGGCAGAAACAATCGATGTGGACAGCACTTTGCTGAGCTGTCCTGAGCAGAATCTGATCTTCCACGCCATGCTTCTGAGAGGGACTCCATTTTTTTTTGGAATGCCATTTAGGCTAAAACCAAAGCAAGAAGCTGTCAACAAGATCTAGGCAGGCAATTCAGCCTTACTGATAAACGAAAAGGAAACAATGCTGTAACTGATATGATAACACTGTTAGAGCTTCAGAGTTTATCAGGTGGCATTGAAAGTAAAAGCAGCATTAGAAAATAAGGAAGCACACTGCACAGATCAGCGAAAGAATACAGTTCCTTTCCTAAGATGAAACTGTTCACTACATTTTCAAACTAATGATCAGACCTCAGAAGATAAGGTAGGAAAAGCATTATGTTAGACATAAGGAGGCACAGCACAGGAACTGCCTGTAATGAAGTATCCACTCAAAACCAGAAATAAAGGAGAGAGTCAACAACCAGCTCTCTGAAGGAGCAGGAACATGCAAAAAAATTGGAATCACAACTTGGTAGCCTCTGCTTGATTGACAACTTGCAGGAAGAAACCCTTTTGACCTTAATTAGTTGATGCTGTAACACTGACACAGTAAATTCTATAAAAAAAAAAAAAGATTAAATCCTAATAAAATATTTAAACCATCATTGAAGGGTGGGGGAGGGGAGCCCAGCCAAATTCACAAAAACTTAACATCTCCATTATGAAACACATTACTGCTGTCACTTCCATGGCAGTTCCCGTTTTTTTCTCACTGATTTACATAAAAACATACGATGTGCAAGGAGGAAGGTACAGAGACTGAGGAGAGGGGAAAAAAATATCACTCAATCCAGTAGCATGGCAAACTCTCCATTAACTTCAAGTAGAGACAAAATTACACCCTCAGTTTCTACTGTAGAAAACAGGAAAACTCTTACAGGATGCTTGAGCTTGAACTTTACTTGGTCAAGGTTTTGTGTATGACACTTTTAAGTCACTGTTCACAGCTTCAAACAGATTTACAATACATCCAGAGATCAAAGCTAAGTGAGTGTTTCTATTAAAATTTTTCAAAAGATACAGCGTGTTGCAAGGTTGGGGAAAATGTATAAGCTTGAGAAAGGGGCCTTGCAATACGACTACCATGCACCTTATAAAAGCAACTACAGACCCACTTGGAAAGAAATGCATGGAATCAGGAACAGTACCAGACAACTTGACATTAATTAGATGCCAGGTCGCTGCAGATGTGGAAACAAAACCTCAGACATTAGCTTCAGCAATCTTGTTCGTATTTCATGTCTGTGCGGTTTTGACCTTTTATATTTAGAATTCAAAGCGTTTATCTGCATTAACAAGTTTACACAAGTTAACTAATTCCTGGCTATGAAAAGGTACATATTCACAACAGGAACTTCATACAGTGAATGTAAAACAAAACCATTATGAATGGATCCACCTGCTTCAAGCTGTCTCACCATGTGACAGTATATATCTGCAATTTCAAGGGCAATTTTTTAGACACAACTATTGCTTTAATACTATCACTATATTTCCTGATTTTGTCTGCATTTCTGAAAGTATTACCTGTTTCATTATGATATCATTTGAAACTGCAGCACTTCAGAGCTGAACAATTATAAGCACATAACCAGAAGAGTGGCCTTACAAGGTGGATAATGCTTGCTTGCTGATTCTTCTTGCCCAAATGTTTTCAGAGAATCAAATGAAATAAACCAATTTCAGAGATCATCTTCAAAACAAGCATATTTGATTTTTACTTTCCTTAGGCCAACGCTTCTCAAGAAAGAAGCAACCTGAGAAAGAAAACCAAGGACTAAAGAGAGCCACATTTTTTCATTGCATTGGGTCTAAACTTTAAGACTAGTCAGAAAACCAAGGGACCTAGAAACCAGTTTATGATTATTCACACACAAATTTTATTATTGCCATCATATGAGAGCATTACATACTTCGCTGCATAAAAAGTTAGAACATTGCCTAATAGAAGCTATTGCACTAAAGTGGTAAGTAAATAAAGCATCAATGAGCAGTTGGTGTGTCCTCAGAAGACCTTTCCAACACTTTCTTCTGCCTAACTTTAAGTTATTAAAAACTCAATCATGCTCTAATCCTCTAAGCGTGAAAAGCAGATGCTGGATTATCTTCTCTATTATAGATACATAGATCTCCTGAAGCAAAGTTTTTGTTCTTCACAACTGCTACTCGAGCAACAACTGACATAACCAATACAACATACAATTTCAGAAATGCATAGTTTTATTTTTGTAACCTCTTAGTTTCACGTACCTGACACAGATGTAAAGACATTAAAAATGAAATCTGATTTGAACTGATAATTTGATAATAACAACATATATTCCTTTCTCAAAAAAAAATATTGAGGAAGACATCATGCATGTTTTGCATGTTTGTCTGAAGAATACATAAACAAACATTTTCCCTTTTCAGAATATTTTCACTTTAATTTGTGGTGAAAAACCTATCAGTTGGTCATGCTAAGTAACTGACTTCAGTCATTCTAAGAAAACTTCACCAGCTTTCTCAAATACAGCTCTTACAGACAAGAGATACTGTCCTAAAATTGAGATTTTGACTAGATAAGCCAGCCTAAGCTTCTGGTCAACTTGATAAGACAACGCAAGACACAAGATGTTTTGCAAAAGAAGCCGTAATCCAAATAATTCAAAAGTTACAATGTCCACAGATTCATTAATGTTTTTATAATACTACAAAATAAACCCTTCGGGTTTTGGTTCTGCCCCCTCCCATCTGCATCTCCTCCCCTAGGGGGTGTTCACCAACTTTTGCAGTACCTTCCTAACTCCAACCTAGTACCTAAGCACAGGAACTTCAGAGTTGCTGTTTGTTCCCCATCAATGTAACTAGTAAGGCGAGTTATCACAGTTTTGATGTGGCAATATAATGCAAAGTCAGGTTAATTTACATTGTCTGAAGCATCCATCAATACATAAAAGGATGTCCTTTCACCTCTGAACTCTGAGGATGAAAGTTTCATCCCCACTTTTCTTTTAGCTGTCAATTTTTTAAGAAGTTAAGAACAATAAAGGAAATAAAAGTTCTACATTTACGCAGTTAAATTCAGGCTTTAGCCTAAGATCTCAAGTAATTTGCTTCTGGGCTGACCATTTTAGATACGTAAGAAAAATCACATATTACAAAATTAACATTAAAATTGCAACTGCAAAAAACTTAAAACTTCTTAGCAAGCTTAACTTTTCAATTCAGCTTAACACTGTACATGTTCTAATGCATTGCTTTTAGTACAGATGGAAGAAACCACTCTCACCACAGTAGAGAAACCTTTGAACAAGCTATTTAACATTTTGTGAAATAAACACAGAAGTCTATGTCCTTGCTTTGTTTAAAAGAAGTTCATAATTAAGCTCCATGATCTGTTGCTAATTAATAAGCATAATGAACACATGCAAGTGACAACAATTTCTAGTTCTGGATACAATCACAACTCACAGCTAGGATTTTGGTACAAAGATTTAGATGAAAATATGCCCACATTGAAAATGAAAACCCATGCTGGGGNTCCTTGCAGCAACTACAGCTATCAAAGATAATGCTGTCATTTCAGGTCTTAGTTGAAAAGCATCTCATGCTTAGGACTGAAGTTTTTCAGAAATGCGAAGAATTTCGAGCATACCCTATACCTTCTCCAACACTGATGCAACAGGCAGGTCAGTCTTTCCCTGGAGCTTTGCAATTTTCAAGTTTGTTTTCTGTTGGTTTCCGTAAAGAAGGTGTAAGAATGACTCACACTCATTCAAGCAGTAACAGTTACAGCACTGTAAGAAATGAGCCACTATTCTTCAAGCACCAATCTGGTTTCCAGAGGAAGCAACATTTACTCAGAGACAGAACAGTCATGTTTCATGGAGAGGTTACAGTTTTTCCTTCACAACTGTAACAGTTGTCATTTCAAAGGAGGGTGCATGAGAAGGAGAACCTGTTTTGTCAGGATTTCTTTTTCTCTTCCTCAAAAAGAACTGGAAGGTTGCTTCAAATCACTCGTTTACAGAGCTGTAGTGCATTTCTGAGCATGGTCATGGAATTCTGTGGGAATATGTTTTTGCACTTAAAAAAAGACCATCAGCAAATTTGTAACAGCTGAAGACATACAGTGTGACCTTTAAGTGTCAAAGGCTGAGGTGACAGCCTTTCAACAAGCTGGAGAAAGGCACAAAGGCAGGAGGATTCTGAAATATTCGGGTTTGTCAATATAAGACCGTAAAAACATTCTTTCCATATCAGTATTTCAAAGCATTCTTCAGAATACGATGAAAGGACTATGGCCACCTTTGCACTGAATTTAAAGTGGCTTCCAGAAATACTGTCCACCCAGAAGGTGCTGCAAAAAGCATTATAATCCACAACAGTGCTCAGAGATGGTCTTAAAACTAAAGTAACAAGAATCAATCCCAACTGTCTTCACAAGCACTAGGAGAAAAAACTTTAAGATTGCAAGCAAACATCTGAAATTAACACCTGTGAGCATACAGGAGGCCCCTGAGGCATGTGAATAGCATGAGATGTAAGGAAGCCTACTAATGGCTATATAGCAAAGCCTGACCTCAAAGATTCAACTTTTGATGACAGTCAGCCCAGGAAGACAAAAGAGCAACATCTGGTCACGTAAGACCTTGTGCTTGGTCAGTTTTGTTTGGGTTTTTGTGTTTGGATTTCTTTTTTTTTTTTTTTACAAGTCTGAATATCAGGAAAATTTTTTTTAAAACATCATAAAGATTAGTCAGCAACACTATGAGGTAATATAAAAGCTTACAGTAATTGCAATGCCTACTTACGCTATCTGATTTAATCAGGTATCTGATTCAAGCAAAGCAATTACATTTGAAGATATGCAAGAAGTCAAATGTTTTACAGTGACAAAAGACGATAAAAATCCCTGCCCTCCCCTAGTCTTTCATTCTTGCTACTGTACTACAATTACCATATTTCCAACAGCATGCTTGCAAGTAATGGCAGTTACCATGTGTTCCTGCAACTGTTAAGCTATACTGTAAATCAAATTATTAAAAATATTTAAAAAAAACAAAACACAACAAGAACAACCCCACACAACAGAGCCACAGGCCTTTTGATACATAAACGGAAGTCATTTAGGGATTTTTTTCCTTTAAATGTACTTCTGCAGGACAGCTCCCTCATAGCACAAGAACTATCAGCTTTACTGCAGGAAAACCTGCTGGCTAAGGCTCCCCATGGAATGAATGCCTGCTGCAAGCGGTTTGAGGCAGCAGGCCTCCGCCCTGTCAGGTATTGCTGAACGGAAGCCACAGAAGTTCAAGAAAAACCAAGGGCAGGATTCAACACCACAACGTTGTTTGGGGTCAGACTCAACAAACACCAGCACTTCATGGGCAGTTACAACACCAACAAAAAACTGTCACCAAACCAAGACTTCTGCCTCTACCCGAAGTAATCAGGCACCCCTTTTTGTTCAGGAAGACTCTTAAGTCCCTGTAGCTTTCTTTTCCACTCAAACATTCTCAGGACTGAGAAACTTTAAGGCCTACAGGAATTGTAAGCGTTAGTGTATGCTGCAACTTGGCCTGAGTGACAAACTTGGAATTCCTAATAAACCAACAGTATTAAGTCTAATAAAAGTAACTTAGTGAGAATGGACACTATAGTAATAATAATATTATATATAAAAGTAACTTAATATAATAAAAGTAACTTAGTGAAAAAAAAATTTTTTTTTTTTTTAGGGCCTAACAGAGCACTCATCTTACAAATTCAAGCTTGTATGAAGTTCGGAGCTGAAGGCTTTGATTTACCTAGAACGTGACTTCTAAATGTCGGAACACAACCCTACCAGAAGAGCCTAAACCAGCTCACTGCAGATTCACGCCTCTCCACAGCAGCATAACTTCAAAAGTAAGTTGGAGATGAGTCCAGTCTAGAAATCTACAAGTATGACACGCTCCTGGGTAAGTGACAGGTGTTGAACAGAAAACCTTGCCACCTGAGCAGAAAAAAATTTTCATTTTCCATTTCCCAGCTGAACATCTTTACTAAGCATTAACAAAAAGCCAAATGCAACCACCACCCATCCCTGTGCCCGTTCTGGGAGAGCAGGGAGTCCCTTCTGCTCCTGGAAACATGCCTTACCACACAAGGGATCCAGATGTCACATCGCAGTCTGAAATAAAAGGCATTTCAAATACACTTCTACATCCTCTATCACCAAGTAGCTCTTGCAAGACAGCTTACCATTCAGTGTATTTTTTTTTCCTGTGTCCACTAAGACATTCAAATCTAACACACTGCTCAGTACAGCGAGGATGTGCTGGCATACTGCGTTCCACTTTGGAAATTGACATCCATACACCCCAAGAGCTCCAGGGCCAAAACAGTCAAGTCCTCCAGTGAATCTAGTCCCTATGTAACAAGCCATGGTTTCAACACTTACTAGGTTTGTAGTGTCCTTCTGTAACATATTTCACAAAAAGTGTTTTTGCAAGTTCTAAAACTAAGCTGTAGCCACCACTTAAGGTTTATTACCCTGGGTTTCTTTACAAGTCTGCTAAATGATCATCTATATGAGGAAGCTACAACCTATCAAATTACCCTAATATTATAACACTAAATCCACAACCTCAGTGATTCCTCAGAAAAATTAACAACAAAAACACACAAAGAACACATTTTACATTAGCAGCCATATTGTCAAGACTGGTAAGCATATTATACAGGCTACAAATAACAGTAAACAGTTGTATTTGCACATGCAATTTACAGCCATCCCAAAATCTATTTGCTGCATCTCAAAATTGTCTGAAACACTTTAGACCTCTCAATTTTGATATTCCTATGGCAAATTTCACTGTTGGAGGTAGGGAATATATTTCCTGAGTCAAAGCGACTCAAGTCACAAAATGAAGCCAGTAAAGTACACCTGTGAACGACGATACCAAGTTACGCACCAATGACCTATATAAAATCACCACAGTTAAGACTACAAGTGAAAACATGGAATACATAGATTATATACATACTTACTGAGAGTAAACCCATGTGTGCAGACAGTTGCTTACGGGATCAAGTTTTACCATTACTTACAAAGAACAAGATCTGGCGAAGAGACCAAAGGTACTTCAAATTCAACTGTGACTGTGCTAACTAATTTAATAGCAAACTGTAAGTTTAAAAAAAAACTCAGAGCGTCCTCCAGGATCACTCAGTCTCCTAGCAACATTTATCAGTAAAATATCGAGGCACAGATACTTTGATTCCCCCATCTAACTTCAAAATAGAACAAAAAATTTATTTGGCCACTAGGGCTTTGCAATTTCACATTCATTGACTGGACAAAAGGAATTAAGTCTCAAACTGACACCACTCTCATGACTTGAGTTTTGATTTCTGATGCTGGCAATGAAAGAATTCAGACTGGGGAGAACTTATATACCCAGCTCCACTTTAGGGATTTGCCACAATGCTTTTGATGGACTAAGCACTCCATCTAGGATGGGAATACCTGACTGGACTAATTATCATTAATCAGCACCTAAGATCTTTCTAATTCAAACAACAACCCCAAGGTCTGAAATTTTTACAGGAACTTTTGTTACAACAAAAACATTCAGTACTTGTTCTGACACCACAGACACTGTAAGGCAATAATGAGAGGTTTTGAATGGTAAAGCAATTATCTCATGTCATTCAACTCCCAGGTTTGGTTCTTCCAAACAATGTTCCCCATCTGATTCAAGAGAACCCAATCTGTAAAAATGTTCCCATCTCCTTCTGTTTTTCAGAAGTATGAGATGACAAACTGAACAAGTCCATGAAGGAGGCAGCAGTTATCAGAATAATTTAATAGTGGCAATCCAATGATGTTCCCAGTTGACATGTCAGAAAACTGGGAAAAGACTGGCAGCTCTTAAGCCAGTCTTATTCATGCACTCCCTTAGTAAACCAAAACACTTAACAGCTGCAGCTCTGTAGAGGTGACTACGCAATCCAGTTTCATGCTCTAGGAGCATCTCCCTTCTAATTATCTACAACAAAAAAAAACCACCTTCAATTACTACCCATGTCTTTCAAAGTATCAGACAGAGATAACAGGTGAAACATGCAGGCATTGTAGAGAGATGCCTCTCCTGGATATCTGGCTTGCCCATCTTTGAGTCAAACTGATTGCCAGATTTACAAACCCCCTAGCTCACTCAACAGACACCTCACACAACTAACATGAAGCACGAATTATTAGTTGTTGAGAGCTTCTGATTATCTGCATTTCTCTACAACTCCAAAGATCTTCGGATGGGATTTTCAGTCTCTTTTGGCATTAGTGCCTCTTACCACTCTTGAAACGTGCATTTCAGCTTTTTCAGAGGGTTGTCTAAAGTTCCAGGCATCTGTAACTTAGATTCTGACAGCTCTTGAATGGATTTGTCTTATAAAACGGCAGATGAACTCAGCCTGCTCTAACCTTAAACTCCATGAGAACTATCATATATCCACTACAAGTAGTAGTGGAAAGGCAGCCTAATCATGCAAAGAAGACATACACCTCAACTGAAAACAGTGAGCAGCAGCGAGGAACAAAGATCTGTACTTGTAGCTCCAAGCTGACTGACTGGGCTCCTTCATAAGTTCAGTTACAGAAATCAATGCAGAAGGAACATTACCAAACCTAGGTCACTGCTGGAGGAGCCTAGGCTGCTGTCTCTCGTAAAGCTCAGTATATAATTTCTTTATGAACTGTCCTGTACACTAAACGTCTCAGAACTTTCCCTGGGTTCAGAGTGACCCTCCTAGCTTGAGTCCACTTCTAAATGTCTGGTCTTTGTTTTTGCCAATATATCTATGGCAGATCTCTTCTTCAGACAATCTTCTTGCTGCTGGTTTCCAAGGCTGCCATTCCACTACATCTGAAAGCTAGAAGCAGCTCATTTGCCTACACTTGGCATTCTCAGTGATTCTCCATACCCTACACAAAGAATTCTACACATTTTCTCCAGTAGTAGACAAGGTCTCAATTGTGTAACAATAGCTTTTTATAGGAAAAGACGGATAGAGACCTACTTAATATCAAGAAACAAAATACTCGTTACATCCATCCATCCTCTAGAAGAACTAGTATAGTGCAGAACAGACCAAAATTGAAACGTGCATGTGGAGGAGCTCTACATAGAAAGGCTGACAGTATTCAGTCAGGGCAAAGGCAGCATACAACAACGCTGCATGAGATCACGTAACTCCTGAAGAGTCTTAGTCAGATTAAGAACTAGTAATACAAAAAATAAATCAGATTTTATCTTGGTTTCCCAAGCAGAAAACAGTACTATACAGGAAGGTCTCTGTAACCCTGTCTCTTCTGTATGACCTCTGATGACGTCAACTAGCATTCCAGTTTCACATGGATGAAGCATCTAGAAAGATGACACTATGAAACACAGCCAGAGAAGCAACTTCTCAACATTTTTACAGATTTGATATTTGCCCCACTAAACTGAATAAAAATTTCTCTCAATTTCTCTGGATGCAGGACCTTGCCCTATATTAAAATGCATGCTTCAAGACAGCCTAGATAAGAATGTATTAAAAGCAAAAAGTTTAGAAAGGTTGCCTTAGCATATCTGCATAAAGCACAGTAATTACCATGTTGAAGTAAGACCGGACTTTGACCCCTCTTGCCAAATCCCAGACTATGACATTTCCATCATGTCCAGCAGAGAAGAGAACTCTTGGATCAAATGGATGAGGTTCAAGTACAAACACTTCATCTTCGTGGCCCTGAAATTGAAGATGAAACAAGATGAGCAAGCAATTCATCTCAAATACCATTCAATATGGTAACACCAACACCTGCAATGTTAATTCATAAAAGCGTCCAGCATGTAACAAATATTTTATGCTTTTTTTTTTTTATTTGTACGTGTATGTGTTACACTCTTCCGTAACCATTTGCAATTTTAGCTTCATAATAAGTATGACAGCTTCCTAACAAGCTCATCCCACAACTTTAACCACAATTTTAAAAGACTAGAGCTCATGACATCTGGTATTTTTGATCTCAACGCTTTGTAGACTTAAATTTGTTTAGGTATGGTATCAATTATAAATTTAGTTTAGACCCATGAAGTATGTTAATAATAACACTAAAAGTTAGAGAAAACACCTCCAGAATTAATACCAATTTTAAAGCTTTGTTTAAAATATTTCCCTCTCTACAGTTAGCTATTTTCTCAACTACAATAGGTGAAAGACGTTTTATTTTCTCTAGAAGACTGCTTTGTTTAATCAGTACAACTTCACCCGTTAACAATATTTCAAACATTCGCACACTAAGTAAAGGTTAAAAGAAACAATTGTTGCCTTCTCTCCTTCCAAGATAGCACTTTAAGAAAAAAAGGTCCAAAAGTAGTCTCACAGACCTCAAGCAACAATGACAATTTGGTGACTTTAAAACTTCATTGTCTACAAAGCAGCTGAGATATCTCAATTACACTTTGATTATCTGAATACGTTTGCTAAGAGTGTTTTGCAGTAGAAAAAAAGCATAAGGAAAAACATTGATGACATATACACAAATCCTGCATTCCAGATTGACAAATCAAGGCAGAGCACCTTACCATGAGAATGTGAATGAGCTGACCAGTGAAAGAATTCCAAACTTTCAGTGTCATGTTGTTGACTGCAGTTATAACAGAGTTGTCATGGCGGTCCCATGCTACCATGGTCACTTTCAGTTTTGTGATTTTATCTTCTACACCTTGTAGATTTTGTCTAAAACGAAACAGCAGGAAGAACAAAGCAATTCTAATCTGCTAAGAACATTCTCAAATCCATAACAAATGATAAAATATCTGTGTTTCACTTTTTTTAATAGCAGCATTACTTCTTCAAGAATATGGAGATATTAGAGATACTATCCATTTTACAACATACACAATTAGAGAAGAACTATAGTTTCTTAAACAATGACTATAGAGACCCCTCAATATCTTAACTACATTACATATACACTCGATTCTATAGTACATGTTGTGTTAGCTGAAGAAAAAAATCCAACCTAGTCACTTAGTAAACCATAATTTGGGCTGGATACCGTCTGTATTAAGTAGCCATAAACACAGCAGGAAGTATTCTCATACATTTAAATGACTTAAAATTTTCAGGATATACTCAGGATTATATCACCATGCTTACAGCACTTTGCCATCAGTAATAACGGCGCTTCATCTTCAATGTATCTTATTGTTATCCTTATAAAAATGGTACACTAGCCACCTGTAACAATCTATTAGAATATCTCCAAATATCATCAAGTGGACAAAAAAAAAAAATCTTCCATATATGAGGACTGCTCCAAAACTAATGCCTCCAATTTCATTATGTTGGCCCATGACAGCAGAGGTGGATGCTGGTGGTAAGACAGTACAGGTTGAAGCTTTCCACCAATATTCCATTACATTTTGTTGCTGTGCGACAGACAGCAGCAGAGAGGTAGTCTGACACAATGGTGTCTGACATGGAAGTGCATATGGAGCAAAGGTGTGGAACTGAATTCCTCAATGCAAAAAAAATAGCACCCACTGATGCTCACTGAATATTTACGGAGACCCAAGAGTGGATGTCAGCACAGTGAGGCGGTGGGTGGTGCATTTCAGCAGTGGCGACAGTGGTGCGAAAAGCAACCCAGGTTCCAGACAGCCACCACAAAATGAAGAGCATCTCCATCAGCTCAACCATGCAAATTGGCAGATGTGTATGGAGCTGAACATTGCCTTTCATATGTTGGAAACTATGGTGGCAATGTTGGAATATCATGAAGTTTGCTCCAGGCGGGTCCAGCAAATGATCACCAAGGAACAGAAAGAACACCGTATGCAAGTTTGTCAGGACCTCTTGAAACAATACAAGGCTGAAGGTGACAGTTTCCTGGATCACATCATTACTGCTGACGAGACGTGGTGTCACCACTACGAGCCAGAGTCAAAACGGCAGTCCGTGGAGTAGCGACATGTGAATTCCCCAAAGAAAAACTTCAAGATGCAGCCCTCAGCAGGTAAGGTGAGGTGCACTGTCTTTTGAGATTAGAAAAGGGTGATCCTTCTGGATTTCCTGGAACCCAGACTGACAGTCAACTCTGACCGCTCCATCATGACACTGACTAAGCTGAAGGCTCCAACTTCCAGAGCCAGGCGAGAGCAGAAGACAACATTTCTCTTGCAACACAGGAACACCATGTCCTGTACCAGTTGGAAGACCATGGAGCACACCGCCAATCTTAGCTGGACTGTCCTACTATAACCACCATATAGTCCAGACTTGGTGCCTTCTGTCTTCCATCTGTTCAGGCCGATGAAAGATGGACAGCGTGGGCAACATTTTCCTAGCCATGATGCTGTCACAGCAGCTGTGAAAGACTAGGTCACCCATGCTGGTGCAGATTTTGATGAGCACAGCATGCAGGCTCTTGATCATTGCTGGCTACAAAGCATAGCTAACAGTGCTGACTACTTCAAAAAATAGTGTTTTGTAGCTGAGAATTTGCTATAGCACTAATATAGTGTTGATAGTGTTATTGTGCTCTTTGTTTTTGTTTCCATTGAAATAACTATGAGGCATTACTTTCGGAGCAAATACATGCAATATAATACATTATACAATCTAATATACAGCTCAGAAGTATAACATGCCATTATAGCCAGATTCCTTTCTAGATTCAATGCGGAGTGCAGGAGACTTTTTATAGCCTGAATTCTCTTTCCTTTCAGTGCACCGATTTCATTTTCTTCGATAAAATTTTGCTTTTGCAAAAAAAAAAAAAAAAAAAACACGCAGAATTGCACTTTACCCACTAGTCAAAAGGGACAATAGAGAATTCAGCTACAGATAGTTAACTGAAACATGCAGTTCAGTTTCCCTAAGAAATTCAGCATTTTAACTACAATGAAAAAGAATCAGTCACTGTATTTCTCAGGATCAGTTAAAATTAAGAATTTTTACAGATTACATTTTCAAGGAAAAGTAACTCAGGCTTCTTTTTCAGAATGGCTATGTACAATAGGCTCTCATCCAAGAGTTTTATATCCATGTTTTATTGCACCTGTCCATAACAAGACACTTCCTGATCCAAACTTCTAACTAAATTACATAGCTTATTTTGCCATTTCTTCCTGTGGAAGAGACATCTGAAAGACTGAGCGGGGTGGATTATTCTTGAAGGTTTTTTGTTTTTTTTTTTCAATTGTATTAAATATTCCCCCTTAAACCACTCGTTACAATCAGTCAAGGGAAAAGGTTTACCTATTGAGTTATTGTAAATTTTTCCAGTGATTTAAATGCTGAAAAACATTTCCTCTGTGCAAAAATAACAAGCCTAAAGTCACAACTCCTACTAAATCTTTCTTCATCTTCAGGTCTTTTTAATCACTTAGTCCGCTGCACAATAGTTTCCCACAACTACAAAGCCTTGAAAAAATTCTCAGATTATTCTAGGAAATGAGAACCCCTTACACAGCAAGTGACTTATCTGCTGCGGCATGGGGTATGAAGAACCCCAAATCCCTTTTCTGGGCACGCAGATTCCACAATAACTTTTAAATAACACTGAAATGCAAGAAACCTCAATAAGAGATCTGATCTGGCTTTCTTGGTCCAGAAGCCTATGTAAAAAGCTAAGTTTGACCTTTAATGTGTTTTGTGTATCTTTTATTATTTTAATCTACCCAAAGTACTAATGGAGCTATCATGACAAGCTAGTTTCCACATTTGAACATGTAGTCAAATATTTATTTTCATTAGAGTTCAAGAGTTAGACAAGCATATTGTACATTTAGCCTATAATCACGTAAAGATGATTTTTTTTTTTTATTTTTTATTTTCTAGATCAGCCAGCAAACAATGTAAGTGGACTTCGAGTATCTATGTGATAACAGAATTTTGTATTACTTACCCTGCTGGGCGAGTAGCCATATCTAACAAAATGCTTTTCCATTCCCTTCGTTTAAATTGCCAGATTCGTGCTGTTCCATCCCGACTTCCACTCACAAATCTAAGAAAAGGGGGAAAAAAGTTACTCAGAGATCAAAGATCCCTGCAAAATTAGGTGGAAGCGAGAGAATTCAGAACTCAAGAAGTAACCTAAAGTACAAGGAATTCAAACAGTATCACAATGTTGTACTACGGGTTTTAGGTGAAAACACAAGTTCACACATTAATAAAAATTTAACAGCCTGCAAAAAGTGGAATTTGCTTCCCTAATACAAGCCCCTTCTAAACTAATTGTTCCTTGATCCATGGTGCACCTTGCATAGTTAACACACTGCTCACTGAGCTCTTACTGCCAGAGCACCGTAACAACTTGCCCTGTCCATGTAAAGTTCCCAAAGTGATTCAAGAGGTGAAAATTGCTGAAGCATGAGGAGAGCTGCAAGTGGAAGTAGAGACTTGATTTAAAACAAAATCTATTACAGCACTTATCCAAACAATTGTCCCTGAGCAGCTGCAAACAAGCTCGAGCTTCTCCCCACCTTTTTCTCCTCCTTTTCTCCGGGTCAGAAGGAGGAAAAAGAGGTGGATGGAACACAATGAAACTTGGTTTGCAACTGCTTGCATTGCAATAGAAGTGTATGTTAGAGCATCCTTTCAATGAAGCGTTGAAAGAAGTGTCAGAAATCTCACAAATTCAACTCTTTTCTTCACCATCCTTCACATCCAACATCCAGAACTCCAGTGAACCATTAAAAGAGTAGCCAAACAAAATCTCGTCAGACTTTGTTCTATAGCTTTCCCATTATCCAACTGTCACTTAACTGAGAATATATGTACAAACATTTCTTAATAAAAAAGTTAAAGTATTTCTATTCTCCTCAATTCGGGCAAACTCAAAAACACTTTAATCATGCATTGCAATGAAGACAATACTCACTTTTCAATTTCACAGTTATTTAAAACAAACTGGTGAGAATTCAATAGTTGTAGATGCTTTCTATTTTGAGGTTCATACAGTATAATCAGTTTTCGTAACTAGTTCCAGAAACTGATATTCACAAATCTCCAGAAAGTCAAAAAACTTGCTCTGAATAAATCATTTACTTACCTGCTGCTGCTATTAGAAAACTGAATGCTGTCAACTTTGTCCTATACAAAAAAAAGAAAAGGAATATCAAAAGTGATTCTAAATCAAGCAAAATCATTATTTTAATCGAATACATATGTAATTTTAATGAAGTATTTACAGTGTGAAACTCCAACTCTGATATCTTCTCTGGCTGACCTGATCCAAAGAAATAAACCCTAATGATGTGATCTGTACTCCCGGTGGCCAAAAACATTCCACCTGAGAAAAGAAAACACAGATAAGACACAATAAGAAAAATGGGCGACCTCATGATATCACAAGATTTTCAGATGTCTGCAACATTAAATATTTACTTTTATTCTCTTAAATTTACAGCTGTCACATTCCAGTTTTGTCTGTAACTGATCTTTAAGTAAAAACAAAAGGGTTTAGAAACTCAGAAGTTTAACTGGAGTTGAATCACCTCACATTTGCTGTCAGATAAATATGCATCCAGAGACATTCTCGGAAAATTAGTTAACTACAGTAATCTGCTTGTGACCAAGTTCTTAACAGACTCAGTCTTAAAGAAAATTGAATGAAAACAGAGCTCCAGTATTTCAGAAAACACTTTTCTGTTGTTTCAGTATTTTATCTAATTGTTTATGTTGCATCCTTTACCAACTGCCAGCTCCAGGAATCAACAAAATTCAGAGCATGAAAATCTGTTAATCAACAACTTCTTAATAAAACCTCTATACATTCCATTTTAGATAAAGCTCACTTACAGAATTGCTCTGAGGAAAAAGGTTTTTCCCACTTTTAAAGAATTGTGGACACGATTTACTTTCAGCATTTCTCGTTCAAATCTTGTCAAGAACTTCTGTATTACCAGGAGTTAACACACAGATTCTTAATATCATTAATAATTGACCATTTTTCAGCAACTATTTTAACTCAATTTCATCTTATTACGATGAAATATGCTACAGTAAAACTGTATTAGACTTCACTTTACTCTCCAAATGACTTCTAACATTGAGACAAACCTTAAATAAACAAATAATAGTCTTTTACCAGCACTAAAAGAAGAGCAGATCATTTGGACTCCAGGCCGAGGGCGTTCTGTAAACTTTGTTGGTCTTGGACTACAAACAAAGAAACAGTTAAATAATTTCCTAATGCAGTTTCAAAAAAAAAAAAAAAAAAAAGCCAGTATCTTAGAAATAAAACACAGAGGGACAAAATTAAATATGACAGAACAGATGGCTGCCCATCTATAAACCATTTACTGTGACTGCACTTCATGATCTGATCTTCAGGAAATTAAGGCATACAGATGGACCAAGCAATGTATGCATCAAGTAGAGCTGCACCACAACTTAAACCCCAGGTCTCTCTCCCCTCAAATCGTGACATATAAAATGTTTTCCTTTAAGTCGCACATAAAGCCAAAGAGAAGACACCAGAGCCAGTTATCCCTGAGGTTCAGTTTTAAGCCACTGAGCATATCAGAGCTCTGGTTTTCTCCTGCAGAAAGTGGCTGCTTTCACTACAATAGAGAAACAGTCTGGCACTCTTTGCAGGAAAACATACAAAAGAAATGTAAATAAATCTGAAGTTTTTCACAGGGTTACAACGTACCAGTTTCTTCAGCAAGCACATACTACTTGTGGGTAGCACTAGTTTCAAATAGCCCCCGCAGAAGGGTAGGACAGTAGCTAGAAGCACTAAAGAAATTTTGCTTGATACACTCTGCTTCCTTTTAGATGTTTCAGTACCTGATGTGCAAGCAGAACTAACGCGTCAATGACTTGGCACTTACAGAGCGTATGCATAAGAACAAAACTAAGATCTGATCCTTCAATCACCACACTTCAGCTCTGCTCATGCATTGCAGCAACCCCAGATCAGTAGGTGGTCTTGCACAGTACACCATCTGCAAACTTCAGTCCTTAAAGGATAAACTTGCTAGAGAACAGCAGCATTACACCCACAAGTGTCATCACTAAAGATCTGTTTTAACATAAAAGAATGCATATTCATGACTTATCCAAAATTTTATCTTTCAAATTCTTTTTTTTCCAGCTGAAGGCAGATGCATAAGAGACCTTTCTCCACCTATCAGCTATTGCTATCTCAAGCAGTAGTAAGTATTAAACTTTTATGGCATCTATATATAAAACAAAGCATTAAACACCCTGGGAATAGTGGTTAAGCAATAAATCTTCTTCCAAATTGTCCATTCAGTATAGGGCTGTCTCCACGAACCTTCCTTCAGAAGCTAAGATTACTCCTTGCAAAGACTTCTGGCAGGGAGACATTACAAGATACAGCAAATAAGACAAATCTATCACAGAAAACAGTTCAAACCCTTCTTAACTGAGATACTAACTTAAAACAAACTATCAGATGATTCAATATGCAGCTTACATAATATGAAGCAAGTGTAAATAGATAAATAGGCTGCTGTTTTCTTCCACTGTGGTTTGTGATTCTGCCTTTGGTGACAGGACAGCTGCAAAACAGAGCAAGTAGGCGCTTATGTTCTAGTTTGGATAATCAAGTTTTCCAACTTATGTCTCTCTAATTTGTTATAGACATTAGGAGACAAGATTATGGCATTCCTTCACACTAAGCAGACTGCAATCTCTGTAAGATGAGCTGGACAAACAGTCACTTGGGGAAGCAAGGAAGTGGACAAAAAAGTAACATCCTGAGACACAGAAACAAAGCTGATTGTTTTGTTTCAACGAACATTCTCACTCCAATTATGCAAGTGGTTGGAAGACACTAAGATACCTTTCACCGACACTTCACAGAGAGGTCCAGGAAAGCCCTGCTAAACCATTTTCCTCCCAAGATGAGAGGCTTCCACCAAAACATAACCTGAAGTAAGAGCAGCAAACAAAAAAAGCAATCTGCACTACATGCCCCAACAGAGGACATACGTAAATAGCTCAAGTTCACCTTCAACGCCTTGTCCTGGTGCAGGAATGGTCACACAGCCCAAGCCCTGCAGACTACCCTTACTCTGGACATATAGCAGCTTAAGCAAGCCTTCTCCCAGAAAAACCCCTCCAACTTGAGCCTTGGTTTACAAGCCAAAAAACAAGGCCTGGCATATTTGCCCTGTAGTGTACGGCCAGTTCCTTTAACATGAGCTGCCTCCTGCTTCAGAACACATGTGCTAACTGTGCTACCATCCTGGCGACAGCTGGGATGTCAAAGTCTTGTTCAAAACAGACATGTCAAAATCAGCACATGGCTTGCTAAGTTTTTCTCTCTTCTCCAAAAATTACGGGAAGAAAAATAGAGCAGACAAAAAGCAGTATAGTGAGTTCCTCTATTCAAATCTGTGAGACAGTTCTGCTGCCTTGTTCACTTGGTCTGCCAATAACAGACTAACACTGGAAACTCACAATCCAAACAGGGGGCATAAGAATAACAAGAAAACTCAGCATCGTTCTCAGAGAAAGTACATAAGCAAATATTTCGCAGCGCAACTGATTTAACTTTTGTGCACTGACCAGTTGTAATTGCCCTAACTGTGAAGGAGAGTTTATCCGTCAACTTCTGATGACCCAAGGTTCGTTTTCTCTTGTCCCCACTGACAACTGAAACAGGATGCAACTCCTGAGTCTTCTACCCTGATCCAGAATGGTAACAGAGTAAATGTGGGGGAAGGCATCCATCACCTCATTTCTTGTTTTCCCACTTTGTTTGGACCACTTTTCCTGACCTCTTTATCTACAGGAACAGTCTTACCCTTAGCTCTATTTAGAAATCAAATCAATCTGACTGGAATGTTACAGCTTCTGGGCACATCTGATAACTGCCTGGTCAGGAAGCTCTTCACTGAGCCAACAGGAGCACTCAGGAGGCTCTCTGTGAGTGAAGAACATGCACTCACACCAGTCACAGAAGCACGTGAACAGAGGTGGTTGCTGTCCTTTGAGCAACACTGAGACTTTTGTGGTCAGCCATGCCACGTTTGTGTTTCACCCTATGGTACAAAATCTACTGTAATGTCTCTTCCTGCAGTTTATGAAAACAGAGTTGTTGCCAAGCATCTCCTGTTTGGGCCATATGTGTAAACTAAATACTCAACGGGCTTCAATTACTGAGGTTACGAACAAGATTGGGAGACCAACATGGGAAGCCCCTAATTTCAGAGATGCTATTGGTACTGCAACAGAGCTACCAGCAAATACAAACACAAGGATTTCTGCAATTTAAGAGTGAAACAAATAAACATTTGCAGATTAAAAAAAAAAAAAAAAAAAAAAAAAAAAAAGCGAAAGGGCAACATTTAAAAAAAAAAAAAAAACCAAAAAACAAAAACANACACGCAAAACCAACAACAAAAAATACATCAAAAGACACCTTACAAAGGGCCTTAGGAATAAGATTAATAGGAGTCTATTTTCTTTGATGCCGTTATATTGCTACCATTCATTTTCCCCCAGCACATCACTCAATAGACGTGGAGGGATCATGCCACGTTTTCACAGTTCTGGAAGCAGATCCACATCTAAAGGCATAAGAGCAATCCCAGAAGCAGAGCATTGCAGGGCTTGAAAGGGACCTCAGGATTTCCCCTAGTCCAATCCCCCAGCTAAAGCAAGTTCCCTACAGCAGGTTGCAGAGGAAAGCATCCAGGTGAGTTCTGAGTATCTTCAGAGAAACAGACACCACAGCCTCTCTGGACAGCCTGTTCCAGGGCTCTGTCATCCTCAAAGGGTCAATCACCTCATCTAAAACTAGGACAATCCTTACATATTGAGACAGTGTCTACACAACGTAGCCTCCTTGTGAAAAATTACACTGGATTCTTAGTTTCACATTGTCATCAATAAGATTTACCAGAGTAAGCACCGCTATCACAGCTAGGAAATTTTATAGTTCAGCAACGTTAGAAGAACTTCCTGTAACTAAAAAGGTGAAGGAAAGCTATATTAAGACTTTTCTGAGCATCCAACTATTTCAATATCCTAAGTGACATACAATTATCTTCCAGTCACAAAAGACACAACTGTTTCTTATTTAGACTTAGCATATACTTTAGCTTTCATGAAAAAGCAATTACTTCAAATATATAACAGCTCTGCTAAATTGGAACAAAGATCTAAGAGCAGCATCGTGCATCCAAGTGTAGCCATGCTGGGTGTGTAAGAGCAGAAGTAGTATACAATTATACCTTTCAGTATCTTCATATAAGCTTTCAGCATGCATAATAATCCATGGCAAGAAGTTTCATAACTTAGCTGCATGTTAAGAGCCACCTCCTTCTGATTGTGAATTGGCTACCTTCACTTGATGCCCTCCAGCACAGAGAGCCAATAATGAATTCATCATTATACAACCTCCTCAAGACTCTCATAACTGTACAGGCCCCATTTGATGCACTCCTCCTCCTCCAGACTGAAGAGATGTATGTACCTCACTCTGAAAGTAATGCCTCCATGGAAACTACAGCAGATACAAAGGGCAAAATAGCACTCTTCGACAGAGCAAGTTCTCAGCCACAAAACACTATTTTTCAAAGTAGTCACTATCATTAGCTACGCATTTTCTCCAGTGACGATCAAGAGCCTGCATGCTGTGCTCATCAAAATCTGCACCAGCATGGGTGACCTAGTCTTTCACAGCTGCTGTGACAGCATCATGGCTAGGAAAATGTTGCCCACGCTGTCCATCTTTCATCGGCCTGAACAGATGGAAGACAGAAGGCACCAAGTCTGGACTATATGGTGGTTATAGTAGGACAGTCCAGCTAAGATTGGCGGTGTGCTCCATGGTCTTCCAACTGGTACAGGACATGGTGTTCCTGTGTTGCAAGAGAAATGTTGTCTTCTGCTCTCGCCTGGCTCTGGAAGTTGGAGCCTTCAGCTTAGTCAGTGTCATGATGGAGCGGTCAGAGTTGACTGTCAGTCTGGGTTCCAGGAAATCCAGAAGGATCACCCTTTTCTAATCTCAAAAGACAGTGCACCTCACCTTACCTGCTGAGGGCTGCATCTTGAAGTTTTTCTTTGGGGAATTCACATGTCGCTACTCCACGGACTGCCGTTTTGACTCTGGCTCGTAGTGGTGACACCACGTCTCGTCAGCAGTAATGATGTGATCCAGGAAACTGTCACCTTCAGCCTTGTATTGTTTCAAGAGGTCCTGACAAACTTGCATACGGTGTTCTTTCTGTTCCTTGGTGATCATTTGCTGGACCCACCTGGAGCAAACTTCATGATATTCCAACATTGCCACCATAGTTTCCCACACACCAAAGCTGATATTCAGCTCTGTTTACAATTTCCCAGTTGTAATCCACAGATTCACACTGTTGAGCTGATGGAGATACTTTTTATTTCGTGGTATGATAGTTGTACATGGCTGTCTGGAACCTGGGTTGTCTTTCACACCACTGTCGCCACTGTGAAATGCGTCACCCCCTGCCTTACTGTTCTGACATCCACTCTTGGGTCTCCATAAGCATTCATCAGGCATCAATGAATGCCAATGGGTGCAATTTTTTATTTTTTATTTTTTGCATTGAGGAATTCAGTTCCACACCTTTGCTCCATATGCACTTCCATGTCAGACACCATTGTGTCAGACTGCCCCTCTGCTGTCATACAGCAACAAAATGTAATGAAATATTGGTGGGAAGGTTCAACCTCTACTGCCAGGCCACCAACATCCACATATGATCTTGTGGGCCAACATAATAAAAACAGGAGGCATTACTTTCAGAGCAGCCCTCGTAGTTTAAAGGGTCCCTCTATTTTCTTAATCTCAGCAGATAAAATACTTCCAAAACACTTGTTAAGGATGGTACAAATTCCAGTCTCCAAGTTCAATCTGCTCTCTCCTGTTGGGCAATGTCAATCACTGCATGACTTGGGTTACCAGATCGCTTTTTGCGAGAGACAGTTGAATTGAATTGAACTCCTATCTGATCCACTTTGCTGTGACTGTTTACATATGAAAGCATCATTTCCAAAAAAAAGAAAAAAAAAAAACCTTTATTCCTTTAATATTTGCTGAGTGTCCCACTTAAAATTTGTATTCTACATTTACATAACATTATGGACAGAAATTAATTTAGAATCCTCTACCATAGAATCCTCTACCATAACTGAAACCAGCTCACTCCGCATGTTTTACCTCAAGACAAATTCCATCTAACTCCATGATTCATCCAAATATTCATCTCCCAGCTCATATGGTATAAGCCCTTTAAGTCTCATTAATTCCACAATTCTCTAATTAGGAAAAGGGAAGAGATTCCTTCCTCAAAACTGAATTATCAGCGATTATTAAAACAACTATTTCCAATTTTATGCTCCAGATATTTTGTGATTAAGAAGGAGAAAAAGCATTTTAAATCCACTGAAGAGGTTATTTTTAATAAGAAAAAATAAAACTATTTGAGGGCTCTGGCAAGATTTTTCATATCTTATACTTTGGAGGCAGAAAATTCATCAACTGCTACGTAGATGCCCATGAGTGCTGCCTCCTGCCATGCTACAGTGAAGAGCAACTAAAGAAAAAGGTTTTAGAGATGAGAAATGAACAAACAAACCAAAAATAACTTCATTCTAAAGTTCTAAGACATTACCTTCTCCCACTAAAATTTGGATTTTCAAGTCTAAATTGCAAACATCTTGTAGTGCATTTTGTCAATAGCATTTTAATTTCATTTGGGATGAAGAGAACAGAACAAAAAAAGCCAACTTCGACATCACATTACAAACACTTCATTGGAATTGTTTACTTGATTAACAGAACCACAGGAAGAAGTGGGTATATATTGATTTGTTTAACCCTCAGTGGTTACTTAGTTTTTAACTTAGTCCTTAAAAGACAAACAAGCAAGTTATAGCTAACTCAGAAATGGATCATATCCAACAGTTGCAGACAGCAAACCAACAACTGCAGACAGCAAACCAGCGACAAGATTTCTCTGCAATATTTGTACAACATTCTTAATTACAAACAAAGAAATAGCAACAAAAAGTAACAACTAACTTTATTTTAAGGGTGCCAGCATCCCACAGCCAAAAGCATATTGTTCCATCTGCTCCGGTTGAAGACAAGTATCTCTTTGAGCCACTGCACAGTGGAGAGAACTAAGAGGGAGGACAGGAGAAAGAAAAAAGAAAAGTTGTGTTAATCTGTCCTAGTCATGTTATCAAGTTCCTCACGTCCTTCTCATACAAACAAAAAGGGGGAAGAAAAAAAAAAAAAAAAAAACACCAAACCATACTCAAGGAAAAAAAAAAATTTGCAATACCACAACAACACAATGCTTCTCAGAATAACTTTTTTCCTTCAGAACAACCCTTCTGGATTGCTTGCCAAAGCACTCCAGGTTCTCCCTCCCCCCAATCCAAACTACATAATAGCAAGCAATTCCAAAAACAAACAAAGCAAACTATTCAGCAGTGACTGTGCTTTTTACCTAATGTACCTGTACTCAGAATCATGGTCTGCAAAGGAATCATACTACACAATAGAACTGCCCACATGCATCATGTAGTTCTTTTTATCACTATTTTTTTTTCCCCAAAAACAGATTATGCCCAGCCTTTTTCAAGGATCAGATACTGTGACAATAAACCTGTCATTTTGCAATGAGTACCATGAAAATTCCTACTCCTTTCACAGCTTAGTAGCCAGATAGACATTTTTATTATCTGGAACTTTCTCAGGTGTTTTCTTTTTTAGTCCAACAAAATGTATTATTACTTAGGTGACTTTGCAACACAAAAACCTACCTGCAACGATGTTATAGACGCACTGTGGCCCTGCAGAACTGCTAAGGGTGCACAAGTTCGAAGGCACCAAACCCTGATCATTTTATCGCAGCTTCCAGCAGCTATCATGGTGTTTTCATAGTTCACTGCCATGTCAGATATTTCTGCCGCATGCCCTCTCAGGGTGGCCAACAACCTTCCATCGTCTGTTGCCCAGATTTTTACAAGGCAATCATCTGATCCCTAGAAGCAAGACAGAAATCATTTCAGTCACGCCATTAGCTGTTTTGATGTTACAATTCACTAAGACAAGACTCGAGATACAGTTTTTGAACAGAAAATGGATTCTGTTCACTGTTCCCTTAATCTAAGGATATAATTCTGCACTCTGGTTCACAGGAAGAGTCTTAAGCAATGAGATGCTGCTTTCCTAAACAGCTGTTCTAAAGACACAACAGACACAACAGGGGCAGTAGGGTGGAACTCCAGGAACAAAGGACATGCAGTAGCAAATCCTACGCAAAGGAACCATCAGTATCACATTAATCCTCTCCTCCCAGTTGCTGGGCTCACCTTACCAGGAAAAAAAGTTGGCTTAGAGAACCAGGCAGAACCAAGGTTCAGTGGGTGAGGGAGAGCACAAGGCCAGACACAAAGTTTGGGGACAGATGTCTCCACCCCCACCTACCCGCACACATATTGTATACAATGTAACATGTTTCAATTCCCTTTTGAAGCTCAGTGATTTAGAAAAGCTTAAATCTCAGAAAACCAAGCCCAGTGAATTAAAAACATGAGATAGAAATTGCCAAAACCCTTAGTAAGTTGTTCTAAGAGGAAGTTGCACTGTTAGTTTGTACTTCATTTCAGCCTAAACTTTTCTCCTACTTCCCTAGAGCAGTTTTAACAGAATCCACTGAAAACAAAACAAAAAACCCACACCCAGGACAAAAGTCTCCGTAGATGAATTTGCACACTGATCCAATCATTCCATTACCTTTACACTCCCCACACCTCAGGTATGCTAGAGCACCTTATATTTTCATTTTCCAAAACTTGGGACAAAGCCACAACTCTTTTTTGAGCATTTATCTTCAATGTTTCCTTAGCGTGTTATCATTAAAGAAATCACAGCATTCTATCAGGAAGCACAGTACTACTGTAATTTCTCTTAATTTTATCTGAAGCAGAACCTTACTAGACATTTTAACCACAGCACAGCAACAGAAGTACATATTAATTCAATTATTTGGCATGAACATCAAAATTTTTTCTGAATTACCTCAATTTCTTCAAATTGTATCCTCACAAATTGTAAAAAGCATCTGCAGTTTTTGTTCTTTGCCTCATTGTATTAGATTGCATGGGTGTGAAAACCAAGTGCTGAACAGTTTAACTTCTGTTATTTTTATCTCTTCCTCTTACAAAAACCATATCAAACTCTTGAAGTGATTATCTTCTTCTAGACCACTTTTTTTTTCCAGACTCACTGAAGTAAGATTTGACGAATGACCCTACTGCACATCTGACCTATCATTATTGTGACACGGAGTTCACTTCCAATACCTGTATGGAAAGGAAGTGTGCCACTTTCAGGAACAGTTTCCAGTGTACAGGTAGAGAGTCTGAGACTCCCCACTAAGGTGCTCAGAACTTCTACAAGAAGATCCAAGGATCTCTCAAATAAAGTTGCAGTTGTTTAACTGCATTAAATATAGTTGTGAGCATTCAACGCTTTTGAAAAGGTTCCAAATCTCACTCATACTGAGTGCCGTAATTCAGGCTAATTTTACTTATCACCTGATTTATTCACTTTAGGTTGCTGGGAAACTAAAGGGAAGGAAAAAGACAGGAAAAAGAACTGGGAAATAAGCTCAGTAGTTCACATTTTCAAATCAATTCTAATGAACAACTTAATGGGATTAGAACAGAACCAGTGAACTTGCTGGTTAGAGCTTTACAAATAAGAGTTAAGAGAAAAAAGGGCACCATTTTTCCCTCTAAGCTCTGCCTGTAAAGCTTTAAACAGATTGTTTTAATCCCTTTGTTTCCTTAAAACAAACAAGCAGACTATGAAGCACCCATACTACTCAACTAACAAGTTTCCATAATTCAAGTTCTCATGCCTCCAAAAGTAAGAATCGTTCATGCACCAATACCTTCAAGTCCCAAACATTCTTCCAACATTTATATTGTCCTTTTCAAGTGCTGAATTGTACAAGTTTTGTAAATGACAAGAGCTGTTCACTCACAGATAGCAAAACATTCCTTTGCCACAGGTTTTTATTACAAGTAGGTCTTTCTGTCAGCTCCCTTGGTCTGAGAATGTTTAACTAAAATTTGGCCAAAAACATTACCTACTTTATGCAACAGTGATCAGAAAAGCACTGTGAGCTCGCTCTGTTCTACTGTGATCACTATGTAAGATTGAGAGTATGAAGATGCTTGCATATTCTTCTTAGAAGTCTAGACAAAAAGGGGTGGTGGGGGGTAAAATTCATGGTGATAAATAATACCCTCACCACTCAAAACAGAGACCTGAAAGATGAGAATAGGGAACCTAAAACTTCCAAAGAAACCTAAAACTTCCAGACACTGTAGGAGGGTGGGGATGGAAATCACTCACATGTGGATTAATCTCTTACGCAAAGCAATAAATGCATGAGAACAGAGCCAAGCCATTAACGTTAATTACTTGCATCACAGTGTGGAAGTCTCAAACCACCAGCCCTGTTTTTCTTGGAGCTGCACAAGCAACACTTTACAGCACTGAACATAGCACAGAAAACATGCTTCTGCAGTTCTCACATTGTAAGGATCAACATTATGAATAAGCTATTCACTTACAGCTTGCAGCCATTCTACTGGATGAACAGATTGTTCAAAGCAAATAAGTAAATAAACAAAAGACAACCCAATAAACTAAACCTTGCATTACAAGACCCCTAAAAAGCCACTTGCAGAATCTAATTGATGGAGAGCAATCTGTGCACAGATAAAGAAAACTGTAAAAGAATCAGCAACAAGGGAGAAAGGAAAAAGAAAAAATGCTAGTTTTAGGACCTAATGCCACCTGGAGAATCCTCAGAGGTCTATTTAACAGTGAACTGAGGAAAGCAGATCAGCATAAACTCAGCCTGCGCCCTACCAGCTGGCTACAGGACAGCTACAGAGGCATGTGCAGTACCCTCTTCCCTATGGAGGAAAACTAAACTGTTAGCAAGTCTCAGCAAGAAAAACATCTACGGTAAGTTATAAATTCTGTAGCATCTTGGCAAGACAGTAATATTAGACCTCAGATAAATCCACGAAATTCTGCCTGAACTGAATGGGATAATTCATGACTCTCAAAATACTGTTCGAGCTCTACCAGCAAGGGCATCGCCATACACCACAGCTTATGTTTCCAAGGTTATGTCTGCAACCACTACAAATTATGTGCCTATTAAAAGCATTTGTCTGCAATGAATCCTAGAACAAGCTCGGCACCAGCAGAACTGATGACAGCATTACCAAGGTATGGAGTAAAACTGGTTCACTTTCCAACCATACACAGACTTGTGGGCCGCAGAGGAACTGCCAAAACCAAACAGATCAGTCTGCATAAGGTCTCCAACCACAGGTTATTTCACTCCCCTGTTTATTACTGTTCCCTCGAAAGAGGATCTCAGAGGAGATGGGGAGCTAAAGGTAGAGGGAAAAAAAGATGGCAACTTCCTGACTGGGAAGGATCAAGTAGTACAAGAACCAGAGAAGGCATTGCCAGTCCCCACCACCAGCATGCGTTCTGCAAGTCACGCTTTCCAAGAGATCCAAAACACAGAATCTTGGAAATAATTAGGCTTTCTTCACTGACAGCTGATAGTTCTTCCAGTTGTGTCTTTGCAAGAAAAGTGGTTGTCTTTATTGCAGTTAATTTAAAAATAGAAATCACAAAGACACCCCTAGTTTGTGTTAGGAGTATTTTTGTATCTGAGAAAAAACAGCTAAGAGGCTGGTCTTCAGAAATCTCTTGTGAAATCTTTAAAAGAATGTAAATAGGACCAGTCATTGCATGACCTACTAGCTGGTAGGAAAACTGCATCAAGTCCTGTTTTCACTGCCGTTGGGCAAAGAGCACCCTCTTCCTAACAAAGATAACATCTCTCACAGCAGTATGACTCAAAAATCTGCTGAGATCATTTTTTCTTTTAATTTGAAGCAACACATGAACAGAATTTAAGTGTAGAGAATGTCAGTCCTTCAGAGGAAAGAAAAATGCATCTTCTACAATCAATTATAAATCCAAAAGCAATCTCTTATCCACCTCACAGCACACTGAATGCTGGAGGTTGTAGAGTAAAACCAGAGCAAGAACAACTCCCTGCTGATACATACATATTTACATGCTGGTAACAGACATGTCTGGAATGAGGCCTGTCTTCCTTTTGTTTATAAATTCAATTACAAATTATAAATTTATCCACAGATTACATCACTCCAGCAACCACAACTTGCATTTTATCACAGTGTGGAATAGGACACTTTGATATTCCATTTGTCAACAACCACTTAAGGGTCTACACAAAGAACACTGGATTTACCTGGTAACAGTGAGGTAAGAGGCCCAGAAAGGAAAATTCATCAGAAAGTAATTGTTGCTACAGACACTTTATTCAACATGGGATTGAAATAATCCCAGTCTGAATCCACGACCTTTTTCAAGCAATTATACCAGGACATCAGTTTATCTCTCAGCAAAGGATTGCCAGCAGAGCCCAGAGGTTGCAGAAGCAATGCTGCTCCCCTCACTTAATACCAGGTGCTTCTTTGGTTTTAGAAATCAGCTGTTGCTATAGTCAAGAGAGTTGTCTCTCCAGACACTTAAATCACACTGCAAAACACAAGGGAATGTGCAACTCTACTCTTCATTACTGAGGCACTCAGGGGAAGTTTAGTAAGTCCCTCAAAGACAACGGATTTTAGGAACATGGGATTTAAGAAAACGATGAATCATTGGACCTTAACAAGGAGTTCATGCACTTCTTCAAGAAAGCACCAAGAGAAGTTTCCACGTAGAGGTGAACAGGATGAACGCTGGGGACATTTATACTTGTACACAAAATCCCTAACCCGTTCTACCTTGTCACGTATAAAATAAACCCACAGCATCAGAGAGATCCTTTTCCTGACAGGCTGATCATGCACAAACTAGAGATGGTAAGAATTTAATGCCTATGACTGTGGAGGGACTTAGCTTGTCAATGAAAGCTAAAGAAATATGAAGGAAATCTCTCCTATGAACAAGTAAACAACTAAACAGAAAGCTGTTCATAATTCTGCAAGTGCCCCAGTCCCTGCAGCCACACATATCTCCACGCAATGAACTGAATAAAATGTATGTGGGCGAAAGGGCAAATTATATTTACAGCCACATTAAAAGCATTTGAGAAGTTTGGACTTCAATATAGAGCATTAAGCTGAACTGCACTTCCACCTGCAGTGCCTCAGTTATCTATCAACAATGTTCTGAAGGACACAAATAAGCTTCTGAACCCACAAAGGCACCAGAAGCATCCAGTACTTTGGGGAAGGCAATAAATGTAGCCAGAGTGTCCCAGAGAGACGCACAGTGTGTATCTATATGATGCTTGGCTTTACTAAAATTGGCTGCTTATTAAGGAACCCAAATTACACTGATACCTGTTTTCCTAATCCCCGCTCTTTGGGAAACTTGCAATTTCAGTACTGAGTACAGACATCCTCCCAGTACTTTCTAAACAAAAAAGAACAAAGAACAACAATAGCAAAAAACCCACCACAGGACCACAATGAAAACAGCTATAAATACTGAGAACATTGCTACCAAAATGAGTTCCTGGGATCTCATGAATCACAATTCCTCATGAACTGACATTTGTTGGAACAAATAATGCTACTTTCCAGCCTTCTAGTTTCCATCAACATGCTGTACAAATTTATCATCAGAATGTTAACAGTCATATTTTAAATTTAATACATAGAGTCAAAATAATCCTTAATTACAAAAACTGATTGTCCACCCTGACTTCTACAATTCTGTGGCAGTGGTCTGCTCTTCTGCCTATGCTTCCCTTAGAGAATGCAAGTCCAGGAGAAGAATCAATCTGCACAGGGTTATGTCACTGAAAGGAACTGCAGTTTTTCGACCGAATTGCACGGCTCAGCAGCCACCAGCACATTTAGTATGCTGAATTGTTTTAACATGCATACTGGCACGGTTATTAAAAGGCACCCGAGAGTGACAGCAGCAAAGCATTCATCTGCTAGTGATACACAGCAGTACACTTAGGTTTGGGGAACAGTTAAATGACGTGCTATCTGTACTTCAAAAAATGATACCGAAAATACTTTGTACTTACAGTAAATATTCGCCTGCCAGTCCGATCGAAAGTTACACAGTATACGGAAGATAAGTGTCCTAAAATTCGTTTATGCATCTTCATGTGTTGATAGACCGCAGTTGGGACAAGGCGTTCGAGTCTGTATTTTCCATTCAGTTTCCTTGAAAACAGGGTATCCACTACCAGAAGGGGAAAGAAGAAAGAAAAAACATTTGTGTTGGGATCATAAGCCAAAACACACCTCCAGAAGGGAACACTCATTTCAGCACTGGACAACTTATCACATGAACACCTTACTACAGCAATTTTCTCAGTTTACCATAATCAGGGAAAAATGTAATACAAAAGCAGCCTATGATACAAACATGCAAACAAGTACTAACGTGTAAGGCAGAGCAGGAGGATACAATACATCAAACCCTCCAATTTTAAGTGCACAAATGTATGATTCTCACTTTATAGACATTCAGAAGGACCAAGACAACTTCCATGGAGGAGTAAGCTACCTCAGCTTTAAGATTCATACAAGCTTCCACATAGCTATTAACCACAGACCAGCAAACATTCAAGTCTTCTCCAGGGCAACCTGTTTTTAGTCACCTACAATCATTCACCCATTATTTGAAAGACAAAAATCAATTCTGATTTTGAAGAATATTACGACCTACGACCAAAAAAACCCTAGCAAACAAAACCCAAAGATGTACAGATGTACTGAACTCTTGCGGGAAATTCTGATTTTGACTAATAGCACTTTCAACAAAAGGCTTGCTTGGGTTATTATTTTTTTTCCTCCCCAAGTTACAAAGCTAAGGAGACCCAGGAACAGTAATCTACTTCATTGTAACAAAATGGAAATCTTCATTCAAAATAAAGGTGTTACTGATTTTAAACTGCCACTTACACAATGATAAAGCAACAGAGTACAGTGCTTGCAAGGAGACACACACATTAGCCAAACAGACCCCATATCATCATTAGAGCAAAGAAACAATGGCAATACATTGGAGTACATGAAAAGAAAAAAAATAAACAACAGCACTGCACATGAAAACTTGTCACTGCCAAGACAGTTAGTTGCTCCTTCCATTACAACTCTGGTTAGGCACTCCTTATGTTTCACCAAGGCAATGTCTAGGCTGGTGACCTAAGCAGGACCAGGGCACAGGTTTGGGCACTCCATGACCTTCACTCACCAGCGTCAAGAGCCAACAGCTATGAGCCTCTTGCATTGCCTGGTTTGGCCCAGGCCAACTAGACAGCGGTTCATGAGTCAGCACAGTTCAAACTTCATTCAAGATGCAAACTGGATAGCAGCTACTCTACACAGGAGCAAAAGCACTTAGTGGTATGGACAACTGCCAAGCCTATTGGCTTCAGGCCATGAGAACAGCCCTGAAACATTTTGGTTGCTGCTTATGTAGCCCAAGGATTCAGGGAAGTTTTCCTAGTTCAAGATGCTTTCTGAAGGAGCAGGATCATTGGCTGTGGGGTGAGGCATCAACTCAATGGGCCACTACTGCCACAAGGCTCTGCTATAACCTTTCCATCCTCCCCTTACACAAGAAGATGCAGCTGCATTTGCTTCATAACAAAGCTTTTCCTTGCCAGAAGTCTACTTCAGAACAGCAGGAAACTCAGATTAGTTTGGTCACAAGACAAACGCAGTTTCTGCTTCCAACACATCAACCTACAGTAAAAAAAAAAAAAAAGACACCCCATGCCCACCACACACATTAAAATAGAGTAAGAAAGGTATTTGTCACAACAATGAAGTGATCTTACACAATCCCAGCCTACTCAGAAGTTACCTTTTGTTTGCCCCCAATGTAAGAGAATGCTTGCTTAGAAATTGGCTTATAGCACCGCCTTCGAATGACTCCACAGCTCACATAAAAGAGAAAGGCTAAACTTTTAAGTTGCAGAGATACTTGTAAACTTACTGGCAAAGCAAGCGGACTCTAACATAAAGTAACCAATAACTTTATACAAGCATTTAGCTTCTAAAATAGATCTGAATCTATGGAAAACTTCATAAATATAAGATCGATTTCAGCATTTTTTTTAACAATCTCCACTTGCGATTTAGCAGAGCCTAAGCTAATATTTCTGCTCATATTCTTGTTGATGTCAAGTGGCGACGGGCAACTTGCTACAAGTTCACATACCTCTGGGGAACTCAACAGATGAGGTGCCCCTTTGTTTAGTAACAACTGAGCTACTGCACAAAACAGAAGCAACACACCATGAGAATGGAAATAGGAAAAGTGGATCTCACAAACTGGCTTTGATCCAAACTTATATTAAACACAGAAATCCCATTACTGTTTAAAAATAAATCTAAGTGAATGAAAAATTAGTTTTATAAGACAGAAAACAGCATTATAATCCTATGGACTATAGAGGAAGAAATTTTTTAATGACAATCATGCAACTTAGAGAAAACATTGCAGCCTCCCATCGGTTTGGATGCTGCCCACTAAGAGCTGGGGTTTTTTGTTTGTTAAACTAAGACTCAAAACTTCTCATTTTTTATTTTCTTAAATTTTACACCAAATTCTAGCATACATCATTGCTCTTCCATACAGCCATCCATTAAACTGTACTTACATTTAATCTCACTCACTTTGAGAAGTGATCCAGATTGTTTTCTCTGAAAATATTCACACTTTTTATTTCAAACATTTATGGCTCCAGTGTGCCACCTGCACACCTTGTTAACAAAGGAAGTACTTATTTTCCCTTCAGAGTACAGGTGAAAAAAAATGAGAAATTGCTGCATCTTATGCAACAGAACACCAAAACTGAGTTTTCTGATGCAAGGCAATGCAAGAAAGGCTACCAACTGCTCATAAGAGTGCCTTTGTACTAATTACATTTTAAAGTAGTAGTTACCCGTACCTGGCCTAACTATCTGCCAGGCTGTGTGTAGTCTTCAAAATACTTTAGCTTGATTTTTACTGTATTCAGGGAAAAGCAATTTTAGAAACTCTACAGCAGTTACTCCTGTAACTCTCATTTCAGCCCTACTAGCAGTTTTCTGTCTCTGCTTAGGTTCTGCTTGGCCTCACACAATTGAGCCAACGTGAGCAAAGGTGGTGATTCAATCACAGGAAGAGAGACTGCTTACAGCAGTTGAACAGCTGCAGTGGGAGCCACAACCAGTACATACCAAGCAAGGAAAGGAGGGTGTAAACTTTACCCAAAGAGCAGTTAGAGAGCTTCGTGTCAACCAAGAGAAGAAGGGTCAGATGCAAGGAAGAACAAAGCTACACAACAGATTGGCCATTCCTTCCTAGAAGGGCACTGTGAAGTGGGTGCTACGCAAACAGCTACCACCCAACAGCTGGCCAACTAAGGAAATTAAAATTATCTTAGCTTTGCATGCCGTTTAGTACCCATGCACAAGATCTTTCTTTAGAAGAAGAAAAAAAATACCACAGATGTTACCAGCTGTTGTGCATGCCACATGAAATAACACTTCACTGCTTAGTCCCAACTGACATTTCAGTTCTAAAAAATCATGATTCTTCCTATTTAATAATGAAATTAACTGATCTGAAAAAATTAATGCCTGAAAAAGCTGCATACTCTGCAGATGTCTAAACATGGAAAACACATTTTCACAAAATACTATCATTTAAGTTGCTATCAACTGCTTATCAGTTGCTCACAAATACAAAACGAACTGGCTAGCAGTTTTCAGTCTTGTAAATGTCTGCTATCACAGAATCACTGCATGGCTGAGGTTGGAAGGGACTTTCGGAGGTCACCTGGTCCAATCCCTTCTTTAAGCAGGGACACCCAGAGCAGGCTGCCCATGACTGAGTCCAGCTGGGCTTTGAGTATCACCAAAGACGGCAGCTTCACAACTGGGGCAACCTGTGCCAGTGCTCGGTCACCTCACAGTGGAGAAATGTTTCCTGATGTTTAGAATCTCTTGTGTTCTGGTCTGCGGCCACTGCCTCTTGCCAGGCTCTTTCCAGTGGTGCTGATTGCCAGGACTCCACCCATTCTGCATCCTCCCTTCAGGTATTTATACACACTGAGGAGATCCTCCTGAGTCTTCTCTTGAAGCAGTACAGGATCTTTAGTCCAGAGTTTCCTTGACTTTCTTCAAGATGGGAGTAACTTTTGTCCTCTTCCAGTTCTCAGGAACCTCTACTCCCCATCATGACAATGGCAAGACAACCGACAGCAGCCTTGCAATGACATCAGGCAGCACCCTCAGCACTCAGGGGTGCATCCCATCAGGGACCATGAACTTATGTCTATCTAGTTCATTTAAACATCCTGTAGTCTCTTCGACTACAGGAAAATCCTCTTTGCTCTGCACTTCTCCCTCAGGTCTCCAGCACCTGGAATTTCTGAAGGCTGGTACTACTAGCGAAGACTCAGACCGAGACTTCTCAGTACCTCCGCTCTTCCAGGTCCATCACCACCAGATCCCCTGACGATGACCCCATTCAGCAGATGCCCTACTCTTCCTTTTGATGATGATACACTGGCAGAAGCCCTTTGTGTGTTACAACACACCCCTCACCAAATTCAATGCCAGAAGAGCTTTGACTTGTAATTCTGCAGAATCACAGAATGTTACCACTCCTTTCCAACCATAATCAAGGTAAAAGCTTAAGTGTATTTTTAAAAGGCCACTCAGAAACCTAAGCTGTGGACACTTAGGCTCAAGACAACACGGTAAAATGAAACTCGTTTTTTAAAATTTCACTCCTGTTATGATTCACTGCTACTAACAACATTAACCTGACAACCACACATCTCAGAGTCAAGATCACCTTACATGTTTGCTTTGCATCAGAATTATTCAAAAATCAAACAAACATAAAGCTGTTGAATGTAAAATGGAAGAAGTTTTCAACAGCACTTATGAAAGATTATAGCAGGTTTTCTCCCACTCAAAAGGCATGCAACAGGCACCAGCCTGAATGCCTTCGAAGTTTTAGAATGTCTCTAACTCACTCTGCACCCAAAACAGAACAAGAAGCTCAGAGAAAAACAGCAACCTGTAAAAGCAAGATAAATGTTGGTGTCTTAAAGATATGGCACTATTAGCTATGCCGATCTTTTTTCCCTCCTGTGGCTTTCTGATTTTAGTTTTATCAAAGTGACCAATTTGATCACCTTATTTATATAGTTTTATCCTGGAACATGAAATACACTTTTAAAGATGAGGCAGAATGATCTGCTTTACCTACTGGTCATTGATAAACCCAATTTAACTTTTTGCCAACTACAAGTTACATTAAAAAAGCACACACAAACTCATTATGGCTTATCTCTTACTTCCTTCCACTCTGGAGCTGTATTTAATTAATGAAAGCTCTATACTGAAGAGCATTAACTTTGCTCCCTCTCCAGTCACACAAAAATGAAACCAAGTTCAGAGCAAAGTTGAAAGGCCACCTGAAGAACACACGTTTATTTACGACTTTTACCCATAACAAATGAAGTTTCACAACTTGAGAGCCTAGGCACGCCTCTAATGAATACCAAGGCATTAAGGCATAAGAGCTGTCAAAAACAGTAAAACAAGACCACCTGACTTTTCCTTTCACTGTTTAAAATAGTAACATTAGATGTTTTGCGCATTCAGGTTTTCTTCCCCCTGCCCCTTCTGTCAAGATGTTCAAGATCAGAAAGGCAGCTTGAATTGACTTCCACCTTCCTACCATTTCTGTGTTCAACTTCTACACTCCATGCAGAAATCTATGGCTTCTGGCTCACAGGTAACTGTCACCCATGGTAAAGTTAGCAAACCAATCAAGTCAGAACTTGTCTCAGGACAAGGTAAAGGTATACTGGCTCCTTACTGGAGCATGTCTGAGAACATAAAATGTCTATGCACACCTACAACTTCACATATAAAATATACGTGCTTAATGGAAGTAGTGTCAAACAATAATTCAGAGAGATGGGCAGTGAGACTCTAGAAAAGACAGCAGTAACAAATGAAAGCTATACAATCCCCAGCACTTTCAAGCTGTTCCTTGACTTACATAATAATCCCACTTACATTCTGTATGTTATTAAGTGATTTTGTGTTTCACTCAAAATAACAGTATCTTCAGATTTGCCTTACTTCCTCTTGCATAAGAAGGGAGCATTTGTTTCAGTATTCACTTTAGATTTGAATAAATACATGTAACAAAATGTTACTTTCACACAGATACTTGAAAACAAATGTATCATGTTGCTAGTATTCAAAACCTAGAGTTGATCTTCCCAGTTACTTTGGTTCTGCTTGTTTGTTTTCACTACAACAGGAGAATAATATAGCTCTACAAGGTACTCTTAAGTTAGCTTTTAAGCCTCAAGTATTTACTAGATTTCTAAAAGCAAATATCTACACCACCAGCAGTACATCACGTTCTATTTACAGCCAAAACAGCAGGATAATTTAATAGAGAAACTACGAGAAAATACAAGATCTCTCAGAAAATTTCTTGAGGTGGACTGTTCAGCAAGATCATGAAATAATGTTTTTCAAAGGCAGACACATTAATCAGTAAGGAAAAATATTCTTCATTAGCAGCAAGCAAGTAGCCAGTCTTACCCAGGTCTTCAGACCTGAATGAGCAGCTTCCCCAAGAACTTTGGGCTCAAAACTTTAGGCTTTGGTTCCACGCTTTTTCAGCGATTTCTACTTAAAAAGGGTTCCTTTTCTGTTTCTGCATCCATGATGAAGAGATCTTAACAAAAGTAAAGAATGTGCCATATAGCTTTTTTTAATTAAGCATGGAGAAACATTCCTTACCCAAGATTTGTTTCCCTGTTTTATTCTACAGGTATCCATTAGTTTTCTGGTGAAGTACATATTTGTACAGGAGTGTTTTAACACATATAAAAGTTATTTATAAGTCAAATGGCAGAACATACAAAATTTTAATACTAAGGAGTATCATTCCAGCATCATGATTGCACTAGTTCATCAAGCCAGGAAATGCACAAATATAGCTGTATGCTTAGTAATATGCAAATGAAGGAAAAAGCCTCCACAAAGCAGATGGATTTCTGGATCTTTTCCATTCCCCAATCAGTGGGCTCTCCCCCCAGCATACACTCAGCCTGAAGAATAATAGTTTTCAAAAGATTTTCTTGAGCAAATACGTAAAATACAGCCTTTCCAGAGGAAGTTACTTAAGAATAATTTCAATTTATGGAAGTAGTGTTATTTGAATTCCCAATTTCATTCAAAGAATCAGACTAGAATAGGATAAATCAAAATCAAATGCTTTAACACACAGGTCTGAATCACAACCAAAAATCCAGTCGAAAATATGCAGTTACCAGCACTTACTTCAACATCCAGAAAAGGAAATGATTGGTCCTGAAAAATGTTGAAATAACTGTAATTTTGCAAATACTTGGTGCTTTGCAAAATTTTCCATAAAAATAACATTTACTTAGAAAGCCCTTCTTGTTCTGCCCTAAAAAGAGTCTGAAAGCTTTCTCCTAACCACTAACTTCTGTACATGGCAACTCTACAACTTTCTTTGATATCCAGCTGACAGACTTCAGCACTGGTCTTTTCCCTTTTGGAAAAAAAAAAGTACCACCATGCATTAAGCTACAGTACAAAGCAACCCAGTCTTCTGCTTCGATTTCTCCAAGAATGTTTCAAAATACACTGCCAAACTTAGCAAAAGACAGTCACTACTAATGAAACCTCAACTATCACCAGCTCTGCCCTCCAGACACCTTGCAGATAAGGCTGCTCACCCAGCCCAAGATTTTCCAACTGTACAATGTTTGAGACAATGCACAGACACTCAGGGTGGGAAATGCTCAGCAACAAGCATTTCTTCCCCCATATCTAGAGTACAACATAGAAACAGTGCCTTAAATGAATACTAAAATAACATTTGTAAATAAAATCCTGCTGAATGGATGCAGGGTTTAAGTGAACTGTATCAAATCAATACACGTACTAGCTGGGGAAGTTCTGAAAACTTAGCTCTAAACAATCAAAGCCAGTTTATTTTAAGGCCTTAGAAGAACAAGTCTACTACCAAACACTTTGCCAGCTGACCAAATCAAAGTTGGCAGTGCTTGACCTTGAAAACTGCTTCACTATAGCGTGCTTCTGCTCCAGCTCTAAGGCAGAACCATAATCCTCTGGGTAAAGTGTAATTTTGTTACACTTCATGTGTACCTTGAGGTATGACTTTGAGATTCCCTCGATGTTAGAAATAATCTAAATAGCCCAAATCAAGCTCTCTTTTTTTCCATATCCCTGTTCATGGAAACCTTACAGGCTAGCAATATCCTGTAAAAGAGTTCCAACTTCAAAAATCTGTAAGGGCACATCGAATGTTACCACACAGAATATGCCTGAACAAGCACCTAGCTATGCATTTGTACATAATTATTTAGTAGCTCTCCCAATGTATCTTCAATCCTCTCTTTCTTGCAGGTCAGAAATCTTTGTCATCACACCAGCGCATCTTTTATCAGTGATGTGCTGCAACATAGAAGCTCAAGACTGAAGATTGTTAAAACAATTGACCTGTTCAGGTTGGCCCAGAAACCTGCTGCTACAGCCATACTTACTCCTCAAGGCATCTCAACTCATTCATTCAAGTTTTTCAGGTTCTTCAACCTTCCACGTGTTTAAAAAAAGGTCTCCTATGTCTAAAAAGGAATTCTGGATTGCACTACGTCCTCACTTTGTGATTAAAAAAAGCTATGTATGACATTGATGCTGCTCATTAAATCCACAGAAAGCTTCTAGGGAATGTTTTTTTTTTCCCCTTCTTACATTTAGAGGTCAAATGGTGTTTACACTTTTACTAAACCTGTTTAAATAGCTTTCAGGAACAGAGGTGTAAATTAGCCTGTTCAAGGCCTACCTTTGACTAACTACTGCTCTGTTTTTAGAACTAATTAGATGCTTGATCTAATCGGAAGGCTTGCGTGGATTTCTGAATATGCTTTTCTACATATTCAGGCACACACATCCTTGACAAAACAGGCTGCTCCCTGACTAAGCCGTTATTAGAGAAATACTAATTGTAACATACATCGTGTTGTGGCAGTTTTTCTTCCTATGAATAGTTTTAACAGAGAATATAGATCAAACTATCACCTTAAACAGAAGCTAAATAAATCTTTATTCACTGTCAACGTAACAAGTAAGAATGGCATCCTGTGCCAGTTGGCATAGGCTGGGTTTGGCCAAACTTCAGTTACAAGGGAGACAAAAATAGGGGGTGCATTCTAAGGGTAAACAACCTGTTAGTCACAATGGACATTAAAAGCACACCCTTGTAAACTTGAAGATCCACTTCTGAGAGGAGCAGACTGGAATGCTAACAATAGGTACAAGCAATGATCAGGGCTCAAGGAACATGAATAAGCCTATCAAAAATGGGGTATTTACCCTATGCCCAACATCATCTAACACCACACGTGCACTTGCAACTACTGTCCTGGTATATTGCATGCTGGTGCTCTGGCCTTAAGCCCTCCCTAAACATCAGAAGAAAAAGATCAAAAGAAATGATTTTGCAGTTTTCCTATCAGTGACAAGGGAGAAAGGATGCTCCTTAAAGAATCTCCTAAAATATCACACTTCTTGATTCTCTTAGCAATTAAGAACAATAAAATACATCTTCTTGTTAAAAGGTTAAGAGCTAACAGAACATGTTTAAACGATGAAGATATGAAAGCTTAAAAAAGTAACTGATTATACACATAGTACGTATAACATACATTATGCACGTGCATGCTTCACGACATGGCATAGCAAATTAAAGCCGAGCTATGAAATTAGTGAATGGGCCAAAGAGCAGGAAGAATCACTTCTACAGGACACTTAGATCTCTCCAAAGAAAACCATCACCAGCCTATGGGACTTACGCTGTCCAACAACGGGCGCAGACTATGCTGTCTTGGCTTTAAGTGGGTCCAGTGCATGAATTATTTATCTACTGACAACATTATTACATCTTAAAGAAAATGAGATTTATTTGTATGTATTCACTGTTCAAGTGCAATTTATTCAGTTGCATACTTTAAAGAGAAAAATAACTACCCTTGGAGCAGAACTGGAATACAGATTTACACTACCTACTTTTTCCCCATATACAAACAGGCAAACACGACCAGTCACGACATCTTAATAAGAAGTAATAGTGCAATGAACATGACACAAAGAAGGACAAATAAACACAACTAGTACTTAGCACTCCTCATTACCATGATGAATTACCCTGAGTGTCAGGTCATACAAAGGCAATGATTTAATAAAACTGACTTACCTATACTGGGTGGACTGCCATAGTTTACAGGCGACTCTGGAGGCCTCCCGCAATGTAAGGCGGCAAGAGCAGATCCCTTCCATACGACGTGTTTGCAACCTGTTTCAGAAGAATTACACAAAGAATGTAGAGCAAGGTTTTCTCACACAAAAACGCAGAAGAGGCATGAAATATCAAGAATTCTCAAAGCTCTCAGACAATTTCCATACTTTTGTTTGTACGAAGCAGAGACTGTCTGCCAGCTCCTAACAACGTCTGCACTCCAGGGACACTTTGGGGGATTTCTTGCTCCAGAAGCGGTCCTAGTCGATGACATATTTGAAGCAAGTGATCAGGTGCCAAGTGCCTGTAATATTTCACCTATCAAAAGAAAGAGGAAGCAAAACATTTGATAAAGAAAAAAAGATGATATTTTTGAAGAATTACCAGGCTTCCCTCCCCCCTCCGATTGTTACTCATATTCATATACTACATTTTTCTTTAGAAAGATAAAAACATACAATGACCTTTAAGTCCAATAACTCATTCCAGCTGGTCCTAATTAATTTTGCTATTCAAAGTATGCTACTTGTACAGAGAACTGTTGGCATTTATTACTGTGACTTTAAAGCACAGTTGTTCATAGACTAATAAGCTCCTCTATAACAATGAAAAATGTAAAAGAACAAATTCAACATTACATTTAATTATCTGTCTGGTCAATTTCAATTACCACAACATAAGATTAAAGGCAAGGATTCTAAGGAATGCAATATTTACAGAATTATTGAAAGATTCAAACGTAGTACATAAGTAACACAGCTTTGTAGAAGACACACACGACACCAAAAGCATTCCTCTTCAACTCAAAGTTTATAAGACATTGTTGAAGCTCCACAGCTGGATTCCTTTTTAAAGTCTAAAGCATTTAAACCAAAACGCTGGCTTAAGGAACTCAACTTGAGAACTGCCGCTTAATGCAGGAATACGTACATATAACAAACAGGACCACATTTTCTCACTGCTCAGAATTTTCAACTGCCCAGCACCAAAACAAGATCCTACTATCAGCAACAGAGCTGCTCTCCACTTGAACACAGCAACGTCAAACCAATACTCATGAGCCCAGATCATTCTTCATTCTTTTGAACTACTATCAATACAGAACAGAAGATCATCTTAACATTTTCCTATACATCTTTACACAAAAGCTTCCAAATATGATCATGCTATCAACACAAAGCTTTCAGTTAAGAAAAAATGTTTTTAAAACACCTAAGTTATCACTAGCTTAAAAAATAGGAAAGAACATGTAGAAGAATAAAATTAAGAGAGAAGATAGAAACTCCATCTTTTTCACTCCTAGCACAGGGTCTGGCGTGTGCTATCTAATCCTTCACCCAGCCAGAAATGTGTCTTCAGAGTTTTCCTTTGCAGGAAAGAAAGTACTGCAGTAAAAGCTTGTGATGTTTTGTTATTCTGCGACTCCGGAAGGCCATGACTGACACTTCAGGCAGACCGATGCTTCTGTACTACACCCAATTAATAGGAATACATCTCATTCTTCATCACATGTGCTCCCATCTCACTGACACACTGTAGTCACTTGATGTGTTCCAGCAATTTGTTAACATAAAGACTGCTTATGTCTGAAACTGAGGCTCTGGAAGAGCCCTGCTTACACCTATGATTGCCACCACCCCACTCGTTCAGCAAAAGGAGGAAAAGCTCTGCGTCCTGCTATTCCTTGTGAATTACACTGCATTTGTAGCAAGGCCTTGCAAGCTGTCTCAATTTGTCTTCAAGACAAAAAAAAAAAGAAAAAGGCTTCTCTTTAAAAATACTGGAAATTATTTAAGCAGTACTTAAAAGTTACAGCTGATCATACAGATTAGTTCATTTGAGTAAATTTAATGACATCAGACAAGCGCTCTCTAAAGAGACAAAAAATAATCCACCGCGCTCAGAACTCGCTATTCTGATTCATTTTGCTTATCAGTAACATGCAAATGAAACTCACTTCTCTTTGCTTTGAGAAGGAGGAATCACAGTGCAAATGCACGCTCGAGTGCCCCAGAATATTGGGCAGGCTGCAAGCAGTGACAAAGCTATGCACGGCTCCTGCCATCAACAGCCCCGATCTATTTCCTCGGCTTTTATTCTCCTTCGCTCCTATCAGGAGGAGCGCAAACTCAACAAATACAGCCCTTTGTACAGACCGATCTGCAACCAGACCTCATGTCTGTGGAATCTGAACTTGTCTCTCAAAGACTAACAAGTAGGGATGTTTTTGTCTGACCACCAGCATTAAGCTTCCTACGCGATGCAGTTGCCATTTTATCCTGCTCAACGCCCTTCATTTTTACACATCCTCACAAGTGCACAAAATCTAAAGTAAATGAAGCAAATCAGCCCTGACATGTTCCAAAACTGCAGCTAGCTTGCATCTTGAGTCATATGTCTCATGATTTGTCAGAAGCCATGTGTTCTTTTTTTGTTTTCAGCAGAAACAAGGCAGGCTCAATGCCTCATGCAATTCTTGAAGGAAACGTTTTGAAAAAGGGAGACCTACTTGTATTATTCTTCGCGTTTTTAGTAGGCATGATCTTAAATCTACCTTTTAGCCACACTACAGTCTCTCCTTATCCAAGTCCATGTGTGTGAACACAGCTGTTCATGCAGTTACACAGCAGTACTGCAATGCTTCTGCACAGCATTTTTCTAATGATTGCCTGCTCATTAACAAGTGGATTCTACAATATTAAGTGAGCTGTATGCTAAAATAAAAATAAGTAATCTAATGAGTGACATGGGCCATTTTAACACTTCATAAAAATTCCAGGAACCATGCAGTCAACACTCACCTCTTATTTTCTTATGAGACTCAAGCATGCACAAGAATTTTTTTTTTTTTAAAGAAAAGGGTTAAGTAAGCTTAATTTCACTGTAAAAATCTGCTAAGATAAGAATCTCATTTCATTGCAAGTTGTATTTAGATTCGCACCTTTCTCTTTTCTCCTTCTATAAAGAAGTAAATGTGGGAGCTCAATGTATTTAAAACACACTATTAAGTAAGTTTCCACTGGAGGAAAACTTAAGTTTGTTTTTTTTTTTTTCCAGAGGGAAAAGAAAGAACAAACAAAAAACCTCAATTAACACTATTAATTTGTTGATGCGAATATTAGCATTACAGTAAAGACAAAAACTGAAGTGTTTAAACACAAATTCACGTTAGCTCTGTAATTCCTCCCTTTCTGACAAACCATAAAAAGAAGCTAAAACCAACACAAAATACACCTACTGCCCTCTTACAGAGAGGGGAAAAGGAAAAAAGAGAAAACTTTGAAGTCAGATTTAAGTGACAAAAAAAGAAATTAAATCGCTTTTTAAAAGGACACTTTCCAGCTTTGTCAGAAATAGAAAAGCTCACGACAAGCGAACAGAATGATGGAAATTTGTCTTGATCTCAAGAAAGTGGAAGCAGGAAAAAACCCATGACAGATGTACAAGTGTTTAAAATTCATGCAGCTCTAAATGAAAAGCAGACCGGACTCTACAAACATGAATTTTAAACTTATGTTGCAATTGTGATGTCAGACAGTAAATAAACAGCACATTTTTTTTGCTGCTGGCCCCCATCTAGATGAAATTTTATCTGGTTTCTTTCCTCCTCCTACCAGGATGTCCACAGTACTTATTTAATCCTGTTCTACCAAATGCAAAAGAGAGGCTTTTGTAAGGGTAACAATGAGCTAACTCACTTCCAGTTCTGAACAGACACCAGAAGCACTAACATTTCTTAAACATTACCATAATAAGAGTCTGAATTGTGTTAGAGCAAGGATTTCAGATCTTAAGAATGAACACTTTCTATGAAATTAAAAATCAGCATCACCCTCAACTTCACCCTTCACGCACTACCCCCAACTTCACTTATCCCAGAGGAACAGCAGAGGAAAATGCAGCAGAAAATGCAGCTACACGGATTTGGACTGACACTCAGAGTGTTGGTATCTTCAAAACAGACCCAAGTGCTTATATTTTCATTCTGCATGACTCTGCAGAATAATTCAGCATCAGAACTCCAATGAACAAGTCACAGAATCACGATTTAACCGAGACTCCTTAGTGAGTTTTGTACTGCATCACGCAGCCACACACCGACCCTTTCAGACACAAAGTATAACCCCATTCCGGACTCTACTCCGTGCACTCTGCACACTGAAACGTTCTCCCAAGTCCCGCTGGCTTTTCCCCATGCCAACAGTTCAGATACTTAATCAAGTTCCATTACATGTCTCTCTCCAAAGAACACATTTCTTAGCAACAACATCTATGTCAGCCAACTACCTTTATTGCAAGATTTGAGCTCAATCTTCCTGAAACCAGCATCCAGGCCCGCTTTAACCATCCTGCTACACAACGCGTTACCCAGAACAGGCTCCAAATTAAATTACAGTAATTGTTGTGCTGTATCAGACCATCAGTCTAATGGAATACCCCGTACCACCAGCTACTGCCTCAGCATTAGGCACTGCAGTAACATGCAATCACTTTTCTCTGACTCATTTCCATTTCTGAGGGGGCAGGCTGGGCACAAAACAGGACACAAAGGTAAAAACAGGAGAATTAACAATTTGCCCAGAATTTATTTTTTTTTCTATGTGCTTTCCAGTTACATGTGATCTCACACTGTATGGATCCTCCACCAGTAATCCCTAGAGAATGCGTTAACACGATTACTTTTCCTCTAATGAAATAAACAGACCTGTATGACAAACCACACACTCCAAGAGCTTACAAGCTGTTTTTAAACTATTTCATGCTTTTAGTAAGCGAGGCCGGAGAAGACAAACCCCCAAACCCTGGTACACAAACACACTGCTGCAAGGCTGCTGCTTACCAAGCAATAAGTTTGGAACAGCTGCAGGAGCCTTTTCAGCCTCGTGGATCACAGCGCTCAGCTGTATGTACTACTGTGAGCGTGCATGGATCTCTGTGCCTATACTAAACTCATCACCGATATTCTGGTTGGTTCCACCTCCCCCCCCCCTTTAATTCTAAAGGTGTGCCTTAGGGGAAAAAAAAAATACAGAGAAGGTACATCTTAGAATTTTAACAGTCCTCTTCAGTCCATCTTTCAACATCTCAGTCTCAGTCTGAAAGAATAAGTGCAGGGCAGCTCACTTGGCTGTACATGGGCTTGGTCCTTAGATGCTCAAACAGGATTGGTTCTTTGCAAAAGGAATCATTAAAACATGGTTTCTACAGAGCGGCGGTAGCATCACCTGAACTACCAGCTGTGGGACCAACACATACAGCAGTAATGCTCCTCTTGTAGAGCTGAAAGTCATTGAAGTTTATGCATGTCCAACAGAAGAACTGAAAATGAAACCAAAAGCATTGCTGGAGGACCGCAAACATTTCACAGGTCTTCTAACCACCAACTCCAAGACTCCTCAAAATGCTGTTAATAACAGAAACAAGGTGATGACACAGCTCAGATTCAATGCAAGTTTTCTTTTTCCTCCCAACCCCCTTAAACACCTTCACAGCCCAACACTTCCTGAAGAAATCAACCACTTACTGCTTGGTTACTTATTAAGAAACAAAATTACTGAACAGTAACCACAGTCCTGCCTAAAACACTTCACTGTGTTAGATAGTATCTAACGATGAAATACAGTGTCCATGTCCCAGGCCCACAGATCCTCCTTTTGGTTACCTGAAGGTACTTAAGTTACAGAGAAAGGGCCCTGGAATGGCCTAAAAATCAAACCTGTCATTGTCACTTTAAATCACATTCAGTATTTGAGGGCAGGGGAAGAGGAGGTGACAGATGCAGGGGAAATCGTGCCTAACAGTTTCTGAGAACAGCAAAGCACATTGTGCTGCCTTCTAAATCCACTGCATTTCCACCTAATTTGATGACAATTCTCTGCTTTCTCCCCCTCCTCAATCACCACCATCATGAATAAACCGTAATTCCAAGAGGAAATCACAGATGAGAATTTTCAGTAAGACAAATGACCACAATCATTCTGATCACATACACCATGGTGCTTGTACCCTGGAAGACCTAAAACACCCCTATGGGAGCTCCAAATTTCTACAGCAAATTTTAAGCCCCCTTCAGCAGCTGAAGCCACTTGTCCCCAAAAGGAACCACCCCAGCAGATTCCCCAAGCCCTCGCCATCTCCCTGGCAGAGGTGTAAGACTCGCACATCTGACAACGATTTTGGTTCTGCTCCTTTTTCAGCCAGCCCAGCTCCCTTACCCAACCAACCGCGCACTCGGCTGAGCGCACAAAGGATGCGGCAGCATTGGACAGCTTTCAGCAACAGCACACAATTAGATCAGCTACACCCACATGGAACTGGAACATGAAAAAACAATTACCCCGGAGTCAAATGATGCACCACAGCTTGTTTGTGTGTCAGGGCCCTAATAAACATCTTTTAAAGCCTATAAACAATTCCAAAGGCTCCCTCAACTCTTCTCAAGTGAGCTATGAACTCCTCTATTTTCACCCCCTATCACGAGAAACCATCAGTCTTTCAAAAATAAAGGAAAAATAGCAGTTCTTTAAGTTTTCACAATTGATACAAGAGAATCAAAACACCCTGCTACCCCCAGAGCCCTGCCATCCCTGTTGTTTCACCCGAGAGCAGTCTGCTTGGGGCACAACTCCCACAAAGTCTGTGGTCGAAACACAGAACTGTAACACTGACACCACAAGAACCAGACTGGCACTCTGAAGTAAGAGACAACAGTCAGAGCAAGCATCAAGGACTTTTTACCCCAGATTCTGACTGCAGGAAAAAAATATTTGAGTTCAAGGAAAGTCACTTAAGAACACAAAACAAAACACAATGGCTTTTCCAAACTCAGGTATTTTCTTGCACCATTACAAGCCTGCACAGCACTAGCTTATAAAGAAACAAAAAGTTTACTTTCACTGACCAAACAGAAAAACCAAAGTGATTCACAAGATGAAAATTTTATCAAGTTTACCATTACTTGCACTAATTAAGCAACAGCAATAAAATATTAAAGACCGAACTTCAGTCTAATAGCAGGAAGGTATCTCTAGTATGATTCCCTAAATAAACATTTTTGAGAGGACAAAACCAGGAACATCATCTCTTGGAAAAAAAAAAAAAAGTTCTCTGCAAGATCCACTTAAATACATCTACATAAACGGCATGGGTTTGCAAATAATAAAACAGGAGCCAGGGTTTCAATCCCATCAGCTGTTGCACAGAGCCTTTTCCCCTCCTAGCGTTACATTCATCGGTGGGTTGGATCCTTGCCTTTTCTCAGACCCTTCTGTGGAGTTTAGTGAAAGTTCAGAGTGTGTGAGTCAGAAGTAACACTGATGCACAACAAAACGTGCTTCCTCCAGAAAGGAAGAATCAGCATCTTTAAGGGGGAAATTAAAAAAGAAACGGAGGGTTAAGCCAACATCGGCCTCAACAGCTTCACAGCTACAGATTCTTGGGTTAGAGATGAACAAGTTATTGTTTAATGAAACATGATATTGTGACAAACACTTCTTTTGTATCAAATGTAACTGACACCCTGCAAATACACTTCTGTGCCAGTTTTCACAAGCCCAAACTGTCAAGTAATCCGAAGCTCACACAACCTGAACAACTGAAGCTAAAGCAAACATCCAGCAAGGAGCATCAAACATAAAGTAACCAACTTCTTTCTCCCTCCCCTCTCCCAACTTCTAGGTAGGGAGAAGGAAAAAATGAGATTCATCGAGAAGTCTCAGAAAGCTTTGTTAAGAACAAAAGAGTAGGAAAAGACAAAAGATCTAACTTCTACCAAAGATTTCCAAACACAATTACTCAGAATCAAGTCCAAATTGTCAGACGTACATCTTACATCACTTCATACCTATTTTGACCAAATTGGGTCTTTACCTGCATCCTGGCAAACAAAAGATACTTGGAAAGAAGAGTCTGAATGAACTTCCCTCTCTTTCAGCCTTTTTAGCTCAACCTTTTTATTGTTTTTCCTCTCCATCTCTGCCTTCACACCTCTTATGTACCAATGGCGTAGAACCCCAAACTCATTCCCCACCACAGCCACACCTCCAGTTTTTGTGAGATAAAACACAGAAAAAAGGTTTGTGCTAAGTTCTACCAAGGAATTAGCGACCATTGCTTGACATGGGATAATATAAATGGATAATATGGCACTATGCTCTAAGAAAAGGCAACAAAAAAAGCTTTGCTAATAGTGTAAGAAATCATGCAGAAGTATTGGCACTTTAAAATTCCTAGTAGAATGTCTTCATCATCTTTAATCTCAAGAAAATCGGAAAGTATTACTATCCAGGAACGTGTTTTCAACAAGTCAATTGCTATCAATGTTTTGACAACCGCACGCATTACAATGCCTTGGCAAATCCACTTCATGGCTCAGAAAAAAAGCACAATGCAATAAATAATCCGTTCCAGCGACAGTCAGTACCCATGATTCACGCTGTAGCATCCACCTACACGCACCCAGAACCATGCCCGTGTGACCCAGGCTGTTACGGACGGGTCGTTCCCTGCCCTGCTATGTGAACCCAAAGTTCTGGGCACACCCACACCTCAGGGCCGGAGCTCAGAGCCACGGCAGGCAGAGCCTGGAGGGAAGCAGCACGGGGACGGGCGCTGCCACGGGGCTCAGCCCTCCTCGGGTGAGTTATTCAGACTGAACCGTAGCACAGCACTGAAAACAATGCTGGCAACAACAGGCACACGCCAGACACCTTGGCTGCTACTTTCTCAACTACCACCATGCACCAGAGGACAGATTGAGGGTGGACAGACGGATGACAGACTCAGGCCCACCTCTGCCTGTCAGAGCCACACCACTGCCCACAGTACCTTTCCTACCACAGACCCACATCTGAGATGAACAGCACGCAGCAAGGAGGAAGAAAACAAAAACAGCATTACAACCCCACCAGCTCAGAGCTGCGCCGAGGACCCGGCAGCCCCGCGGCACAGCCCGGAGGCGCGGGCATTGCTCGCGGCCCAGCGCGGGCCGAGCCC
>WBMW01000076.1:657252-733809 GCA_013396635.1 Penelope pileata
CGCGGGGTCGGGGCCGCCGGTGCCGAGGGCCCGGGGTGCGGGGCCGGGGCCGCAGCCCGCGGGCAGAGCCCGTGTGCCCCGCTGGGAAGGGCCCTCCGGCCCGGGGCTGCCGTGTGCTCCCGTACGGGGTCAGCAGACGGCCTAAAGCGCCTTGAAATCGTGATTTAAGGTGGCCTGAAGCCGTGAGGGTGGAAGCTGTGAAGCGGCAAATGGCGCGCGCCGGGCTCGAGCGGTGCCTCCGAGCCCCGTTTCTCCCATTCCCGATCGTCGGCGTCTCCCTCTGCCCATGTTTATAACATGGACCGCTCTGCTCTGCGGCTTTGTTTGCAATGAGCGCCTCGGGTCGCAGAACAGCAATTAAATCCGCTGCCGCCTAATAAAGGTCGATGCAACGCAGCGGCTCGAGCCTCTTTCTTAGCGCCGTGAAGCGCGGCGGCTCTCCAACAAAGGGCCGCGGGAGTAATGGGCTCAGCATCTTCGTTTCCCTCGGCCTTTCCATGCAGGACAGCCCCCGGACCTATGGCACCGCCGAACGGAGAATTTTTAACAGCTGAAGAGTCTGGAAGTAGAGGAAAGCCGTCGTGGATGCATTGACCTTCCCGGTTCTCCTGGCAGCCTGCATAACTTTCCCTCATGCGCTTTAAATACAGCCCCCAGGACCAAACCGTCCTGACACCAAATTAAAGGATTCGTCCTTTATTCAGTTTTTTAGAGCACTTCCCAAAATGGAATCTCTGAGTCAGGCCTGGCCCCGGCAGTGCTACAAACAGCGCTTAATGCGCAGCTCGTACACGCACACACACACACATGCACACACACACGCATCCCAGTTCTTCTATCCCAGTTCTTCTTACGGATGAAAACTGGTTTTTTTTGGTATTTATTTGTGGCTTGGTGTGGAAGCCACACCATCTGCAACAGAAAATGCAGAGCTGCTGCTGTATGGCAGTAGGTGTTCAAACCAGCTTCAAGAATTCCTGCAGCAGGGATAAACACTCCATTAATTTTGGGGGGATTAGCAGGGTTTTTTTTTGCCTGTTGCAATTCAGTTGGTGGTGTTTTTGTTACGTATGCTTGAGGAGAAAAATACCCCATTGCTGAGTTTTTATAATCTTGAGCGCTGTGCTTGCAAATAATTCCCTTTCTTTCATGAGATCTCGTCACCTCACGTTATCCTTAAGTGAAAACACATCACTTCTGCTTTGCCACCGAGATTTAATGTTCTTTATGAGATGTTCTCACTCCGAAAAGTCTGCGCTAAAAAAAAAAAACAAAAAAGTGGAATTATTTTCCTTCTTCAGATACAACAATTGCTAGAGTGGAAAAAGGAAATCTCTGGTTTTAATCTGGTTTTAATCTGATAATTTGTTGTTTTCACCTCCGGGAGCATTGCATATTCTTTTTGCAGATATCGAGTGTCTTGTTACATTTTGCCACTTTCAAATTGTGTTCACTGAAATAATTTTATAAAAAAAGAAATTACTAGATTTTGCTGTAAATAAAGCTGATACACAAAACTGAGTCCATTACAAACTGTTGCAAAGTCTTTTTTTGTGTTTCTCCTGCTTGCTACCTCAGTCTGTGTTTTTTAATGTTGTTTTTATTTTCCCGTTTTTATCCCCCTTCTGCAAAAAGCATCCAGCGCTGTACATACTCAAATACACATCTGTTAGGGAGAATACCCTTGAATTGCTGCTTACTTTTGGGAAATAGGAAGGTACTGTCTTGGATTTCTTGATGATTTTTGTACGTCTTGGTAGGGATTTTTTGTTTGCTTGCTTTTAATTGGTTTTCTTCCCCTGTATTCCTTTATCACTGTGGTTTAATAATCTTGTAAGCCGAAAGTGCACTGCTCACTGGCTGCAGCTCTTGATATGAAAAGGCTTTCTGTTTCTCGTGAAATCTGGTCTTTTCTTTATAGACAAAGGGAAGTATTTATGGTTTGTAAATTGCCGAGCCGGACAATGTCGCTAAATATTTGAAGCACCATATTGGGGGGGTGGGAGAGGCTGAGAACAACATAAAGCATTAACGGGGCTTTCTTGGTTGATGTGTTTTGTTTGGTTCCCCCCCTGCAATGGGAATTATCGCCACCAGTTGCTCGTCTTTTTTGCGACTGCTGGTTCCTACTTGAAGCCAACCATTAATTTTTCAAGGGTGAGAAGAGAGGGATGTTACTATGGAGGCAGCCAACTTTGTTTTGCTGTTATTGTATATATTCTATATCCGCAGAAAGAACCCACTGTGCCAAAATACAATACCACTGTGAGTAAATTCCTTCTGCGCTTTTAAACAATAACCTACGATGTAACTGAATAGCTTCACCTCGAAATGGTCTCCAGTACTCACTCGTTCGTATCTTTGTGCCTGAAAGGCATCCCATCTGCACGCTGTGCTGGCAGCCCAGCTGAGCGTCCCACCAAGGCGTGCGACCTGCTGGTACCAGGTACCAACTCCTGCGCTCTCTGCTCCCACCCAGCACCTTCCTGTCCGTTTTCCAGTGTGCCCCTTGGCACCGAACATAGATGTCTTCCCACTCAGCCCAAAATAAGCCACTTCTCCTTTTGCTTTCTTCTCATGATGGTGAAACGTAGCGTAGGATTAGTAATCTGTGCTACCCAAACTACCGTCAGCACTGGCAAATCATCCTCTTACAAAAGCACACCGACCAGTTTGCCTCTAGCAAACATGTTTCTAAGTATTCTTCTCTTCTGCAGGTAAAAAAGTTAAAGTCAAGTCATTTATAAAACATCATTGTGTTTTTTTTACACAACGTTTTGGTGTAAAAAATAAATTATAAGCCTCGAATCTACCATCAAGCTCCTGAAGTTAGATCTCTCATCTGCCTTTTATATTTTGAGCGGCAAATGAGTCTGGTTGAATTCATCCTCTGGAGTCTGCTGTTACCCAAATACATAAATTGCACCATGACATTCTTTCAGTTTCACTGTTAAATCTTTGAATGAACACGAGAAGCTTCCCTCATAAAGAGAAACTAAGCAGTAGGTCTACGTAATTCCTACTGAATAAAAGACTTCTACTAGTTGAAGAGCTTTTCTAAAAAATTTTTTTCGTCATTTAGTTTGTGCCCCTGTATTTTGTAAAAGATCTTCGATTAAAGTTACTGAGTTGGTTTGATGGCACATCCTGTGCTGAACACACTCCCGAATTATCCAGAGAATTACAAGAACCAGACAAAGCTGCTGTACTGCTGTCGGCCCCTGGGCTGTTCTTTGCAGAGCATTTGGGCTATTGGCCACGCTTGGTTTCAGGTCCGTTTGACATCTCTGAAGTTTTCTCAGAATTCTAGGGATTTTGTTTTTTTTTTTTTTTTAAGTGAGACTTTCAAAAATTAATATACAGGGTGTGTTGCAGAGGAGAGCTACTCCAAAATGTAGGTAGGAGCAGGGGAAAATAACATTTACTCTGCTGCTTTCTCTACTGGCAGTTATTTTCTTAGGTCGCTACTTCTAGAAAACTTTCAAAACCATTTGCTGTTCCTGTGCTTTCTAGCAAGGTACTCCGCATGCCAAGGCAATTTTTATTGAGCAGAAGAATCATGGTCTGTCTGGGGTTTGTGTCACTGGTTTCATATTAGAGCTCTAAATCTCAGAAGAGTCGTGTTAAGTCTAAGGGACTCTTTTATGTTGACAGATTATAAAGTGTAATAAGACACATTTTAATCATGTCTTTCAGTGGCTCTTTCTCCAAACGAAAATCTAGATTCCTGTTTAACCCAGATTGAGGGCCAGTCCCGATTGCGGGGTTGGATTTCATTTTTTCCATGGCAGCAGTAGCCTGTCAGAATTGCAACTTTGTAAAAGTACAGCGGAGGGGTTATCTGCCTGCATCTTCAGGATGGGGCTGGTAGCAGCAGCTGTGGTATAGACCTGAAATTGCCCTGGAGTTAATGCAGTGGGCTATTACAGATTTACATCAATGTAGTAACTCGAGAGATTCTGTCATGCTGTTATCTGAGATACAGCCTGATGTACTTGTAATTACAGGAAAGGCCGAAGGAAAAATATTTCAGCATTTGCAGATACTCACTGTGCAGTTTAGATAAAACCAGAGGAGGCCGTGAGAAACATCAGAGATCCACTCAGAGAAGAGCAGAACAACAACGTTGGTAACATTTCTTGATGTTACGTTTAAAATAATCTATTGGAAGAAGTGAGTCAGTTACGCTCCTTACGGGCTCCCACACCATGCTAAATTTTATATCTGGTCATAAATCTTTCAAAAAGACCATTCTATTTATTATGTACTCACCATTGAGAATATAGGATTTTTTTTTTTCCCTGGAACTCTAATATGAAACCAATGATACATCTTAGGTTGGAATTCTGTGTTGACTCTTTCACCTTATCTCCAAAGAATTAGAGCTCAGAGATATATGAGGAAAATAGTGAAGATCAGAAAAAAGTATTCTAGGAATAGAATTAAAGACCAAGGAAATGGAATAAAATATTTGAAGGAGGTAAGATAAAGCATGGCACACCAAATATCTGTTTCAGAGAATACAAAGCAGGATTTTCTGTAAACTCTGGGGCATAGTTCAAGGAATGAAATAGTCAAACAATTTCAAGTATAGAATGATGCTTTGTCCCCATCACAAAATGTAGCCATCTTGGCTTCACTTTTGCCTCAGAACCACCAGAGCAAAGATTTCAGCCGCCTGAAGAGCTGACACTTTTATAGGTAAGAACATCCCATGACAGCAGAATGCAGAGCAGAAGGGTCATCGGTCTGATCCACCACAGCATCGCTGTGTTGCTGGCTTGAAGGCGATGCTTCATTCCTCCTGAGTCTCTCCTTCAAATGTGGTTTGATTTCATTTAGAGCTGTGATGTATTTTTATTTCTATGTTGTAGAACTATCTGCTTTCCCCAAAATAACAGTGATGTAATGTGAGTAGTGCCAATATTTGCACTTACAGTAAAGACGTTTGTGCTGTTAGCATTGAACTGTTTGGCTGGCAGTGCCTCCTTCGCGTAGCATATGTGATTTGTCAGTCATCCGTGAAGCGCACATCACTGAGATTCTGAGCCCCGTTTACTGCTCAGTCTTTTGAGAAAATCCTAGGCTGTGGATCCACATTTCTTAATGCTTTGTTTTCTTCTGTGGCATCTACTTGATGCTTTCAAAATGATGATTTTTAATTTTTCAGTTTGCCTACGTAAACTGTAGAAGAGTTGTGCCAGGTAGGCATGGTTTACTAACTGAGGTACACATTGGGTAAGGCGGCTGCTGATGTAAAACTGTTGGATCAGTCTCTGAATTTTACAGATTTTAAAGTATAAGAGACAGGAAATAAAATTACCCTTGCAAATTACCCTTTGCATTATGTGATGCTGATGAAGTATTTTGTTTTGTTGTTTTGAACCTAACATTAATTTTGGATGGAGATTGGCCCACAAAAATTACAAGATTGTGCTCATTTTAGCTCAACTCATCTTTATTTTTTCCATGTAAAGTGAATCATAGAATTGTGGAGGCTGGAAGAGACCACTAAGATCATCCCCCAACTGCTGACCCACCACCACCATGCACACCAAACCGTGTCCCTGAAAGTGCAAAGGCTTAAGCAGTGGAGGCCAAGAAGAACACTCTTCCAGAGGTACCTACCCAGGTGCTAGCTCATTCCTTGGAGGTACAAAGTACTGTGTTCACTTTCACGGGGAAAAGTTTGGACTGAACTTGGATTTTGCTCCATCCCTAGAGGTGTTCAGGGCCAGGTTGGATGGAGCCCTGAGCAGCCTGATCCAGTGTCTGACCTAGCGGTTGACAACTCTGCCCACAGCAGGGGGGTTGGAACTTGATGATCCCTTCCAGCCCAGGTGATTCCATGATTCTTTCTGTGATTTCCCATGCACCTCAGTGGGCGAAAACTGCAAAGCTGTTGGATGGAGGCAGGGCTGCCATTTTGGTGAGGCCTGTGTGGTAAGCATGCTCTGGAAATGCTTAATGCATGAGGCCTGCAAGCAAGACAAGATCTGTGGATCCTGAGTCAGAACGGGTGGCTTTGGGAACTCTTAGAACCCTTTCAGATATCTCAGCTGGAAAATTAAGTATCTGCATTTTGAATGGAGGATCTACAAATGATTTCATAGTTTCTGCTGTACACGTTCTCACCCCGCTCGGGGTCAGCTAATCACGGGTAGGTGCTCTTGAAGCAGCCTCTGGAGCTTTAGCACACTGCTGCTTTTTGCATGTGTGCGTTTTATTAAAGCTCAGGCTTCTGAGATCAAATAAGAAAGGAATTGAACTTGATCTTTCAGCATCAAGTTTCACTACTCCTAATTGCCTCTCAGCAGGCCCTTATAAGAAAAGCACTGAATAACACTAAAACTCAATCAACTAATGTAAAGGAACAAGATGTTTTACGATGACTTGATTGAGCACTTAAAGAAATGCACAGGTATTTGTTTTTACCACAGTTCGAATTTTTGGAGTTTGTTATTCTGGTCATGATAGAAACACATCAGTTCAGCCCCTGTATTGGGATTTTGTTTGAAAGTGCCTTCAGAGACGAATGACGGCGTGGGATTCGTTTGGCCTTCCACCTAAATACAACTGGCATTTGAGTCACGGCGTTAAATGCTTTAGTACTGAATGGGCATGGCAGCATTTGAGGAGTTGGGACTCTAAAATCCTTACTGAAAATAATCGGGGTTCTTATTGTTTGCGTGCTGGGTGTGTTTGGTCTGACAAAATAGCTAGGTTAGGCTTTAAGCTCTATCTGTTACACATTTATTAGAAATGAAAGCTGAGGTTTTCAGTTTATTTTCTTCTAGATAAAAACCATCGAATTCCTGCAAGCTGAGAAACAAAAATAGAAAACCTAAATTCTCCTCTGTAATCTGATACAATTCATGCAAACCAGTGGGTTTGAGAAGAACAAGCTGCGCTGTTCCGTTGAGCTGCAAGAGGAATTACTCACATGAAATCTGGGTAAGGCTGACAATAGCCCACTGACTTTTAAAGAAAGGATGACGTGGATCCCGTTGATGAAAATTGTATCAGAACTTAATGTCTCAGAGTAAAGCTTAAATTTCAGCCCATAGGTAAGTTTCAGGGAATTCTGGAAAATTTGTTTTGTATAAACAGAAGAGAGTCGCCTAATAAAAGTACCAAAAAGCTTCCTGGAGTGCTGGCCAGCTGGCAGCTTCCGAGTTTCAGTTCTGCTGTATTTAAGGGACGAACATGGACCAGAGACGGTGAGAAAGCAGCGGACGAACAGCAGAACCAGGGGTGGAACACCTGTGCTGTAGCAATCTCCAGAGTAAGATGTAAAGCTATTTAAAATCTGGAAAAAATAAGACTAAAAAAAATGGACAATCTCTTGGAATGCTGGACACACGTTGTGTCAGCTCCTCATCCCTCAGGTAAATGCCTGAGTTAAGGAAGAACTGATTTCTGCCAAAGCTCAGAGTCAGAAACCTCAAATCACAGCGGCTCCCACTGAGGTTCCAGCATCGATGTTTCTGGCTGCTGAAGGCTGCAGCCAGTTCTTACACCCCAGCAGTGCATCCCTCCTGCCTCAGGTAACGTGCGGACAGTGTGAGCAATGCAGGCAGCTGAGTTGGGTGCATGCACCTGGGTTCAGGTGCTGCTGAAGTTATTACTTAAAATTGATTTTCAAAGTAGCATACATTCTTACAAATAAACAAATAAATCAGTCAGAAGCATTCATGTACCCAGTCTCATTTAAAATAAACAACCCACAACACAATCCTTAAATTCTCATAACGTAGCAGTGCCTCAGCTCTGTTCATCTCAGTTGAAATTCTTCTTGAGTAGTGAAGGAAACAATCAGGATTAGAAGTCTGAAATCCCATTTATTTCCCTGGGTTTTTACATCTAAACCAAATAATTAACACCCGAATAAAACGATAAAAACCTTCCAACTGGAATGGCCATTTTGATGTACGACGCGCCGCTCTCGGTGCCCCTGGGGTTTTATCTGCCGAAGCACAGCCCCGGAGCGGGCTGTCCCCAGTCGGTGCGTGCCCCAGCCCAGAGCTCCAGCCTGCAGCCTCGCAGCCAGCAGCAGCCCCGCATTTTTCTTCTCCCTGTAGGAGAGCAGAGCACATTGCTCCGTTCATGGGCCGCTGGATGCTTCTGACAGCGCAGGGCTCCACAGGAGGGCAGAGGCAGTAACTGTTTGAATTCCAGTGGAGGGCAAGCAGTACCTGTTGCTATATCCCTCAGTTTGAATTGGATCAGTGCTGGTAAGCTCAATTGTACCAGCGCTCACATTTCTGGCCCTGCTCATAGTTAAACCCCTGACAGTGCGGATGAAACCATCCTGCTCTGGTGGTTAAAGCTTGGGCTGAGCGAAGCCCTGGACCACGCCAGCGATGGGCCAGGAGGGAGCTGGGTGGCCCACACCCACACAGCGGGGCTGGAGGGTCCGACCCCTGCACTGCTAACTTGCCAGCTTAGTGACATTGTGACTAACCAGAAGCCAAAGACTGCCATTGTGCTTCCTTCTGAAAAATAAAATAAAATAGGCTGGATATAAGAAAAAAGTTTTTTATGATAAAGGTGGTGAAGCACTGGAACAGGTTGGCCAGAGAGGTGGTGGAAGCCCCGTCCCTGGAAACATTCAGGGTCAGGCTGGAGGGGGCTCTGAGCACCCTGATCTAGCTGTAGGTGTCCCTGTACACTGCAGGAGAGTTGGACCAGATGGCCTTTAGAGGTCCCTTCCTGATATAATTCTATGGTTATGAAAATCGGATTTTAGTGAGGTATGTATGTAAAATACAGAACACGTCCAACAGAAATGTCCTTTCAGAAGCTCTGGAGGCTGAGTGAAATCTCAGCAAGTTTGTAACAAAACCCTAACGCACCTCGGGTATGTTTTGTGCAGTGTGTGAATTATTCAATCATTCTGCCCAACAAATAATGACAAAACTGTGAAACGTTTAATTTTTGTTATTTTTTAATACAATGACCACTTGAAGTTTGTGGTCTTATTTTCCGTTGACCAGTGCATGATTTAGTAAAAATACTGATCATTGTATGTAATATGTGGTATGGTAATGCATGTAGCACATGACATGCATTGCTGTATCATTTGGTTTGCAAATACTGGCAAGACTTTGGGGCGCAGGGATCCTGGGCGTATGGACACGGACAGGAGAGCCCCCCACCGCTCGCATTTTCCTGCTGCTTCTGGATGATGAAAATCCCATGAAAGCTTTGGGTGCAGGGCAGCTGAGGTTGGTCATACAAGCTTCTCAGGACTACACTAAAGATTATTGAAGGACAAATTGATGTAGAAAACAGAAACCTGGAAAACAGGAAGCATAAGGCTGCTGAAAAGTTGAAAGAGAACAATGTAACATTAGATGGAAGTAAACATAAATGAGGCCACTGGGGAGATGCACAGCATGTGTCAAACTTCTGCAGGGCTGGGAACTGCCAGCTACCCCTGGTCAGAGGCAGGGAACAGCTGCCTGCAGTCATCTGCAAGGGATCTGTGTAAGGTGCTTCAGGCACATCACAAAGGAGACACTGTGGGGATCAAACACTCCGCCAGACCTTACTGGGAACAGAAGGGTTCGTGCGTGAAGAGCACAGACAAGAATCCTGGCATGGGATTTGGGCTTGGGGCTTCTTGTTACCTGGTGAAAACAGGCCTGAGGAGCAGGCAGAAATCCAGCCAGCCTTGAGAGAGGTGGTGGAGAACAGAGCCATTCCTTCACAGCCCAGCAGTAAGAGAAGATCAAACCATGAAGACGCACCCTTGTAAAGAGGTGTATGATACTGAGTGCACAACTGTCTGACTGCTCCGTGAAATAAAGGTGACAGCCAGTGCCTTCCGTGGTTGCTGATACTAAAAAAGGCTATGGTTATTTGTGATAAACTGAATCAGCCACTGATTTTTCTAAGAATGTGGTGTTTGCACTGCAGGCTGCTTTCTACACACCACCTCGTGTGTTTCAGGATCTACAGACCGAAAGCACCGCCCCATCCTGAAAAGGCCAACCAGGTCATACAGGACTCCCATCAACGGATGCGTTCATCAGATGAGGAGCATCATTGCTTCCATTGAACCTCTTTTTGAAATGCCGGATTCTTTATCTTCATTTGCAACCTTCTATCCCACCTCCAAAGCTGGTACCTATTGCCACCCAGGCAAGAAGCAGCCTTCCCAGCATCTTGATGCCAGATGGACCGCTTAGCCTATGTGACTGCCTCCATGTCAAAAAAAGGGCAATGAGATTTTACCTTCTATCCTCATTTTCAGATGGGCTGAAGTGTTGAGGACGCACTTTCATTCGTGTCATGTAGGATTCTCTCCTACTGGTTTGGGAAGTCTTTCACCATGAATGCTGTGCTTGGCTCGAGGCTCACATGCTGGCAGTGACAACTAACAAAGGAAAATCATGTCCCTGTACAGGGAGTTTCTAATGAGCAGAGTAATGAGGTCCTAGAATAGTGTTCCAAATAGAGCCAATGGGGAAAAAAAATCCCAAACATTTAACAACTGAACACAATACAAGGCTCTATAATATGACATGGAAGACTTTAATAACAGGTTCCAACTGTCTCAGACTTACTGTACAGTTTAAGCTTTCACATGCCCAGTTCCCCATGCTGGCAAAGCTTACTGAAAGACTGAAGAGGTTCATCAGCTAGTAGTTATCCTACAGGTGGAAATATGGCACCCTGCACAAGCGATACTTAATTGCAAAAATACACATGGTGGCCCAGAGGGAACCAAAAAGTATGCTCAGCAACTGAGTTGTCGATACAAGACTGGGGGTTGGGGGAAGGCTTGCTTACACCTGCAAAGAATTTTGTAATGTTTTCCTGTTTCATCTGTTCCTAGAAAAAAACATTCTCTTGTGGTTCATGAGATGTCCCTCCAACTCCACCCACCCAGATTACAGGATCAACTTGTTCCATCTCTTACCCTTTTTTTTTTTTTCCTGGCTTGCCTTCCCCAGAACATCGCTGTTGCACTCACTGCAGGGCATTCACACATCTCCTCTCCCACCTGCAGCCGTGAGGGAGCTCTCTTCCCACCTGATCCTGGACATCCTGGGGGGCTCCTCCATCCTGGGCCCCACAGGGCAGCTGTCTCTGAAGTGACTGTAAACAATGACCAACAGCTCTCCAGCCTCACTGCTCCTCTCTTCTTGAGGTTACTCCAGATGCAACTGACATGTTTACATCTGTTTATCAATCTCTACTGGTTATGAATCCCTTCATCTTACTGCAGGAGCTCAGGTCTTCTCCCACCTTTTTCCATTACAGAAAATTATCAGAAATAAGGAGGGGTTTGGTTTAAGACCATTACCATGTTTTATTCTGATGCTTCTAAGAACAGCTGTCCTAGAAGAATGGCCTTCCAGCTGTCCTAAGGCAAACGTTTTGTTCTAAAACTTTTATCTCATGAAGAACTACAGCAGCATTTTATGTTCATTTTGGAAATGGACTTAAGATTTTGACAAGGTCATTACACCCACTCCCTGTCTTGTCACCTTAAGTTTTATCGCTTTGCATTATTAAATTGCTCGTTATTAGAGTAAGACTCATATCAGGCAGCTTAGTACCTGAAATCTTCCAAGAGAAACTCATTTTTATAGACCTGAGGTCTGAAATTTGTTTCTGAATGAGAGCCAAAACAGTGATAAAGCAATTCCTACAAGTTACAGTACTGTAACAAATTCAGGGCTAACACTAAGCACCATGGGCCCACGCTCTCAATCTCTTGTTCGAGCATGAACTTAAACCACTAGCTTTATCCTCATCTGAGCAGGTACTAAACTACTCTTTTCCATTCACGTTTGGGGGAAGGAGACTAACATCCATAGACAGATTCACACTGTAGGGTTACTGAAGTCACTTGGCACCAGAACTACCTAGGAAGGTGTTACAAGGAAATCCTGTTTGCTACACCAGTCAGCACTTGACACTCTGCTTCTTACCTATCAACTACTTTGTTGCTAATACCAGGGCTCATCAGAAATGGAGTAACAGGTGAAAATAGTTTACTTCTCACCTTGACCATTTTCTATAGGAAAGGCATAATAACTTCATTTTGATTTACTGTAAGTCCAGAACTGGACATTATAGAAGGCATTTTGGTGATATGCTAGGTAAAGAACAGCTTTACAGCAAGTTCAAAGTTTGTAAATAAGGCAAAAAGTCTGCTCCTTACGTTTTACTGCTGCTCCTGACCATTATGCTGGCAGTAATACCAGTGGTACATGCATTGCTCTAGGAGTTTCCCTACAAACAAAAGAATGATAAATCAGGATGACAGACTTTTTGGTGCCAAGCTTCCTCATAGACAGTCTCCTGTATCTTTTTACACTTCAATTCAAGTGTAGAAGCTTACTGACCCATTTAATATAAATTAACACAGTGGGCCAAGTTGTTGCTTTATATCAAATAGCCATCAGCTGCCCAGCAGTATTCCACATGCAACGGCTTCAGTGCAGACAAGGATCCAGCCAGGCCGCCAGGGCAAAAGCAGCTCATCCAGAAGAGACATGTACCCCTTCACATCTCAGATTATTTTTCCCTCTCTCATTTGATGACACTTGATCTTTACAGAATGCAGAATGGTCACTCGTTTTTCAGTTGTATAATATCTCCTTCAGGTTACATACATTCCTGTATAACTGTATTAGAAATTTAATTAAGACTGTGGCTCCAGAGGCTGAATATCATGACGCATACTTCAGGACTGTAGAACTGATTTAATTTCAAAGCATGTTCTCTCTTTTCTTGACTCTCCTGAACTAAGCATAATAAATAAATAAATAAATAAATTTTTGCTATCTCACTACAGTTTTACATATGTGTGCTTGGCTGTTTATTCTAATAAGGGAAGCGACACATCCCTTAAGCTCCCTAATAATCTACTTTCTGGCTATTCTTTCTCCCTTTCCCTACTTACTTAATTTTCTCTGCTGTTGAGCATACGCATTAATTTTCCATTAGCACCCCCTGAAATGCGTGGGTCTCACCTGCAGTTCTCCACTCGGCAAAAGCTGCCTTTGCCATTTCAAGAGTCAAAATATTAAGAGCAACATTTGCCGACACATGCAATTAGCCCAAGGTCACTCAAAGACACGGAAGAAGCAGAAAGTAACAGCCGAGAGAAATCACCTGAAGCTCAGGGAAGGCGGACCTTTAGCTGCAGAACGGTGGTGTTTTCTGGTCACTCCGTCAGTCTTGCAGCCAATCACTACATACCGATGATGCAAGTTTCTTCGTGGCCGAGATGCAGCATCTGGCACTTTCAAGTAACACTTCAAAACTGAAACGCGCACACGCTTCCTGAAGGTGCTCTGTGGATCACCAGATGCCCACAAAAACATCCTAGCTACCTATGCTTGAAGGTGCTATCTTTCTAATTAAAAAAAAGTGTTCTACAACTTGATAAGGTGCTTTACAATTTTTCCGTATCTCTGAGACCTTGACACACAGATGAAAAACACTGCGAAGCATGACATTTACAAAGCACTTCTGAAAAGTTATAAATATTACTTCAATCAGCAGCACAGTGTGTTTCGGTAAACTTCAGCCAAGTGGATTTCCTGTTGTTAAATGTTTCTATGAACTCATCTACTCACCTGGTCAAGCTGACATGGGAATTTTGTGCCAAAATCGTTAGGTTGGGATATTGTGCAATTAATTCCAGCACCCTACTTCTGTCTGTTAGAGATTTAGCAAAAGGAGCTCCCTAAAAGAAGCCTGTCCAGAGACGTGTCAGTGCCTTATGAAGCTTACACCTAAGTTGCATCTCTCTTGGGAATGGTCATTGCAAGAGCTCCACCGGTCCAGGTAAGCCTAAGCAACAAATCTCTCTCTGTTCTCCACAGAAAAAGATGACAGTATGAAAAAGCCCTCCCCACAGAAATGAGAAACCCTTAAATTGGCAAAGGCTTATAAAAAGCACCTTGATGATTCTGTGAAAAAGTTCAGACACTGGAAAATTCCCATGACCACAGTGTCTAAGTTAACAGACTTGTCAACAGGGACAATCAAAAAGTACTGTGCAGAACTACTCAGTACATAGTGAGAAAACGTACTGACTTTCTTTCTCATTAGGCTACAAATCTTATTACAGCCCTCTACCTTCCATCACCAAAACCAGAGACTTGCTTCAGAATTTCTTCCCAAACTACATCCGTGATGTAGTTTGCCGAGACTTCTCTCGTTTGGCTGCAGCAAGCCGATCCCCAAAGCAGCAGTGGCACTTACCTCAACACCCATCTTTACTATTCTACCCAGCACAGAGCAACGCTGTTTGTTTTCATATCCAATCTTAACTTTTTAAGAAGTATAAACATTTTTTTTTTCCCTGTTTTAATTAAAAATGGCAACTGGAGATTTCTTCCCAAAGAATGAGTAGAACACTAGGTCAAGCAACAGTCATTTATTTATTGACTTAAACAAGCAAGAAGTATCTTCAGACATAACGGCCACCACTTGAGCAATACAACTCAGTACTACTGGAGAACAGGGAACATCTTTTCTCTCACCCCTCCCAGCCCAGAAGTAACAATAGAAATACCAGGGCCCCTAGAGAAAAGAGAAGGAGAAAAATTATAAAAGGCGCTTAGAATGAGCTGCACAGTTGAAACATGGATACTAAAAAAATCATTAGCTACTCCACCATATCACCGCAATCACCTCAAAAATAACTTTCATTGTTCCATTTCTACCAGGTACCAAATATACAGCGCTGTTTAACAGCGATTTCAATGTATTAACAACTGTCCTCAGCTGAAGCAGAACAGCAATTACCAGTTTATATGAAAATTTGAGACTGCAGGTAGAAAGAAGGGTTTCCATAGACTATGATGCAAGTCTTCTCTCGTTAATGAAAAGGGAGCGGGGCAGAAACAAAGCTGCCTTTAACAGTTATTGTACGTCTGTAGCAATCAAGGAATTCAGTCTGTGTTGACATTTCATCACAGCCACAATATCCTGACATCAGCTCTACTCACCCTATGACAGAGTATCTGAAGAACGCATCCGTAACTCACCTAAGTTGAGGGCCACAGAAAATCCCAACCTGCTACTCCTGTCAGGTATTTTTTTTTTTAAAACCATCAGACGTGAGCAAAAAAAGAATCAAACAGATTGCATGCAGAACTATAATTGCTATACCATTTAGTCTTCCTTCTAAGAGCTGAAAATATGAGTAAGGCATTCCTCAGATTTAGAGAAAACATTAGGAGGCTGTAGTTTTGCAGGCAAGGAGACCTTTTATTTTAATCCATTAAAAGAACCCAGAATAGTCAGCAGGTGGCCACATCTATCCATGTTTCATTAAAATCACATAAACCCTAAGTACAAAAGCACCACTGATTATTGCTCTAGAAAAACTGCATGAAAAATTCAAATACGCACAGTAAAAACATCACCATATGCACAAGACTTAATTTCTTAAAGCAAGTGTATGGAATGCTGATCCAATTTTACACATACCTTGCAATATTAAGTTGATATTTATATTACTTGGCAACAATGGGAATTTCTAAAAGCACTGTTATGAGAAGGGAAATGTTCATATACAGTTTAATATGTCAACTATCGTAGTCCTAAAAAATTAGCATTTACAAAATACTTGATAAAAATATCTTTTAAAAGTTGTCCAAGAGGTACATAAAATCAACCCAAAATTTTCGTGATATTTCACTCGTTCTTGTCACCTACAGATTCAGTTTTCTGAGCCTGTGGAGAAGAAAGAAAGAAATTAATTACTACGGTAAATGGCCATTTTATATATATATATATATGAATACCCACGCTACCCTTACCCCTTCCATTTCTTACTTGTAACCGCTTGGTTTCGATCCTACTTGGACATTGCATTTACACAAACAGAACAGGTACATTCACACACTCTTCTTACTCCACTGGACCCAGCTTCTCCAGCGCAGCACGAGCCTTACCTGCGGGCTTCCACTGTGCACAGGGCAAAGCACCACACTCCTATCTGTGCCTATTCACTGCACCCATGCAGAACGTTCTACCGTACCCTGACCTTTCACTGTTTCAATCTGCCCTTTCACTGACTGCGTGCTGGGTGGGGCACCTCGGGATGTTGTAACACTAACAGTGGAGCGAGAGATGCGAATCTGCAATAACATTATGGGCAATAAAAAGAAACATTATGAACACGCTATCAATGTCTGAAAGGCTGAGTAATTAAAAAAGCACTGATTCAATCAGCAGGAGGTATGTGTGGAAAGTACCTCTTCAGCTTTATTTTCACCATTTTCAGATGGTGTAGTACCTTCCTTTGCAGCTTCTTGCTTTTCATCCTTCTTCCCTTTAGCACCTTTGTTGGCCTTTGTTCCAGGTTCCTTCTGACAGAAGATTACAAACATGGGCATAGACACCGTGTGAGTAGCCAGCACATCTACACCAAAAACCCTTCTATATGAACTAAGAAACAAAATTTAGCGAGCCGCACGTGCTGGACTGAAACAGAAAACCAGAGAAAGGCTACCTGGAAAATGTACACCCACCAAAAATAGACAGACTCACAAGATTTCTAGAAAATACTGTGGTGCGCTTCCTTATTGTCTCTGGCGATGCACAGGGGTACAAAAGGCCCTCACACTATTTTGCCTGAGCTCATTAGAAACAGAGGTATGTAAGATACATGTGAACAAACCCAATTACGGTACATGGAGATACAGTGTTGTTATTCAGCCAAGCACAAACAGCACACTGCTTGTGCAGCAGCACTGCAGTTTTAACATGAAATAATTAACTGGATTTAAAAAATTAAGCATTTTGGTTGGCCGTCCTTTGGTTAGTTTGATAACACCAGTGATATTCATTTAATGTCAATGGAAGAACCAACCAACGGACCAGGAAAGCAAACACTGATAAAATTCCATCTGCAACCAAGACAAAGCAGAGAATGTACCGAAAGGAGCTATCCCAACATCTACTGCTTCATTTGGAGATATGCTCATAAACAAACTACTTGCATGTTAACATCCTTTTGGTTAATTCCTTGCTTTACACATGCATTTATATTTGTGATCTAAGAACAGCAGAGATACAGATTAAGGATTTTGGAGTGTAATGGGATAAAAATTTAAACGATATTCAAAGTAGCTGGATAAAACCCGTGGAGATCTTCCGTTTGATCATTCGCTCCACATTCTCCCTGCAAAATGGCAGCAGTAGCTGGGAGCAGGGATAGCTTTGATTCAAACATTACCAACCTTTCCTGGAAGACCCCCGTAGAAGAGTGGGGCAGGGAAGAAGGGATGTCATTAATCCTAGTTACTGGGCAGCCTGAACTACTCCTTTCACTTCTGAGCTTTAATGTTACACAGCAGCTGTAATCCGTGTCTGAGATGCTTACTGGTGCTGTGAGCACAGGAACAAACTGAGGACTCAGTAACTCCATAATTAGCAAGCTTTGAACAATAAAAGGAATCCTGATATTATCTTTGGTCGTTTATTAGCAGGTTCAGACTAAACATTTGCTGTTTTTTTTTTTTGTTTGTTTTTTTTAAAAAGGACTTGGGACTCTCAGATGTCTCTAATGCAGCCTCAACTGACTCCAGAACACTGTGCTTGACCGACAACATGTTCTGGATGACACAGAACCTACAACATTCTCTGCTTTATCAATATTCTATTTAGGAGAGAAGCGGAAGAGACTCAGCAAGACTTCGTTAATATTTTCAGGTGATAAATTATAATGCACTCAAAGTTGTCGAGTTCTACTTTCACGCACGGGCTTTGCATTCTGATACTTCCCCAACTGAGATACCAATGAAAAACCGAAGTGTGAGGAGCACTAGATTGAGTTTCCAGCAGCATGCTTTTTTATGATAAAGCAATTGTTCTTATTTAGCATTCCCCTTGGGCGCAAATAGATCTACGGTTTCTGAAGTACATGATTTACAAGCAGAAATCCTGAAAAGGTATTTCAGACACTAATAAGATTTTAATTTGACTGTAACTGGCCTAGAAAACCCAAGCCATTCAATTTAAATATATTTAATTTCACCTTTAATTATAATTGTGCCTTCTCAGCAATAGCCAGGCTTCAAGAAGAGATAAGAGTTTCTCACTATGAAATGAAGTACTGCCCCTCTTGACAACAAAATGGAATGGCAGGGAGTAATCTCAAATCCCATTGTAGAAACCAAACTTGTACATTTCAGGAAAGGTGTAGGAAAGGTGAAGGTTTTCCTTAAACTAGGAATTCTCTACAAACTAACATAGTCTGCATATCAAACAGGCAAGACGTTTTGTCTGGGCCAGTAATGAGGCCAGGAAGGGGTGGAACCAGAAGAAAAGAATGATCTAATTTGTTTTTTCTTTTTGAGGGGGGAACTGGGAGGAGGGCAGGGGAGCTGATGCCTCTCACAAGCACTGTGAATTCAACTGTTTGCAATGCAAAGAGGGAGTGTACTTGCTTGTTATTGGTTACAATGATGGCAGCTAGAAAGAAGAGTATTTACCTTAGTGGTTTTCCTTGGCTTGGGTTCAGGTTTTGGTGGAGCAGGTTTCTAAAAAACATTTTTAGTTGCACAATGTGTTAGATATATCACCAAGAGGCAGCCACCCAGCCTCCACGCAGCAGCTTCCCCCTGCCCCACCCCTTCCCTTCCTTCCCACTCCTTACCATGCACCTCGAAAAAGACCAAAAAACCTTAATGCACCTCATCACTGTACACACATCTATTTTCATTAGCTCACTCATCGAGGAGTCAAAGCAATGTGAGGGTCATTCTAAGAGTCAAATGTGGAGATTAGAAGTAATTAAAAAAAGCCCATCAGATACGTTCTAATGGAGAAGAGGAACTCAACCCAAATACCGCAGCAGCAGCAAACAAAACCCTTGAAGGACAGCCCTTTCTTTTTCACAGAGAAGTCACATTTCCACAACTAACATCAGCCAGCAAAAGGGCACTAAGGCAACACTGCGTGTAACAGACAGGGTTGCACTATGGTGGGGAAACCAAGAAAACACAATTATCTTTAGCTGTAGAGCTCTTAAATACCCCCCTTCAGCAAGAACAAAAATGGAACCAAGCAAAACATAACAAACCTGCTCTGTCTGAGAACACGTGCCTAGAAAAGTACACACCAAGAGCTGCTACACATACTTACAGCTGACAATCTTGCTGATCGTCTCGTGGGCTACAGAAAGGGAAAAAAGGAGAAGACATCTTTATAGGCTTACAGCAAATGGCATCCAAAGCAACCTAGAGTCAGTTGTTTCATGATAGCAGCACAAACTAGGTAATTCCCTACCAAAACACATATCTACTGCCAAACACAATTCAGGGCACTCATCTTATACCACCAAAATTTTTAAGGGACAAAGTGATGTGGAAACTATAATTCCTGAAAAATTTTCATGACTGATGTCTAAGTCTATTCTCAGTATGGTAAAACACTATTTTTTCCCTGTTTGATGAGCACTTTTGAGTCCACTGGTGCTCTGTGCAAGGTTCACAAATTCACTAAGTTCAACTACCTGTGCACAGAACCCTGGGCTTTTCTCAAAAATGCTTGCATTTCTCAAATACTTAGAACGTAATCTATTTATTATTTGTGACAGCCAGTGAGAAATACTATCCGATAAAGAGCAGAATAAAGACGGCATCCTTCCCTAGAGGGTATCAGAGAGCCAAAATTTCAAAACGTAAAGCTGAGGGGCCCTCCCTTTCCACAGCCGCCCCCCACACTCACTTCAAGAGTCCACACGTAGAAAGGCAGCTGCAGGATCCGAGGGAAAATTAATTTCCTCTACTTAAATATAATTCCAAAAAGGAAAGAAGTAAGTCAAATACTCTGCTTTTCTTCTACCTTTCTTTACCACCTTCCTTATTAAACTCTATTTCCTTCTGAACTTTCTCACAAATTCTTTGAAGACTGGTTAAGTCTTAGCAATACTCATAAGCTCCCTCGTCTGCTAACAGTATTTTTTGTGGTCATTACAGCAGATGAAGAAGCCATGATCCAGTTATTCAGCACAGTTAGCAAACACCATGGAGCTTTGGCCTACGACATAAAACTGGAGTCACACTTGTCATCAAAACAAAGAGACAACTCAACGGCAGCAGATATCCAACGTAACACAGCTGAAAAAGTGGATCAAAAATATCTTTTTAATCACGTACTAAGCATTTAAGTCGAGCTGAAAAAAAAAAAAGGCTCCACATAACTCTTGCAACAGAAAAAAAGCTGTTGTTAATATCCAAGGAATGCAGTGATTTGTATTCATTGGAGCCATTTAATTATTCTTCATGAAAAATAGTAATGAAAAGTTCAAACCTGGGTTCAGGGAAATAGAAATCTTGTCAAAGAACACCTAGAGATATTTTCAGCTATCAAATATGTATGCATCATTAACAAAAAACGTAAACCCCTCTGTTCTTGGCTATTGGAATACCACTAGCACTATGTCAGAACAAGTTAAATAAAGCATTTCAATTGGTCTGGTAATGAAAGAACTCCTAGCTCAAGGCACCTTCTTCTACAAATCTGTTCTCACAGCCAATGATTTCTATCCCCCAGCGTTTGGTCATGGAAATGTTATGTCAGCATTACTTTTTTTAAGGGATAGTACGTTGTTTCAGATAAATTATGACCTCTTCCATAACCCAAACCCTATCAGTTCCACGACCGGTTTTACATATGATTTGCATTTCCACGAGGACCTCAGCATAACCCCCCCAGTTCCTTAAAAATGCCTGGCTGCTACGTCATTTTAATCCTCATTCTGAGTTTGTATGTATGCTGTGTTTTCTGATTCTAAGGAGGTAACTACAGTCAAGTCGGCAAAGGCAACATTTTCCCATGCTTTTGGAATTCTTCTGCCCCTCCAAACAGCTGTACTGGGGCAGAAACAACCAGCACAGCACGCCCAGCTGCCTGTATGACACTGGTCCACCAGCAAACACCCACGGAAAAAGCCTACGAAATGGAGCAGACACTCCATTGGAATGGAACAACACTTTGCACTTTCCTATCGCTCCAGCTTCTGGCAACGTACCTTGCAGACTTTCCAACCTGGATTTCATACACACATCATGTGTTTAATAGTCCTCAAGGGACATTTTTTCCATACGTTTGTCTAATAACCTAGTGAACTCATTTACACTTTCAGTTTCCATAACATCCTGTGGCAATGAGTTCCATAAGGCAATTATATGCCGTGTGGAAGAGAAAAACCTCTTCCCTTCATTGTCTTTCTTTTAAGCTTGTTGCCTCTCACCTTCACTACATTCCCCTCCTGGGTTACTGACTGCCTTTCTCTGTGTAACTGATGACTTTACCACCTGGTATTTTGAAACTCAGGAATCTGAAAGTCTGCTGGATTCCACTGAAATTCCACTACTCCCTCCTGTATGCACCACTGTACTGCATACACTTTTCCATCCTTTTTAAGGCAGAGCCAGGAGAACCTCATTTGGCAGCTGACACCTGGGTGCCCAGTGTGAGACTGATATTTCCCACTCTGCCCTCCAGCATTTTTCCCACGTTCTCTTTACCTTTTGATTAGAAAAACGGACATCAAGTGTGATCCTACAATCTCTCCAACAGCTGATTTGGTGACAATCGCTGCCATCTTCCCCTGTTTTAATTTGCATTTCTCCATACTGAATTCAACTCATGTTTTATCACCTAGTTATCAGGGACACACCATCCTTTTCAGACCTCCTTCTCACTTCTGACTACCCTGGCAATTTTTTGTAAACTTCAGCAAATTTGGTCATTTCTCCACTCCCTGCTCTCCCGGATTATGTAAGGAATACACTCAGCAACACAAGCCCAAATGTCCTCAGCACCCCACCGATAATTCTCCACCAATATGAACGCTGACTACTGCTTCCCTATCTCTTTCATACCTTTATCTGCTGTTGGCAGCTAGGAATATCTTCCCTTTAATCCACGCAAGCTTAGTTTCTTTATGAACCTGCTTGGGGAGCCTTATCCAGAAGTGTTCCTTACATGTAAGTAAGATGGCACACTGACTGGTACAGCATTTATACACCTGCTGTCTTCTGCAAACAATTCAGCCACGTGAAGCAGAACTCTGCAAAATCTGTATTGACCCTCCCATGATACATTCATCCACATGTACTCATTCTAATATTATTTGTATCAAATTTTTTGTTTTACTAGCTTTCCAAGTCAGACTTACAGTCCTTGTTTTCCAGAATCTCTTACTGAAAGGCCTGGGAGCATTTTGTCACCTCCAGTTACTGTGGTACTGGGGCCAACGCAAGCTCTAAATCCTGCCCTGCACGTAACAGCTGGGCAGGTCCATAGCCGGGCTGCTGGTGAGCTCCCTCTCCCCAGGCACGTCCCTCCAGATACTGCACTGTGAGAAATGGCTCCTCTGTGAGAACCTCTGCAAGAATCACCCATAGCACGAGTTCCATGACTGCATTTCAGCTTCACATTTAGCCTGCTGAAGTGTTTCATTTGCTATTCAGCCATTCTGACTGGGTGGGCTTTAGAAAAAGAGCACGCATTTCTGCAAGCCCTCGGCACTGTGCACCCCATAGCCCCTCTGCCACCTGAAACCATTCAGCATTTCAGGTCCTCCTTTCAATAAAATTGCCTTTTTGATAAACTTGGGGAGTTTATTTGGACTTACATTCCTGCCGGGTACAAACTTGAATATATTATAGTCACAATCACAGATTAGTTCTCTGGTAACTGTCTTTTTAACCAACTCCTACAGTACTACTGAAGACAACAGGAAGAGTCCATTACCCTTTTATTTGCTTCTCCAGGAAGCAAGCACTCACAGTTTTAATTTTTTTCCTCTTTGTAATGCCATCTCATGGCTTTTACCAGATCTCTGAAGGGTAAGTGAAACCTCCAGTAACACCGCTGCTGTCCTCAGAGCCTCTCTGATCTCCCACAGCATCCCACTGCCACCTCTGTTATTGTGGTCAGACGACACCTGGCACAATTTCTACACTACGTTCTTCCCGTTTATGCATGGCTTGGCAGCCCATAAAGAACTTTGCTGTACTTATTGATATTATTCATCCAGAGAAATATTAAAGACAAGTAAGGCACGTAACCACGCCGTTCTATCAGTAACGCGACCTAGTTCTCAAATCTGTATAATTTGTGCCCAGTGTCACAAGTGTGTGAGGTGCCTATTACTTCGCTGCCCTCATTTAAGGCTAGGCAGAACCCAAGGTGCCTCCATTTAGATTTATAACTTTTACAGTGTAACTCAAGTGCCTGTTTTCATAGGCATGACTGAAACAAGCTCTATTTCTCAATATTGCTCTTTGCCTTTTCAGATCTCAACTTCCATGGCTTCTGTGCTGTCTCCCTCCCATCCCCACCCAGGAACTCTGGCTTCACCCTATGTTCTTTACTTTCCTGTCTCTTAAAGAGATTACACTGAAAATTGGACAGGGAAAAACAGTTTCAGAGCTAAGAGATTATATTTTTCTGATGATTTAGTTAGCCTTTTCTCTTATTTGGGGGGGGAAATCTAACTGTTCTTATAGGAAATTCCCTAGGAAGATACCGAAATATCAAAATCCAGTCCTCTCAGATCTGCTTTTTACTCAACTATATACATTTTTTTCTTTCAGGAGCTCATTTTAAACACAGCTTTTTTTTTGAAATTTTAACATTTTCTTGGCACGATCTTTTTCAGCTGGATTGACCAACAACCTATTTTGCAAGCCAGAAAAACGTCGTTTGACATTTTTCCTGTTCAAATATGCCTGAAAACTTACAAGAAGAGCAGTCAATAGACAATTCATTCAAATCTTCACCCATTCCCTCAAGGTCCTGATTTAACTTTGTCTGCTACAAAAGACTGGCAATCTAAGAAAACAAATCCTCAAACTCCTCTACCTCTTTTTTTTTTTTCTTTTAAATTCACAGCAAGGCCTGTGACAGACAAGCTCCAGCAGAGCTTTCTGTACTGCTGTCTCCTTGCCTTTTCTGATGGAAGTTACTGTGCCTTGAACACAAATTCAGACAAAGAAAACACACAAATACATCAGCTGCTCCTGTTCAGAGCCCGGTATCTTACCAGAAGATACCCTTCCATTGGTCACTTAAGCTAAGGACAGTTGTTGTGAAGTAGTGTGGCTGAGGTGTGTTAACTCTCCTCACCAAATTGCTGGAGACAAAGTGACACAGCTCCAGGCAGTGACATCTTAGCTGCTGCCTTACCACAGCTTGCCCAGAAAAGCCCTAAGTGTTTCTGAAACTTATGTTGTGTAGCAGTAAGTCAGATGAATCCTCAGCGCACCAGAACCAAATTTGACCAAATAAGCTACAAATGTGGCTCATGTCTAGTTTTAAGCAAACTGCCTTTATTCCCACTGAAATCACCTCGCTAGAAGCAGCAGAGGTCTTCTGATACCCAAGACTGCAGATCTCCAGTTAAATAAACACACGCCAAAATGAATCAAAACAAAGAAAAACTGGAAAGGAGATATACTTGCCTCTTGTTTAGTTACTTTTGCTGCATCCTTGCCTTCAGCACCCTCTGGAGACTGAAAGAAAACATTAAGTCAGTGCTTTTATTACAGACTTAAAAGCATCCAAGCAACAGCAAACAACGATTATGGTGAAGATTCTTCTTTCTATACATTGCAGCAACTTAAGGAAGCCTGATAAAGGCACCGTTGTACCAAAGCCGTTCTAGATTTTCCACGCAGGAGCACAAGGACTGACCATCACCAGGACCCTATGCACCACACCATGCAGCATCCCTCAGCAACCCCTCCTGCCAATTAACCACAGCTCCTGCAGGCTCCAGTGGGAGCCCCACCTAACCAGCACTTGCTAGCACGACAGTATGAACTGGAAACATAAGGTTTGCTCTACCAGGGCTTTTGAAATCCCCGAGAAACTTAACATGTTTCTTCCCAAATGCTAACTTCACTAGTAATGAGATGAGGTGAACCAAAAACCCCAGCATTACTGAAATGAGTGATGTTTTCATCTCCCTCACTCTTTCTGTGCCTCAGGCTCACTCAGCTGGAAGCTTTAACAGTATCTTCCCCTCACCTCATCTCCCCCATCAAAACAGTGAAAATCAGTAAACCACCACTACTTTGGCAGGAAAGCTTAGGGACAGGCAGCTTTCTTCATAAGAGCAAAACCTCAGCCTGATCAATCTAATGCTCCTCTGCCAAAGGTACCAAAGAAACACCAGTTAAACCACTGCTAAAAATCCAGCTGATGGCCTTTCATTCACAGCACAAGACACATTACTTTACATTTTGCAAACGACATGGTTTCCACCTAGATGCAAGCGATTCGTGGAAAAGCAGCAGCAGCTGGAGACGACAAGAAGGGCGTGCGTTCAAAGCAGCGTTTACCAGGCAGCAGAGGAGCTGCTCTGCGTTTCAATCAGCACAGAAGCAGGCTACTTATCTCGTCCTTTCCCCTTGCAGTCCAGCCCTGCCTCAGCCTGCCCCAGGTTTCGACATGGAATTCCCCCATTACACACTCGGGCTTGCAGCAGCTGACCACTGCCTTCCCCCATCACCAGGCACAACCTCCCTGTAGAAAAGCGCTTTTCAGCTCCCCACAGAAAACAGCTTTGTTGTTGCGTGCTCCCCTGACAGAACCAAGCGTGCCACAACAGCGGCTGGTTTAAGAAGCCCGAGCAGCGACCATCTAAGCAGCGAGAGCACAGCAGGAAGTTAAGCTGCAGGAGCAGGGCAGCGCAACTCAGAATAGCAACAGCCAGGCATCCAAAATGGAGCCCGACTGACTGCTCCCCGCACCACGCAGCCTCACAGCCTCCCGCAGGGCTGCTCCGGGGCTGCATTCCTAACAGGCTCTCCGTGCTCTCATGACAGAGCTGCTGCAGCTCGACAGTGCTGGCAGCACAAAAAGCTGTAAGAAAACAAAACCAAGCAGCTCCGCGGCCAGCCAGCGAGCCCCGCTCCTACAGCTTCCCTCGCCAGCACACAACATGGTGCGGGCTTCGGGCACAGCCCTCACCAATTCGTAACACCTGCTTCTCCTACATGAATTTTCCCAAGTCCAACAAACTTGCCCTGCTTCCCTTCCATCAGAGGGAAATCGAGCAGCACCCTTCCTGAGCTGGGCACCTATTGGCACAGAAATTCTCTCACAGCTTTTACAATCTCCTCACAGCAGCCAAGAGGCTCTCTCAGGATTTATAGGTGCAGGGACAGCAGGACAGCGTGACTCCTCTCCTTTGGAAGCCAGGCTAAAAGTCACTGCAGACTGAAGGGAGCTGACTCCCGCTGCACAATCAGGCTGGCCTACACCACTTCCCTTCAGGAACCAGGGAGATTTGAAACAGGGCTAAATCTTCCCCAGATGGCACTGTCCCATGCCAGCAGCAAACCTCCCCCTGCAGCAGTGCACAGCGAACACACAGTGCCTTACCCCCTCGTCTCCAGCACTAACGAAAGCCATGTCCATGCTTCTGACAGAGAGGGCAGCCTGGTTTTAGATGTCAACACTATCACTTGACGACAGATTTTAGAACTACTCACAAAGCTAACCACAGAACAAAATTGTATTAAAACATTCTTAATGGAACCACAACCACTGTATGCTGCTATGATGTATTACCTAACTTAGCCCAATTAAGTTAGCTGATTAGCCCAGGATTCATTCTCGAGCAAGAAAACCCAAGAGCAGATCTGAAGGCCAAACTTCTTTCTCCATGGTGGGACGTACCCAGTGCCCATCTCTGCGATGTGGGAGGCAGCAGGGGCTGTAACACTCCCGTCTCCATCCTGCAGCCGCTCCCTCCTCACTGCAATCACCACCAGCCTGGGTGCTGGGGGCCCCGCACACCCTCCCAGGCCTTGGCTCCCGGCAGGCCGGTGGAGCTGCGAGAGAGGCCACATCATGAGGAGGGCAATGGATCCCGCTGAAAAGCGGCCTGCTGCTTAAACAAGTGTATGAATGTTATAAATCCACACGCAGATTGTAAATCTATAGCCTCCCCCTGCTCCAGCAGGACCATTTGACTGCACAGCTGCACAAACAGCTGAGCCAGTGCAGCAGGCAGGAACCAAGTGGCACGGGGCAGCTGCAGCCAGGAACTGTTGAAGCTGACAGAGACACCAAGAACTCATCAGACAGGGCTACAACACAGTTGTCAAAGGAGGAACAGAAAGTTGTTTTCCCCCCTCTGAGCCCTACTGAGGCACTCCAGCGAATCTCAGCGGACACGGATCTCCATGCAAGTTCCTGCAGTACTTTCTCCTCTCCCTAGGGATCAGGCATTTGTACATGAGCGGATCTGAGCCAAGCACGGCTCCCAAAGAACTTGGCACGCCACAAGCAGTGGCTGTCTGCACTATCTGGAACTCGCAGGACTTTTATGCAGAAACCACCAAAACCTTCAAGCCCTCATCCCCAGCTCTTCCATGGGAACCCTTCCCCATTCTGGTAATAAATGAATTGCTGAAGGAACTCTGGTTTCAAAGCAACCAGGCGTGCTAAGAAACTCATCCTCTCAGCAGGCTGTCCCTCATGAAGCAATGCCACGGCTCCTGGGCCTCACATGCCCCCTGCTCACACTAAGCACACCCCGCTCACCGCGCCTGGCACTGTCAGCCAGCCGGGGCAGGGCTGTGTGCCCTGCAGCTCTGCTGCTGCAAAACCCAGGGCCGGGGCTAGCACCACTCCACAGGCAAGGGCATAGCATAGCCTCTGTGGTTCCTCTGCTGTATGCCCCACATGCCTGCCTTACAGTCGAAGCAGCCCCTACAGGATGGATGCCTGCAAGAGACAAGACAGACAATAAAAGAAACAGCAGATAAGGACACAGATAATAGCGTTTCTTTTTTTTTTTCCAGCCACAGAGGTACACAGAAGGCACAGCAAAGGAGCTGACTGGCTAACTATAAATATGCTTTTGACATTTAATCTAATAGCCAGTTTTAGGTTCAGATGACCACACATTGTGTCACAGCTCAATTTGCACTACCTATTGGCAATACGGTTGCAAAACGAGCTGCGGCTGAGCTTTGTGGGACCTATCAGATCTGCATGGCTTCCACAGCACAGGATTAACCTGAAGGGCTGTGCTCCAGACTCCCCCTGCCTATCAGCAGTCAGTTTCGGGTTTGCTTGTTTGTTTTTCTTTTTCAGAGGCAATCTAGAAAATGAGAGGATTGGAAAAACAAAGGAATATGAATAGATTATAGGCAGTATTCAAAAATAAGTAAGGGAATATGAGAATAGTGCTTGTTTACACAGACAGTTGTATTTATCCCACCAGCTGTGAAGTACACACAAGGACTGGTGTCTCCACCCAGCAGGACAACGCTGCAGTACCTGCAATGCCAACACCACTGGCAGAACTGTAAGGCTGAAAACAGCAAACCTTTTTAAGAAAACATTTCGCAGAACAAACAAGCAAATTTCCTTTCTGTTGTTCTGAAGGCTGGGTTACCTGGCAGGGATGCTCCACAAAAGAAAAGGCCAAAGCTTCCATTTCGCTCATCAAAATCCTGCAATATAAGCAGGGTTTAATGCAAGCACAGTAACCCAAGGCAGCAAATTTACTGATGCCCATTTGAGAGATCCAAAGGCACAGGTTAGAACCTGCAGCGACCAGCTCCAGGATAAGCATTTTGTCCACAGATGAGCGGACTGTGCTGTCATAAAGGAGCACACCAAAAGCACAAAGAACACGCGTGACAGCTGAGAAGGGACGGTCGGTCCAGCAGGTTGCTTAGAACATGGAATAGATCACTCATTCTCTGAAGGATCTTATTACTAGCTGACACTCAACTCCTCAGCTCTGACGGGACAGAAATTAGTCCTCTCATGCCTTTGTAAAAAGCAGATACCAATTTCATAACAATTAAGAAATTCGTAAGTTGGAAGGCCATAACTGTCCTAGCAGAGGAGTGCTCTTGGTTGCATTTCCTCCCCTCTTTGCAAGCTGCTCTGCTCAGCCACACCTCAGTGCCCGCAGCAGGATTGCCTGTGGATACATCCCTGCCTCACCGTTCCAGCTGCCATTTCCGTGACGTAATGCTTTGGTCATTCCACCAATTACGTTTTTCATCAACTAAAATATGATAAAAGCCTGCGACAAAATGACAGCAGCGGGAAAAGACGACATATAAAGTCCTAAGCCTTTATCAGGGCCTACTGATCTGCTTTTCCAAAATTTCACTTCCCTGTGTATAGAACTCTGCGTTGGACTCAATTTAATTCAACAAACCATTTTCCCATACATGCAAGATCTTCTAATTATTGCCATCTTCACAGCAGCTCTGAATTTCGTGCCATTTCATAAGTGTATTTAAAATGCTGTTTGTTTCTTGGTTTAGATTAACAAACACTCCATGCGTTGACTAATGCAACACCAACCAGCTCCCACACCACCCTTCTCACCACAGTTTCCTCATCAGCTCCTCCAGGATCTTATCACCAACCTTTGTTTACGGGCAGCTCTTTGAGCAGTCTTCAGCTGACAGAACTGTGCTACTGCCAAGCCAGTCTGAAGGAATTCTGCAAGTGGAATTAATTCACCCTATTAAAAGTCCTAAGAAATCAGCTAATCTTCCCACAACACTTTTTTTTTTTTTTTCCTATGAGGAAGATGGCCATGGTTTATTTAAAAAAAAAAAAAAAAAAAAAAAAAAAAAAAAAAAAAAAAAAAAAAAATTTNAATAAAGAAAGCAATTGTGCCACTAATGTCATAAACAAGTAATTCTGACAAAATCATGTATGAAGTACAGAACAAATTTGGCTAGTGGCTGCATTTTTAAAATATTTATCAAAACTAATATCTGTCTTGTACTCTTCCAAAAATTGGATGTTTTTTTGTATGTTCTTTCAGTATTTTTTAAGAGTTCTGCTATGCAAACTGCACTTAAGAGGTTGGGGTACATTCATACATTATTCATACAGTATATGTGCACATATGTGGAAACACAGAAACATTTGTATATATGAATTATACACACATATACAATCTGTGCAAATTTTGTATGCATATGTACACATACGTGAGTAAAATTTTGGTTTTGTACAGAGGTAGGCTGGAAGCTGCAGGTTCCTAAGGCTTCTCAAGAAGGATTCAGAAAGTATTCAGAAGTATTTGAAAAGATGTGTGATGCAGTAACTCCCTCCTGCTCCAGACACCAAACTACCCAGCTCTGTTTTGCTACCTATACTAAACCAAACTCATACTCCTTACAAAAACCAAAACCAAAGAAACCAAACTGCTTAACATGTAGCATTTCAGTCTATATAATGTTCTGATTTTTTCTCTTAAGGAGCATTAAAACATTGCTTGTGTCTACTAAGTGACGAGTATTTAACTTTCTAATCCTTTGGGGGACAATGTCAAGAGCACAAAGTTCTGAAAACACAAACTGCACTTGAAAGTTTAAATATAAAAAAGGCCATTAATATCCTCTGCTATTAATATGCAACTGGGGGGAGGGAGGGAAGTGAAAAAACAAAGTTTCTGATCACAATCTCTGTTCTTGGTTACAAATTTGAGCCAAACAGAGCAAACGTGCATTACATTTTCAAAGAATATATGAGAAAATAAGAATACAAACAGCCTGCTGATAATAAAAACCAGTAGGCTTAGGAAGCAAAACAAGCCCAGGTTATCACACTCCCTAATTTTTGGACAGGTAAATTCTGTGAGCTTTATGCTCTTCCAGAGCAGACAGAAGAGACAGAAAACAAGTCAGGCCAAATCCATCCAGAATAAGTACTTTTCCTTCTCTGTAGACAGAGGCTTTGCTATTCCCACTGAAAATGGGAATTACAAAGAGTGGCCAATATAATTTAAACTACACTGAAATTTGATGCAACGTTTTAAAAGTCTCACAACTGGTTTGACTTTTGTTTTTTACCCCATTTACTTGACAAAGTTGTGTGATTCAGGCTGGGGAGACTGACTTAAGAAAACAGAGGCAATACCTTTCAAATCCGACTTCCTTGGAGCCACCTTTCCGAATACGACATTTTCTGCCTCTAACAGAGGGAAGGAGTAAGAGCAGTTTCTAGAGGCTGCAGCTCAGGTTTTAACAACAGCACTGTAATTTACGCCAGTTCCTTACTCAGCCTCTGAAGTAATTAGCTGTGTTTCGAGAAATGCAGATCAGCCACGGGAGCAACGAGGAGAGTGCATCTGAAGTCATTCCGTTTCCCCTGAACTCCACAGCTGAGAATTCTGATAGGTAGTGAGCAACTTCTTGTCTCGATATTTGCTTAGCAACGTTCCTGCCACCATAAAATAAAAAGGCAGATTCAAAGAACATGACGGATGAAATTCAGCCACTAATAACATTATTTCTATGGCCTTTCAAAGCTGGTGCCAGTTCTGCAAATGAGATGAAGCTGATAGACTCATGAAAGTCTACATACACTGAGTTTTTAAAACCTTAAAGACTGGGCTTTGAAATCATCTGTATCTAAATGAAACTGATCAGACCTGCAAAGCAAAGCACCAAGTACTTCTAAAAAATGAAAATAAAAAAAATTCCATCTCGTTAAAGACAGAGATTAATTTTAGACAACTATTTTCAACACCACAAATGATTCCTGAAATTAACCACCTCTGACAAAAAGAAGTATTGTGAATGACAGAAAGAAGGTGTACCAGAATGGAGGTGATCTTCCTCCTCTACTCTGCCCTGGTGAGGCCACACCTGGAGTGCTGTGTCCAGTTCTGGGCTGCCCAGTTCAAAAAAGACAGGGAATTCCTGGAAAGAGTCCGGTAGAGGGTCACAGAGATAAATGGGGACCTGGGGCATCTCTCGTACAAGGAGAGGCTGAGAGACCTGGGGCTGTTGAGCCTGGAGAAGACTGAGAGGGGATCTGATCAATATTTATAAATATCTAAAAGGTGGGAGGCAAATGGATGGGGCCAGACTCTTTTCAGTGGTGTCCAGTGACAGGATGAGGGGCAATGGCCAAAACCTGGAACACAGGAAGTTCCATACAAACACGAGGAAGAAGACCTTTACCGTGAGGGTGACGGAGCACTGGAACAGGCTGCCCAGGGAGGTTGTGGAGTCTCCTTCCCTGGAGATATTCAGGATGCATCTGGACGCCTACCTGTGTGGCCTGCTGTAGCGAGCTGCTTTGGGAGGGGGGTTGGACTCGATGATCTCTAGAGGTCTCTTCCAACCCCTGCAATTCTGTGATGTCATGCTTCCCCTCCCAGAGGACATAACCATGATGAAAACACAGTAATCTAGAAAAGAGTCCCTGCTGTTGTTGCTGCAACTAACTGGTGCCGTGGAACATCCAGGCCCCAAGGTGACAGCAGCAGGTCCCCAAGTAAGAGGCAGGCACTGAAGGCACATTTGGTACAACGCCTCAGATCCACCAAGCTCTTCTGTCCCAGCAGCAGCTCCAGCAGAGTGAGCAGAAGCACTGCCCTACTGCAACAGAGGGAACGGAGAGCTCCACTGCCAACCTAAAGGCAGCTTCCAAAGAAGATGAAACAACTCCAAGAGGAGGCAGGTGGGATAAGGAAGGAAGGATGCAGCAGAGACAAAGGATGTTCTTCTACTACAAAGAGAGCATTGGCACCTCTCCTCAACTCTGCTTGAGAGGAACAAACAGCACAGAAGTGAATGTCATGAGACACTCCATTTCCAGCTGTGGAAGTGCTCTCTGCTGCTACTAACTCAGGACAACAAAGGCGGCTAGGTGGGAAGAGCTGACACATCGAAGCCGTCCCCACAAAGCTGGTGCTGGTGGGCAGGAACACACACCACCTTCTAGCGAGACAGATCCTAACACTCCTGGGGAATTGCCTTTTATATGTGCAGCTTTCCCTGTTACCAAGTACACCCACTCTTTACTACAGGAACACAGGAGTGGTATCTCCAAGTCACAGGAGCAATTAATTGAAAATTGGTCACCAAGGGACACCAAGGGTGAAAAATAACTCAGCGAGCTCGACACATCTTTTTCCACAACAGCACAAGGATACAATCTGACCGCTGAGTTGTTCTGCTGGACATCTCCCAGTGAATTAAAGAATCCTTTATGCACTCTGCAATAGGGACTGTGAGGGACAGCCCGGGCCAGGCCGGTGTGATGAATGCTGGCTGGCAGAATCTGCCCTGACTGCTGCTCAGGAGAGTCTGCCTATCCCAGCCAACCCTGCCTGCCACTAAGCCAGCTCTGCTCTTGGTGCCAGGGCGCAGGAAATCAGATCAGAGGACTGCTCTGGCCAAAAAGTGCCCCAAACACACACAATATCTCACAGGTCTAACCTGGAATTGCTTCTTTTGGGCTGTACATGTCCACCTGAGATCTCTCTGTTGAACTACAGTCCAACCCATTAAGTCCCACGCTGCCAATTTTACTGACAATAAAACTGATTTAAGAGGATTTTACTTCTGTGTGTGGTCAGTGGCTCATTCCCAGCCCTACTCCCTTCTAACAGGCTGTCACACGTGTCACAGCACCATGTAGCATCTCCAAATTGGATCACCAACACGACAAAAAAAAAATAAAATTCAAGAGCCTGTTCAAACCTGCTGAATAAGCAAGCTTTAAGAGGATCATGGCCTGAGATTTTAAGCCCAGCAGCTGAAAACACCTTTTGGCTACTGGACCATGGGATAAATCACTGTGTTAGGTTTAGCTCTATTTCCAGTAGACACTGAAATTAATCTGCTTTACTTACGCCCTACAGAAAAGGCACAATTACAATAACATCAAGCAAAACTCAGCTTCATAGAACTTCTCTGAAACCACCAGGATGCACCTTGGTACATAGCAGGCTTATACACAGCTACGTTTGGGTGTAAAACAGCAGAGAAAGCTACAGGTTTTCAGGTAAGATAGAAGAAAAGCAGCATTAAACTGTACAGCATATACCTGCTACTTCCCGGTTACATATACAGGCCTTTTTTTTCCCCAAAAACTTAGCAGCGGTGATAACTCCAGAACATGAAATAACATCCACACTGTCTGGCTGAACTACCATCAGGTTTATTTTCCATTGTCATTACGAGCATTTAGGTAGTTCCCTAAAATCTCTGTATGTAAGATTACTTGCAGCTGGTTAGTTTTGAACTAGGAGGTGATGACTTCCAAGTAGATTGCATCACTGGTAGCACCTCATCAGACATCACGCCTCAACGCACCGAGCAGCACTAGGAAGGACTTTTACTTGGTAAATCAGTGAAAAACTAAAAATGCTGAGGATGCTCATTCATTAATTCCTGTTGTATTTCAGTGTGACCTCAGAAGAACATTTTTATCCACTGTAATTGATTGTTACTAAATGGGTCAGATTTTTACAGAATTGTTTAAAGTAATCAGAAACATTTTAGATCTATAAAGCCTTGGTCAATGAGTTTATAAACATCACAACTCTAAAAAACAATCATAGCTAAAATTATATTAATGTATCTCTTTACAAGCTATTTTAAATAAACCATGGATAAATACATGTTCTATGAATTTAACAGCCCTGAAATACCATTTATTGCAACAGGGCACTGCAGCATTACTCAGGCATGGTTTTTTTTTTTTTCCCAGTGCCATTCAACACTGCTACACTGTATTGCGTCTAAGAGTAGCATGCCCAGATAAAAACATGATATTATCATGATATCTTTCATGATATTTTTTATACGAAAGACCTAGATCCTCTGAATCAGTCAGTCAATATAAACTTGGAGTAGGCCAATCTGCAATGTTCTGTTGGTCTAAACGCATCCAGGTTTAAAATTCTCAGTGGTTACAGATTTAGTACAAGTGCTACAACTTCTACAATTGAAAAGTGGTAAAACATGTTTCTTTTCCCCTTGTTTAGAAGAATCCTGCAATTTTTTAACATGATCTGGCACCTCCACCCTGCTTGTCTTGGTGGCATGTAAGCATACATCTGACCATACAACAAACACTTCGCCCATCCCTGCAGAGTGGGAACCCACCCAAGGACTGCTGGTGTGCTATGCAGAAGTTTTTCAACATGGGTTTTTCAAAGTTTTTCCAAGCCAGGGGTACCTCGGTGACACAGATCCAAAGAAGGTCCTTTTCTGCTGTTGTCTAGCCTGTTTTCCAGCAGCTATTGGATGGTCTAGGATTGATCTAACAAGAGAAATGGAAATCACCTTTTCAGAGCTCTGATTTCTCTTAGCCCTCACCTAGCAGAGGGACGAAGGGGGAAGTGGTCAGCATGAAACACAGGGAGAGTTTGGAGAGAGAACAGGGGTAGAAGGGGAGCAGGCAGCAGCCAAGATGCAAGGATCTGCTACTGACTCCCCTCACCCTGGTAGTTTGCTATCACCTCCAGAGTGTGACACAGGCCACAGATTTCCCCATCTCTGTGTACTGTTGTTGTGCTCTAGGATTGACCAAGAAGGGCCTCAGCTACACATCAGGAGCTCCCAAGCCCAGAGGTGACAACAGCAAGGTGTGAGTCCCCACAGCATCGCTGGAGCTTCTTCCCTGCTAAGCAGCTTCAAAATGAAGACAGCCTTAGCTGCAAACACACTACATTGCACTGATCCTGCTGTGTCGAACTGACGCGGAGTGATACACACAAACTGCTTTTTCTGCAAGACCCACAGCTCATTCTGCAGACCCAGTAGTGACAGCAGGGTCAGAGCCGCAGCAAGCAGAGCTGTCACCTGCAGCACGCTCGGCTTCGTTAGCTGATTGGTGCGCGGTACCTACAAGTTGCTCCAACAAGAATTCAGAGAAACAGTTACAATGTGCAAGTTCCTCAGTTTCTGTGTGCACACCACAAGGCAAGAGGACAAATCTGGAGAAGCAACAACTGCACCGCTCAGAGCACATAAGCAGCGCTTAGCAAGGGGGAGTCAGCTCACTCAAACTCACCATCCAAGATGAAGGGGCCGTTCCAGCAACTTGGCCACTTACTTCCGTGCCCCATTTCCCCATCAGCACAATGGGAACAACATTCCTCTTTGAAGATTCCCAACACTTCAGAAACACAAATTTGAACATGAAGAAGCATTTCACAAAGAGAACTGAGCTTAGGTTCAGAGGAAAACATACATGTGAAACCTAAAGGCTCCAGGTGAGTAAGTGAGAACCGGCATTGAACCCCAAGGATTGCATGGCATAGATACCTGGTTGGCAAAAGAACTAATAAGGCAGAGTCCTGCAAAAATCTATCATGGGATCACATAAACAAACACACTACCATAGGACAAGCGTGAAGTATGGCACCTTCCAACTTCTGCTAAAGGAGCAGCATTCCAAGTCAAGCATTGGGAAGTTTGTTTTTCTGCACAGAGATTGGCCAGGAGCACTTAATAATTTTAGAGAAAATGAGTTTGCATAATGGAACGGAAACCTGACCCTGATGTTCTCTGTTCCGTTTTCACAGCATCAGCTGCACCACGGAAGCTAACATCTTTGGCTACAAGGGAGCAAATAGTTCACAAAAGTGGCTGATTAGGTTACAGTATTTATTTGCTCTGAAGCCACAACAAGGTTCAGAGATGTTACTAAAAATAAACAAACAAACAGGAAGTTGTAACCAGTCTTCCCATCTGATTCAACTCCCGGAGTTTTCACAGCACCACACGAGGTGCAGGTCATGTTGCTCACGGGCGCATCAACCAACAAGTTGGGTCCTTCAGGAGCATGGCCCCAACCAACCAAGGGGCTCTGTTTGATACAGGACACGTCACCAGCCGACCTAGTAACATTACCCAGGAACGGTGCACGCAGCACTTAGAGGTGCAAGCACCGTTCGTCTCCATCGTGAAGGCACTCAAGGTGATGTACGTCAGCCTACACACATGGATGAATGCCCGCACACACAGATACACCGGGAGTCTGTCACCCCGCACGGGACAGTTCTTCATTCTAGTGGGTGGCAACCCTGCCCACAGCAGGGGGTTGGAACCAGACGGTCTTTGAGGACCCTCCAACCCAACTGCTCTGTGCTTCTATGGTTCATTCTTTCTGGCCAACACAGAGCCATCTTTACTGGGCCAGTTTTAAGGTCAAGGTGGTTTCCAGTATGAGCCAAGACCTGATTCCAGTTACACAGGCAACAAAACAAACCAAGCCAATCCACGTCAGGGTGTTGGCTTCTCTCAACACCACAACAAGTGTCCTGGCTGATCCCACGCCGCGCGCCCTCCTTCTTGTGAAAGGCAACACCCCAACGCATCGTTACGACAGAGCATGCAGAGAACTGACAGAAAGAGCCCAGAGCTCAGCCTTTTCCTGTTTTAGTGCAGCATTTACCACCACCCAAACGCAGGAAGGTTCTTCTTTTTCCCCCCAAACTCAGGGACCGGCAATACACCCATCACGAAACCACAGCCCCCAGAGGAGACAGCCCGCCGTCACCGCTCGCCATATCCCCAGAGAGCACACCCAGCATCACACGGCTGCTGGCTGAAGCGCATACAGAGATGAAAACAGTCAGAGATGGACAGAAAAGCAAACAGAGAGGACCAGGCCCGTAGGTCATGAAGGCATGCACAACAGGTGCGGGCAGACGCACACCCTCACCACAGTATTACCTCTGAAACCAACATTTTCTCATTTTGATTTTTAAGGTTGCTTATCCCAAAGGTTTTACTGGGGAAGAAGCCTTTTGACAAGTCAAACATTTTGTTTTAAGAGAAGAATTCGCCGCTAGCAGCGGCGCTGGCTCTCCCTGCACATGGAACAGGACGATGCAGTCACAGAGCGGTGCCACCGGCTCCTCGGGTGCCACTCTGCGTGGAAGTGACCACTCTGGGACACTCACGGCAATTCCACTTTTTTCAAAAAGCAAAGCCATTACTCAAACACTTCACAGAATCCCAGAACTGTAGGGGTTGGAAGGGAACTCTAGAGGTCATTAAGTCCAACTCCCCTGCCAAAGCAGTTCCCTACAGCAGGTCGCACAGGCAACCTGCTTCTCCAACTCCATGTTTTATGTACATATTAATATCTTAACACTTAAAACGTAGAGAACAAAGTAAGTGAAGATTTACTGAGCAAGCTTCACCTGCACTGCTCCGACCACACACACAAATTTTTTTTAATAGCCTTTAATAGGACGACAAGCTCTTATGGACTTGTTACTCAAAGTTCCTCCCAATAAACATTGCACCACGGACAACAGAAGGGTACAGGAGCACTCCGGCCCCGCTCCCTTCGAAGAAGGCAGCCTGGGGCACAACCAGGGGGCTCACAGGCTGCAAAGTTGTGGTAAGCCCTCCTGCAGGCACGGGCTCGTGTCCAACTTTCCCTCACGACAGCACAGAAGGACGCGAGGCCTACGCGAGGGTCAGAGCAGCGTGAGGACAGCCCGTGTCCTCCAGGCCGGGAGCACGGAGGGGGCCCTCAGCCCCACCGCGGGGCTGAGCGATTCGGGTACACCGGCACCACCCATCGGGAACGGGGAGATCCGAGCGGCTCCGAAGTCCCCACCATCACCTGTGGCTTCAGCCAACCGGGCCCCGGGGCGAGCCGCCGCGGCTGACCCAGTTACCGCGCAGCGGCTGCGGAGCGCTCCGGGCGGGACCCAGGGCCCCGCGGGACGGCCGCGTCCCCCGCCCCGGGGTGGGGAGCGGAGCCCGACGGCCCCCGAGGGGCCCCCGGCGCCGCTCTGTCCCCGCAGGGGGGCGCTCCTCCGGGAGGCGCCTCCCGCCGCCCGCCCCCGGGGCGTGGAGCCGAGGGGTCCCCGGGCGGGGGGAGNGCCGGGCGCGCGCGGGGAGCGTTGGGGCCCTGAGGGGAGCGGGCAGGGCCGCGGGGACAGCCCCGGCGCCTGAAAGCCGCTGCCGCTTTTACCCGTCGTAACCGTTCTCCGTTTTTGCGACCCTGTTTGGTTTTATTTTATCCGCCACTCATCCTCCAAACGTAAAGAGGCTGTTTGTCATGTCCCCTCTTTAAATCACTGCTGAGGCAGAACAGCACGGGGTCGCACAGTCCATCTCCAATGAAGTTCAAGCACTAAAAAACCTCTTTTTTTTTAAAAAAAAATAATAATTGTAATGAGGCAAACAAAGTGACTTCCCCCGGGCCTGGAGCCCCCTGCTCCCCCCGAGCACCGCTGGAGGCCGCAGGACAGCCCCGGCTCTGCCATCCCCTCGCAATGGCGCCCACAGGGCTGTGGCAGCTGCAGGCCTCATCCCGCCCTTCCCCTGCAGGGACTGAGGCTCCTTCCAGTGCTTCCCCTGTCTCCTTATTCTGACAACGCACCCTGAGGATCCCCAGAAGATCTCCTGCTGATACTATTGCATAATAATTTGCCAGGGCAGGGACCTGACTGTTAGAGCTCCCAGCTAAGTGTGCACACCCCCGGGCGAGTCGTACCTGCTTGTGTGCATGCTGCCTGCATGCATTTCTGTAGTTTACACCACTATGCTGTATACCAGAACGATACAGTTCCTTATGGAAACACTGAGAAACATACACTTCTGCAGGAGATGCCTGTGCTTACCAAAGATTTAGTCCAGCTTTACGCAGCCTAATGCCCAAATATTCATTAACACAGGGAGGAATTAATCAGGATGATTACATAGGTTAACCTTTCCGTATTTCTTTTCTCACCTGCTCTTCAGGATTTGTCTCACGTCTTTAATTCTTTGTAGATGGCAGTAGCAACCCCTACAGTAACCTCTACAGCTTCGCTGTGGGCCATCCATTCAGGAAGACAAACCAGAGCTACACCTCCACTAGTACAGATGAAAACTACTGAGAGGAGAACAGCACACAGCTGCAGCGATGAACATGACCATAGCTTTTCCTCCTATGCCGCATAAAAATTTGGATTAAGAGTCATAGACTCATTAGGATTGGAAAAGACCTCTAAGATCATCTAGTCCAACTGTCTGTCCACCACCTCCATGCCCACTAAACCACATCCTTAAGTACCACTTAAATGCCTTAAGCCCACTTCTGATTCCAACCAAAATAACTTCTGGGAAACAAATAAAAAAATCTGATTAGCCTTCCTTCCTTCCTACCTTCCTTCTTGTTCAATTATTGGTTGATCTTGTCCCTCTGCTTTTAGACTCATGGGATAATTTGAGTTGGGAGGGACCTCAGGAGATCACCAAGTACAGCCTTCTGCTTGGCTAGAGCCAGAGGCTGAGGCCTCGTCAAGTTTTGAAAGAGATTCCACAATCTCTCTGACAACCTGCACCATGTCATCAGTTCTTTCCCTGCTTATGCACAAGTTCAATTGTAAAACTGCCCCCTGTGCTTTCCACTTATTCAAGTTTCTTTAATCTTTCAGCTAGTGGAAGACAACCATTCTGAAAGCAGTAGGAGCCTGAGAGAAGAGGAAAGCCCAGTAGACTTGAGAGACTTTCTGGCTTTGTAGGAAGGAGTGAAGCAGTCCCGCTGACATCTCACTTATAATTAGCTAAAACTAATGAGTGATATGAAGGAAAGGTAGAATTTTAGCTGCAAGAAAATGAGAGAAAGAACTGCAGGAGCTGACAAGTTACTTGCAGATGCTTTTCTTCCTCCCCTGAACCAAGCTGAGGTTCAATAGAAACATTGCACCTGAGGAAGAAACTACTCAGGAAAGTTGCTGCTCTGTACAGCAGTCTGGTCTTTCTCTTTACTCCCTCAGCATTTTCTCAGTCAGTACAGAATTGTTCCTAGTTGTTTGCAGCAAGTCCGATCAGCTCCTTGCACAGAGTGCAAAATAAGGTGAATTCACAGAGACAGGACAAGAGCAGCAAGTTGTTTTTCTGCCACGCATATACTCAGCCCTCCGTACTACACTCTATCTGTGACAGAATTTATTTTCAGAGTGGCTGGCCTGCTACTTCAGCCTTCAGTAAGAAATCATCAGCATTGACTGGCAGTTTTTTTTCTTTCTGCACCTGCCTTTTTTCCAACACACCAATGCGGTAGCGTTAAATAATACTTCTTGCCTGAAAAGCCCTGCCACTAACAAGAAAAAATGCTGATATGTATGTTTTCAGTGGAATCCCAAACCCTTCCAGGAACAAAAATGCTCTCTTCCAATATGTAATGAAAACTTCTGTACTACAGATGTAGGCCATGCTAGAAAAACCATGTTTTCACCATTTTTCATTGTCATAGAAATTAGTTTATAACTTTACAACTGTTACCATGTATAAATAAATAGAAGATGCAACCATAACACAGTACTGCTTTTCTATAACAATGTTTAGGAAGAGCACAGATCAAAGTAACATAGCCTTATATCATCTTTCATATCCAAGGGATGACATTTGTGATACCAAACAACCCAGATACCCTTGAGACTATCAAACTGTCATTATTATGATCAGCTCCTTATAAATGAATGTGTGGCTGTAGGCCAGTAATTCAAAATGGTGGAGATATCAAGGTAAAGGGCTACATACACAGAAAGTATGCAAACAACATACTTCAAGCTAGTTCAAATTTTTCAAATGTAGGCACCGTGAAGTCTACTAATTGTCTTTCATTGTCATTATTTTTCATTTCCAATTCTGAAATAACAGATTTCTAGACAGCACCAGATATTAATAATCTGGGACAGCTAGTTCAGTTTGTGCCCATTGTCTCTTGCTGTCGCTGGACACCACTTAAGCGTCTGGCTCCTCCCATCAAGCATTTATAGGCATGGATATAATCTCCCTGAGACTTCTCCAGACTGAGGAGCCCTGGGTTTCTTAGCCTCTCCTCATATGCTCCAATTCATTCGTCATCTTTGTGGTCCTTTCCTGGACTTGATTAGTATATCCATGCATCTCTTATACTGGGGAACCCAGAACTGGACACAGTGCTCCAAGTACCTCTAACCAGGGCTGAACAGGGAAGAATCAGCTCCCTTGACCTGTTGGCAATACTTTTCCTAATGCAACTTGGCACACCATTGGCCAATAAGGACAAATTCTTGCTCACGTCCAACTCATTTAGCAGCAGGACTCCAAGGACTTTTTTCTAGCAAGCTGATTTCCAGCCCTTCGGCCCCCAGCATTTGCTCACGCATGAGCTTATTCCTCACCAGGGGCAGAACTTGGTACTTCCCTTTGTGGAATTCCTCTACCTATTTTTCTAGCCTGTCAAGGTTGTTCCTTCTCAAGTGGCAGCACACTCATCTGGTGCATCAGCCACTGAGTTTTGTGTCTTCTGCAGACCTCCTCAGGGAGTACTCTGTCCCATCGTCTGGTCATGAGTGTTGTTAAATGGTAGTTGCCTTGAGTTCCAGGGTGCACCACTCGTCACAGGTCTCCAGAAGGACTTCAAGCTGCTAATCACACTTCTGTGATCACTCTGCCTATCTTGGACCTGGCATCTCAGCCAATTTCCAGTCCATCTCCCCGTCAAGCCCGTACTTCAGCAGTTTGTCAATAAGGAGGTCATGGGAGAGTGTTGAAAGCCTCTCTAAAGTCAGAACAAACAACACCCACACTCTCCACACCACTCACATTATCATAGAGGACAATCAGGTTGATCAGGAATGATTTTCCTTTCATAAATCCATCCTGACTACTCCTCAATCACCTTCTTGTCCGTATTATGTTTGGAAACATTTGCAGAATTTTCTCCATCACGTTCCCAAGAACGGAGAGACGAGGCTGACCAGCCTGTAATTCCTCCTTCTTGTACACAGGTGTGTCATTTGCTCTTTTCCAGTCCTCAGAAATTTCTCCCATGGCCTTTCAAATCAAGGGTGGCCTCATAGTGATGCTGGCCAGTGCCCTCAGCACTTACCAGTGTCTCCTATCAGGTTCTGTAGATTTCTGTATGGCCAGTTTCTTTACAAGTTCCCTACCCTGATCCTCCTTCACCACAGGGAACCCCTCCTAACTCCAGGCTTTCCCTCTGATCTTCTGGCTTAGGAATCCTGAAGACAATTCTTGCTAGTAGAGACTGAAGCAAAGACGACACCAAATACTTCTCCATCCTCTGTCAATAGGTCTCCTGTCCCTTTCATTGTCAAGCCCATGTTCTCCTTGCTCATCTTTTTTGCTGCTGACTTGTTTGAAGGAACTGTTCTTGTGCTCCTCATGTCCCTTGCCACATTCAACTCCATCCTGTCTTCACCACTCTTGAGTTTCAATGAAGTGATCCTTAAAAATCACCCAGCTCTTCTAGACCCCTCTTCTCTCCAGGACTATAACCAACAGGATTCTTCCAAGCAGGTCCATGGACTAGCCAAAGTCTGCGTTTTGCCTTGTTCTCTTCTTTCCAGAATCTCGAATTCCATCGTTTAATGGTCACTGCAGCCAATCCTGCCCCGGACTTCACATCTTCAAACAGCTCTTCCTTGTTTCTAAACATCAGATCCAACGGAGTGTCTCTTATTGTCAGATGCAGGATGACCTGTGCCAGGAAACCGCCTTCAATGCACTGACAAAACCCCTTGAATTGCTTGCACCTTGCCTGTTACTCCTCTATACTAGGGTGGTTCAAGTTCCCCAAGATGACCAAGTCCTGGGAACACAAGACTTTTTCACATTGTCCAACGAAGGCTTCATCTACTTCTTTCTGACACTTCCATAGCAGACACCCACCTTAACGTTGCCAACGTTGGTCTGTCCCTTAACCCTCATGCATGAGCTCTCAGCTGGCTCATCATCCCTCCCTGGGCAGAGCTCCATGCACTCCTGCTGTGTTTCCGCAAAGTGTGGCTCTTGCTCCTTGCCATTCTGACCAGTCCTTCCTGAAGGGCCTGTATCTTGCCCACTATAGCACTCCAGCCATCTGAGCTCTGAGAACATCCACAGAAAGCAAGCGCACGTGGAAACTTCTTTGGAATCTCTTGGAACCGCTTTGCTTCTGGAGAATAAAGAATAAAAGAAAAAATGAAAAAAAATGAAACTAAGATAATTCCTGAGGGCTTGTCTATCAAGTAAAACAATTAACTTTTCTCAGATATTAGAGCTCTCTGTGAAAAATCCTGTCAGATACCTCCAGTGTTCACTGTGACTTACAATAAAAACAAGATAAAGACTGTGCTGCTGGTGGTGTTGTTTGTGGAAAGCTGAGGACAATCAGGGTTCCAGGACAAACAAGTCTATTCAGCCTTGACACAGCACAGAAGAAATACTCACTCTAGAGAGACAGCTGTGTATTGAAATGAAATGAGAAGCACACCACACTGTTATCCACCCCACTGTCAAAGTAAGGCAAAGAAAGCATTCTAGCTTTCTTACTCTGTTGCATACAAGCATGAGGCAACTCATGACCTATTTGTACAGGTGCGTTGTTTTGCATGACTTGCTGAAGCAAGCGCAAAGGCCTTCATCTGTCTTAAGTTCAGCAACACCTTCATCCATGATGTCTGCTTGATATGGACACTGAATTGCCACAGCTAGCATTATTCGTACAGTATTTTCACTCTCTCGCCTCAGCTTCTTACTGTTTAATCTCCTTGCATACAAAAACTGGACCAAGATAGATACCACCTTATGAGATAAAGTAGTATTAAAAGCAGTAAATCTTGAATTAATCTGCACAGCCATGGTAAGAGCCTTTCTGATCTCCACTAGAAGAGAGTTCAGAGAAGCAATCGTATCATCTTCAATTCTCTCCTGTGTCATTGTACTTGCAATAGCACCGTTCTCAGGACCTCTTAATAACTTTATGTCAGCCCTTCATAAAAGCATTCACAAGCACATACCTGTAAGTATACATTGTACTGCTTTTATTCTGAATGCAGATTTACTTTCACGTGCCTCTTTCCCAGTAACTATTCCCACATGTATTCCTAGCACATCTAAGCCCTCTAGAAGGAAGTAGCTGATAAACGAGAACCGAGAAACACCCTGAAGTGCTTGCCACACTGTAGCACATATCAAGCACACCAGAGCAGAGCAGAGCAGACCTGACCCTCTTCATAGGTCTTTATCAGAAGCCTTAAATGTTTCTCCCCCTACCTCTGAGCCAGGTGAAGCTGAAGTCCCCTCTCAGGTCTGTCACTATGCCAATTTATGTGGCCACTCCCTAGTTCACTGCTATCAAAGTGGCTGGGTTAGAAACACAAGTGTTTAGAGGCATTCAGTTAACCCAAAGCATTTCATAGGCCTGAGACTGAGATCAATCACACACACAGTGTGGAGTCTGGGGGAATGCTGACCTCCAGCTGGTGAGGGAGGGCAGTAGTCTGTAGCTGGGGGCAATAGGCATGGCTTAGCTGCTGCTGGAACAGCCTGACCACAGTGTACTGCAGCATTTGTCCTGCCTTCAGTCTGTTAACTTTGGTGATGTCCCTTTTCAGCTGCAGCTTTGCTAGGTCAAGGGACGTCTCCACTCTCTCCAGCCTCTTGACTATAAAAATCTAAAAGCTGCTGCCCCAGTTCTGTTGGCCCACTCTTTCAACAGTCACTCTCAGTCTGGGTGAACCAAAGTGGAGCTGGGAAGACCCATAACTGGAACTGAGTGGGCTTATTTCAGCACAGGTCTGGGAACCACGAGATATGCTGGCAGAACCCAGAGGATGAAAATCTGTGGTGGGGTTGGCAATAAGCAGCTGGGGGTGCCCCAGCTTGTTCGGGCACCCAGCCAGAAGCAGCTGTGTGGCCACAGGAAGGAGGCTGCTTCTGATTCACTAATGGAGAGACTTGGGCAGCTGTGGGAGTTGAAATTGCAAAGACCACATAGATACTGGTAAGAGAAGCAGTCCATAAATACAGATTCATATCTTCTTGATAGCACAAAGTAGCATCTCCATCACTATCAAGTTTCTCTGAAATACTTTGGCTGATTGACTAAAACAAGGAAGAGCTTTTTTAAATTTTAAAATCAAGGCTAATTTTAAGGGAAGCTTTGGTAAATGGTAGATCCTCTATTAACATTCAATAAAGGAAAAAAAAACAAGCAACCAACAAAAACCAACCCACAAACTGATGACCTATTTCTCTTCCAAAGCATTAAGCCCAGCTGCTCTCAATAATCAGGAAGAATTTATCTGTAAGGAATATTATAAAGGGCCTAATTGGATCAGCTAAAATGTAATGGTTGTTTAAAATATTCCTTACATGCACTGACTTTACGTTTATTTACCTAAGCAATTTTTTTTTGGTGCAGACACTGTATAAAGTTCATCTTAGATGAAGAAGATATGAGGAACCTTTTCTGACTGATGGCAAAATGCTGCTATAATATACAAAAAATAATATTTCTAAGCTTCTCATTTAGCTAAACGTTGGACAGCTTGAGTGCATGCTCTTAATGTTCTGCTGAGATTCTGGACCAGCTAAGCAAAACAAGCGCATCTGCATCCCCTTATCACAAGCTCTTCACAGTCTTTGCATAGAGTTTCTCTGCAATGAATTCATTTTCCTCAGACTGAAAAGGTCACAACTATACAAGAGAACACAAACTGTAGCTGCAGTGGTCTGGCATGGAACTGCTGAGATTACACTAATGAGATTGCTCTCTTCCCTCCTTTACACTGAGGCTGCATCCTCTACTGGGTAAGAAACTGATGTTAGATATGAATCAATCTGTAAGTTTGCACCAGGGATATGGAGGTTAGTTTATTAGCTATTAGCTAGGGAGAAGTGTAAACATTAATTCTTTCCATCTCCCTTGCACATGTTTTCCTGGGCTAACTGTACTTGTTCCTTTTTGTGTTTATTTCATGATAAATATGTCAATAAATAATTGATTGAGCTGACAAGAAGAAAAAGACAATGCAGTGGAAATCTTGGCAAATAAATAGCCAGTATAATTTAAATGAGAAACCCTAAATTAACTGTTAGATAATGTAGTAAGTAAACATCTTAACCAGCCACAGTCATAAATTGTTTGTTCATATATCACAGTCTACTCACAGTAATCAACAAAGAGATGAGGAACAGTTACTGAAACTCACAAAATGAAGGCAGCGTATCATTTTATGGAGTTTATACATTATGGCTTCTAAACACTTCTTTTAAAAAAAAACATTTTCAGGGTGCCACTTCAGGGTCATGGTCAACAAACGTGTTTTGTTCTCAGCGAGACCTAACCAGCTGGTAGATTTAGAGGCATTAATGCTCAAAGAAGGTTTTAGGTCAGCAGTGCATGATAGAACCATTATTGTAGAACCAAGCAATGAATCAGTACTTGATTCTACACAGTAAATAGCATAGAGTCATTGTACAGAAAAAGAATTTGTTGGTGAAATTTTGTCACTTCAGAAAAAAAAATCTGTGTATGGATGCAGGCAGGATGTTTACGTTATGCTCTAATAAGACAACTCACCAACATTTTTTAAAAAGAAATATATATATATGTGACTTACAAAACCTTTTTTTTTCCGGCTTACTTGCAACTATTCCTGTTTTTTTCATCACACGGAGATCTTACTTTTCCTGGATTGTTCTTATAACTGTTACTGTACTAAGAGCCAATGTCAGAATGTAACTTAGCCCATCCGTTTCTCCTACAAGTTCATTCCTAACACCCTAAAATAAGTAAAACCAACCAAAACAAGTGCGACCACTTCTCAAACCCACAAAACTTGACGTCGTTCATCCTCTTCAAACTGAGGGGACACCACTGGGGGGGTTTCCGAAAGGCTTGCAGTCAGCCACTGAAGCCTGTGAAACTGTTGTCTTTGGTAGAAGCAAAGTTAGGCCCAAGCTGACTTTGGGCCTCATTTCGCTCCTGCAGATCCTTTTCCTGTCAACTGCAAAGATGAAAAGCATTTGAAAATACGCACTTAAAATGTTTATGACTAACTCGGTAAAAGCCTTCTCTATCACAAACAGAGCTAAAAAGAAACCAATCTTCCTGAAAATTCACATTGCTGCTTCACATTCCCACATGGTAGACTATCTGCTGTCTTTGAGGGGAACCTGCACAGCTGGGTGAGCACTGGAAGTCAGCAAATACAGTAATAAGTGTTTTCAGTGGGGAGCCGAATGGATTCTATAGTTAATTTAGGCATTTGAAATTTAAACAGTGGAGAACTCCAGTGTGAAGAAGGTTAGCTGGAGCTGGCTAAAGATCTCTCTTTTTTCTTACTTTGTTGCTGTTTAACAAGCAGGTATCCATAGCTGAGGCCATACCTGACGCAGCCTCACTGAAGTAGCAATGATAACGTCGCAGCATAATCAAAAATTTCTGAGGTCTAGGACACCTGTTGAAACATACTAACACTTTTATGAAGTAGTTTTTTTTTCCAGCATGGCGGTAATGTCAGAGGAATAAGACATCTTTCCGGCATGCAGTCACCCCCGTGAGGATCAGCTTTACGTGTACAATCAGTGTGTCTCCTGGGTTTAATTTTCTTTATCCTAATTGCCAGCAGAAGTTGTGATGATTATTTTGAGGATTCACAGTACTATCTTCAACAAAGACATTAAAGTATTAAAATAAGTTGGTAAGCTGAGCCTAGGCGTGCTGATTAACAATATTTCTTCTTACCTCCCATGCAAAGAAACCAAAGCTGCTGAAGCACAGTATGCTGATGTCCTCTGAAAGCGTTTCTACATTGTACTTTGCACAAACTGCCGCAGTGTTTTACTACAGTATTTTCTTCTGCAGTTTCTCTGTACACTGGAGACGGGTCTTTGGAGGGGAGGAGAGAGGAAGTTGTTTTGCTGTACTGGGTTCCATTTATGTTAAAATCTTTCCTGAAATTAAGAAGTAAACTCAGTTTCATATTCATGTATATATATGCAACATCTACAAATTGCCATGGAACGCAGTACATAATAGGAAATATAGCATATAACCTGTTGTAATATAGTATTGTCATATGTTACATTCAACATTATATTTTGTACATATAATAAGATATACATTAAAAGGTTTCATTGTTGATTTAAGATTTCTCTGCCTTCTTGGATGGAACTTCTTCTTGGCCCATAGAAGGGAAACAAATGAGGTCACAGCCTCAAGCCCACTTCTTCAGCTTCATACATCTGCTGTTCATTTGCTTCTTTGTTCCCCTTTAGATACCTTATCTAAAAACTATGTACATAGCAAGATTATGAGAAATAAATTTGCTAGAGTTGCTGTTACTTCATCATGCAGATGTAATACTCTGTCTGGAACCAGTGTGCCTGAAAAGTCCCGTAACTCACAGTGAGTACTTGCCTCTGTGCAAATCAACCGGCTCCACTCCCTCCCTCTGCAGGATCCTTCATGATGCCATGTAGACGTGCTCCCCACCACTGGCTTGAAGCATCACTATGTCTGACCATCATGCTGAAGAGAAGAGATGGCTGAAGAATGAATCCTATCCTTACTGAAGCTAAGCAAGCTTCACAAGCAAGTGAGCAAAAAGCCCCTTATTGGATTATGGTCAAAATTTCAAAATCTGAGCTATGCAATGATTGTCCTATTGTCCTCAGAGAAGATTGATGCAGTGCAGAGTTCAAGCTCATTCACAGAACATAACTAGTCATGAAAAGACCTGGAGTGGCTGCCCTTGCAGTGGGCTGTTTGCAGGAGGAACACAATACAAACCATAGCTAAGAAATCAGTATTTTTTCTTGAGAGCTTGCAGCTATGTCCAAAAGTGAACATCACAGCACTGAAAGTTGCAGTCCCTTTGATCCCATGCAGAACTCAGCTCCCTGCACTCTGTGTGCTCAGGGGAAGGTAGTGCTAAGAGAGCATTTACAGGCGGCCTGCATCTAGGCAATGCTGACTGTGATTTTGCTGCTCTGGGACTGAGGCGTTCAGCAGTACAAGAGGGATCTCTCCTCTCCTCAGGCCATGTGGCAGCAACGTCTTTTTAAGAATAGGAGCAGATCTACAAACTTGAGAACAGTGGTCTTTTGGCTCTGATTTCTGGACATCTGCAGCCTGTTGAAGCTGCAACTGCCAATAATTTATCAGCACCAGAGGAATGAAAAAAGTCTTTGAGTTCCACCCAGTGGAAAAGAGGATGTGATCGTATGCTTCTCAGCTGTAGGGCCTTTACTCAGGAGGGGGGAGACCCAGTTTTTTAGTATTTGCTCCAAGAATTCTTCATGGATTTTCTTCACTGTCTGTTTCTTGTAAAATACAGAATTTGTCAACGCAGAGCTTAGGACCCAGATGTTTCCTAAGGCCATTCAGGCTTCCTGACCTTGCTTGTTCTTCTCAGGGAGATGGAGGAAGCTCACAGTTTTGGTACCACTGCTGGTGCAGATGTGGGATAGGTGCTGAGGTGCTTCATATACACCTACAGAAGAGAGCTGAGAGATTTGTAGTGATATCCTTAGAGATATATGTTTGGAGGTTTTCACATTGTCATTTTGGTGCTGGGCACCTCTCATCCGTGTTCGGAACCTGGGACCGTTGTTCTCTCTCTTCCCCTCCCTTTTTTTTTCCTTCTTCTCCTCTCTGCCCCCCATGTGCATATCAGTTCTTCATTTGATGCATATCAGCTGGATTCAGCTAATGACACACAGTATGGATGAGATAGAGAACACGAAAATGAGACAAACAATCTCACAGCTGAAAGCTGAAGTCAGCCAGACTTTTAGTAACTGTGAAGACTGGCTCACTCGTGGAGCAGCTAACTGAAGAGTGCCCTCTCATTTCAGAATCAAGAGCAGAAGTTTTTCCAGAAAGTAGGCATTGCCCAGTGCTAAATTACAGGATTGAGGTGCAAGAGCTGCAAGATGAGTACCCATGGCTCAGTGCTAATATTAAATGAGAATTAAATATTAGACTTCTATGGACAGTGCCCCACTGTATGTCTAAGACCTTTTCCAAGGAGACACAACTTGCTTTTTTCTGCCTCTGTCTGGATTTTTTTTTTTCTGGTTTCTTCTGGATATAACTGCACAGTTGTCAGCCTTCACTGTGGATGGATGTGAGTCAGCTTCAAACCGTAAACAGCGTAGCCATGGTTAGTAAGCCTGAGCTAGTGAGCTTCTGCTGATAGCAGGGGCATAAGTTGTGTCTGCTTGGAGCACAACCAAAGCAAGATCACATCTGCTTTAAAAAAAAAAAAANCTTTTCTTGCTGCTTCCCTCTGTCTTTCCCTCTCCCTCTCCCTCTGTCCCACCCACACACAGCCAGAAGCGTGCTCACGGAAACTCCACCTCTCCGAGCCCTCCACCCGGATTGTTCAGATTCCTGGGTGGGATCTCACAGGGCGCACATTTGTTTAGAGTGGTAACAAGTGGCTGTGTTTTGGTCTGAGGCCCCTTGCGCAGTTCCTTACAAATTGTTTGAACAAAGAGCAGTTGTTGCATTCATTGCTCCAAAAATGTTTAACTCAAATTCAATTATTTTGCTTGCTACATCTAATTAAAACCAGAAAAAGGTCATATGGATGGGGGTGGGGGGCTCTGCTATGTTGAGCTCAAAACAGTTTTGGGGGAGTTCTTCATTCGAAAAGAGGACAAACTCACCATAATTTAAACTAAATCTGCTGGCGGGATGTCCCTGCAGCTCACAGCACAGACTGACTGCAGCAATGCCACCAGCAGCCCTCCTTCGCTGCTGAAAGGGACAGCCAAGGACATGCGAATGTTGAGTGACTTTTTCATCTGGCTAGAAGACCAAGGTTCTATGCCTTTTTGTTTGTTTGTTTTATATCACGCACGTGACAAGGAACAGGTTACTCTGATTTTTCACCTGTCTTTCCCTTCATTAGCGAGGTATTAATTCTGTTGTACATCATCCTTTGCCATGTTGCTGGCACAGGCAGCAGGCCATCACAAGTCAGTGGGAGCTCTACATTTGCTAAGGTTAGACCATGTATTTCCTGTGTATCTCCTTGGCCCTTTTTTCCCCCTCTAAGATGATCACTTACAAGAGTGAGGCTAACACTTTGTTTTACAGCAGGAAGCCCTCCATGTTAGACAGCAAGCCGACATAAGCTGCGTCTGGGCTATTATTATCTTGATGCCAGGGGTTTAGTGTTTCTGAGATTTGAGGATTTTTACTAGTAGGTTTTGAAAAACATCAACAATCTCAGTCATCTACGCACTTGCACAAGGACTGCGTTCTCAAAGAAGCAATGCTTTTTGACAGAGCAGCCAGGGAAAATGCTGAGAAGGAAAAGGATCATCGCAGAACACATCCTTTTGTCTTTTTAAAATGTATGATCTTTACAGGAGATTGCTGATAGGTGAATATTATAGCTGCCTTGCCTGCTAGCTTGAAAGCTTGTTTCTCAGGAAAAGCTCTCTTCTGGCAAATTAAAGGAAACTGGATCTCATTTACCCCATTTCTCCTTCTCCACAGGAAAAACTGATACAAGAGGAAGGAAGCTCACTTCTTCCTGTGAATTCTTCCTCTGCGTGTGTGTGTGTGATATTTTTCTCCCAGTGGCAAAACTCAAATATATCAGGTGCAGACCCCAGCATTTTCTTTTCTCATATTATCTACATCTCAAGCAAACACCAGGAAACCAGATAAACATGGTTCTTCCTCTGTCACTTAGTTCTGCTACCTGTTGGATGCCGTAGGTTCTGCAGCTTCATCCACATGCTGTACACCTTGACTAAATGTGGCAGAAATGTTATACTGGTGTTCTAGTTGGAAGGTGCTTACGCAGATCCCCCTGGTACAGCATGCTCGTAAGATTTGTGTTGTAGTAAGACTGGTATAGCACTGGTACTCACGTTTTACAGGAAGAGAACAGGTGAAGGAAGTGTAAATGACTTGACCAACATTATATATATCCAAGGTCATGCAAAATCACATTTGTTCCGTGGCAGAACAAGACTTGATTTGTTTCACAATCCAAAACAGTGCCTTAATTTGTTTAACAAACCCAAAATAGTGCTTTAACCCTTTCATTTCTAGATCAGTGCCTTATTATGGTAGAACTATGTATCTTATGGTACCTAAAACAAGTACAGATTTCTCCTGTCTGCCAGGTATGTAGAGAAACTTCACAGTATTTGGGCTAAATGAGACAGTCAGGGATAGCAGATGGAGTGCAGAACTCCTCACTTTCAAAGCAGTTTCTGGGCTTGGAAAGGTCAGTCACAAAAACCATCAAGTCCCACCTGATCTTTTTTGCTGGAGCAGGTGAGGATTCCATTCCTAAGCCTTCTACCAGTTAACTGCCTGTTCCTGCTCAACATCCCAAGCCTTCATGGCCTACACTCTGGGGCTATGCTGGTGATAATGGGGAGAGGAGGGAGAATCCAATTAATTATGTCCTGCCTCGCATTTGGCTTTCAGCAAGCAATTATTAGACAGAACCTGATTGAGGCCCTTTTTGATTTAGGAGGCTTGCGTGTCCTGGCATTCATCAGGATTTACTGGTGTTGATAAATTGCTCTTTTCTGTCATGGCTCTAAATAGATATATCAAGTTTGTCCCAGGCTCCTTGCTGAGCCTTGATCTAAATGATCTTTCATGTCGGAGTGGGGAGCAGTTGTTCTTTTATCTGGAACTGCAATATGGAGGTCAGAAGTAATGAAACCGGCATTTGTCTAATTACAAATTCCATTATTGTTTTCCATTTCTATTATTTTCAAGCAGCTGGGGGTAAATTCACATGAGTCTGTCTACTTTAGCACTAGCATAGTAAGATAAATTAAAAGTAGCACAAGCCAAGTTTCTTGACGTGCACTAAGTGAGCCCAAGCTACAGTCTGCAGAAGTGCTGTTGCTTGATCCAGTGGGGTTGAACTGACAGCGGTGGGTGGGGGACATTTTCTCTGTGGAGGCTCTGGGATGCTTCCCCTCCCAGCACCTCTTGTGCTGCTCTTTGAGGAGTGGCTGGAGGAGCCACGTGTGGGCAGATAGATGGGAGTGCGCATGGAACTGCCGGCTAATATGGCATTGGCTGATGGTAGCAAGTTTGGCTCAGTTAAATTTCAAGGTGATTGACCAGGTGCCCTGAGCCCGGGCATGCTCCTATATTTCAAACCAAAGGAAAACTTTGGAAAGAGCAAAAAAATCATAAAATCCTTTCTTTACCCTTCCTTTCTGCTTCCCACAGTATTAACCAGGAGCTATGGACAGCGCTTAAACTTGTTTTCACGGCTGCTTCTTGAGATCGTAGCCACAGTGGGCAGGATTCTGCTCCTTCTCACACAAGGCAGTTTTTTCTCCTAAATTCTAAGTTCTTGTGAGTCACTTTGTTACTTGATAGCTGAATTCAGTGTATCTGGTTGTCACATTTCCTAGCTCTACTCTCTACTGAGCTCTAGATCTCTACTGATAAATACCACATAACATCTGTAACAGAATTCCTGCACTTGTATGTTAAGCAACTTCTGAGTTTTGTTTGTTAATGCCAGATAATTTAGGCTAGACTCTACTTTGTCATAACTAAATGTAAAATCTCACCTGTTTTGACCACCTCTATTCCTTGCGGTATTCAAATACTCACCAGTTCTGCACCAAAAGCTGGAGTGAGGGGCATTTATGAACTTTCAGAGAACATCCTCGAACAACTCCGCTTGCACCCCAGCTGTCTTCTTTACCTAATGGGTTTTAAAATCTCAGAGCAATCATTAGGTGGTTCTTTATCGATGTAGCTGTGTGTTTATGCAATGACCGTACATCCCCATAGTCCATGAGCAACTCTCCCGATGCGGAACTTTGTGCTACCGACGTGGAAGGGGCCCTTTCTCCTCCTGGCGCTGCGCACACCCTCCAGGGGACATTCAGCTCCACCTGTCCACGGCCTCGGCTGAGCCCGTGGAAATGGGGCAATCTGGGGCTGAGTATCTGTATATCACCTTAAACTTCCTCAAGTCAAAATGTCAGCAGTTCTGGATACTTTCATACTGCTCAGCGTCGGTATTATTGTTTTCTTGTGTGTCAAACTGAAGATATAATAGTACCATAAAGTGGTCTAGATGTCAAGGTATTTCATTATTATTTGATAGGCAGCGCAGTTTGCTCTGCTCTCCTGTAGCCTTACCGTAAATGTTGGCATGTCTTTGCAAACCATTTCTTGCTTTACGTATCTGATTAGTGTAACACCAGATGAGGACATATGTTTAAAGAAAAGCTGTGTTGGGCTTAACAATTTGAATAACCAAACAAACCCAAATGCCTAACCGTGTTATTTGCTGTTAGAAAAAATATTTTCAGTAGCAAATGTCTGTATGGACAATCACAGGAAAAAAACATTCCTGGCCTGGAGGAAGAGGTGGTAAATTGCTGCTCTTTTATTGACTGCTTAGCTAAGAATACGGGAAAGCAAGGTCCGTCAGGAACATCAGTATGAAGAAAGCGACTGTATGATTTTTTTGTGGATGTACAAATTTAGAGTTTTAGACAAATATGCATGTGTTTATTAGCACATTGTTTTTGCAGTGTGTGACAACTGAGTAATTACCTTTAGTTGGTGACCTTGTGTGAATACAGACCAGCTTACATGCACCACCTAGCACAGAGGTCTCCAGAACCCATAGTGCTCTGTGCCAACCTAACACGCAGCTTAAGGCACGTATTCACACCAGCACTTCGTTTTGAACCGGCATTGTCTTTTGCACTTAAAACACAGAGCTACTGAGGGATAATACTAATTATTATCCTAATTATTATCCGGCAAGTGAATCTCACTGCAGTTAATTAACAGTGAATACAATTTTAAATAACGCAGATGATGTTGACGGAGATACAAGCATGCCACACGCATCATATCGAGGTCCAGCTGATGCAGCATCCTGTCTCCAGCAGAGGTAACACAGAATCTGCAGCCTCACTGGCACTGAGACGGGTGCGGTGGTTTGTTTCCGAAACAACTGGCTGCAGCACCGCAGGAGCTGGATTCGCCTCCCTTGACGGCAGCTATTCACAGCGCAGATGCCTACATCTGAGCTAACTGTCTAGCCTCCCTACCCAAAATTAGTCACTGGAAGGACTAGAATTATTCATTCCTGATTTGCAGCCTTAGAATGTCTGCTGCTTCTCTTCAGGGACTGTGGGAGGATCCTGCAGTGACTCTCTCAGACACAGACGTTTACGTGCCTCCCTCCGCAGGATCTTGTGCTCGCCTACCTTATGCTTGAAACACTCCAGTGTTTATACATGCAGATAGGGCAGAGAAGCCAGCAGCACTGCATCCATCTTCTCTGCAAACAGATGCCAGGGAGATGCCTCAGGTGAGATAGCGTTATTCAGAGTCATTCATCCAGACGCACAAACCACAGCCCAAACTAACAGGGCTCACACTCGTTTAGATGGAGAATTCACCGAGGAGCCCACTGGTGTCTGGCAGAGAATGGTGATGAAATGGAAGGATTAACAGAAGTGATCTGTACCTACAGTGAGGATTTCAAATAGATGAACTCTGATAAGCTGGGAAAACTACACAGTGAAGCGGACCGGACTGAGGTGCTTAGGGGAAGGAGTGCTTGAGATGGATTTTTCTGAAATCTGAAAGTGAAAAAAAAAAAAATTATTACAGAATTACATTCAGAACAGGTGGGAAAAAGTTGAGAATCAAGCAGGACAATTATCCATCCCAGAAGAATATTAGAAATAAGATACCCATAGGGAAAGAGAAAAAGAGACTGAACAGTTTCCTGGAGAGAAGTTAAGATGAATTGTAGAGGCAATCAAAACAGTAGATTTTAATTTCAGCTGTATAAACAAAAAAAAATGGAAAAAAAGGAGGGCTCTTGTAACAGAGATGAGCTTGCTTACTTTTTTTTGCCAGTATGTCTGGGATAAATGGAACAAAATCTGTTTTGTGTTCACCAGAAGTACATTATACTGTAACAAAATGATTTTTTAAGACAAAATTATTCACTCCATGTTATCTTTCCCTAGAAATTCAATAGCTTTAATCAACTTGGACTTTGTTTCTTTACCTTCTGTTACACACAGAGGATCATCAGTTTATGAAAATAGATTGCATATAAGGATTGAAGAGAGAGTAGTTAGTTAGAAGGCAAATGATAGGAGTTAGTGCTGAACAGTCTAATGCTTGGGAGAAGTACGTAGCAGAATTCCTCCAGGAGCAGTTTTGGTGTGTCTTGGTCTCTAATTTAATCCTTGTTTTCATGCAGAATACATTGTCATGGGAAAACGTGCATCTCCTAATGAAGTCTGGTGATGATGCGGAGTTGAGAGGCAGCATATCTCCATACAAGAATATTTGAACAGTAAGGCTATAAAAAAGGATCAGAAGGCATAAAAGAGGATTGGAGAAGCATTTGAGGATGAAATGACATTTAACAATGCCAAGTGCAAAGCAAAGGACTTAGGAGCGAAGAACAGGAATCTCTGCTGTGGCGTCGGTTGTCATCAGATGAACACAGGAGGACTACGTGGTGTCCAGGTGATATGAAAAATGGCAAATGTGACTCCAGGATGTGTCAGAAGTGTCAATGCCATATGTGGATCAGTGCCTGGAGTCTCACTGGAATGGACCGTCATTCTCTGGTTTGGTTGTGGTGATCTTTGTCCCAGGGACTGTTTGCACAAAGGCAGCTTCTAGTCACCAGGTTTTGCTTCCTTGCACCTTCATGCTCCTCAATCACAAGCCCAGAAGAACTAAGGCATCCTTGAACACCGCTGTGCCAATGCCAGGCCCTGCAGTGAGCAATACATATTCTGCCATCATGCTATAAGAACAGCTTCCTGGTGGGCTCCAGCACAATCCTCACTCTCTGAACTGAAGCCCCATCCCGCTGCACACTCACAAACACACAGACACACACATGCTCATAGTTATATGTCTCAGATCTGCAGGGTCCTTGCAGTGTCCCCAAGGAGACCCAAGTCAAGCAGTGTGTGGTGTGTGCAGGAAGGGATGGGAAGGGAAGGGTGAGACGAAGTGCTAAGTTCCAACTTTTTCAGCGCTGTATACATAAATATGAGAGGAGGAAAGTAGATATTGCTGAGCTATTCCTCCTGCTTGTTGCAGAAATAAAGTGGTTTATTCTGCTCACTCCCAGGATTACTTTGTATTTCACTGATAATTATGCAAGGAAGGGAGAGAAATGAAAACTGACACAAGTGTCTAAGGCCATCTATTATACTCGGGATCCAGAAAGAGCCACATGCAGCCATCATTAGACAGACTACGAGGAAATAATATTATATTTCCTGAATTAATTCTATATTCTGAAAAATAGTAGGTGAAATGCAGACCAGGAGATTAAAATTCAAAAGCTCTTGCTGGAGTGGAGAGAGACAGACAGAAGGAGTTCACGGGGATGGATTTCTAGCTCTTGGCTCTTGCTATCCTCCTTTCTGGGGAAGCTTGCTAAGCAAAGAGTTAATGCAGTGCTCTGTTACTGTGTTGAACATCCTCTAGCAGTACTTTCCGTCTGAAATCAGAAGGAAAATAATTCAGCTGGTGAAATGTATAGCACTATGGCCCACCCTGAAATTGCAGCAATGCCAATTGTGTTCGCTTGTCTTTAGTGGCCAGACCAGAGAGACTCCTGTTCACAAATAATTTATTTTTGGGCTAACAGCATCAGTGTTGCTAATGTTTTCGAGTTGGCTGCAGATATAATCATGTCTCTCTTTCCTGCCTAAGCTAATCAGCTGGAAATGAGCCTTGGTGGACAGGGTCCCTAAGATCAGTATGGGGGACCCCTGCATCTGAAATCACAGCGCGGGTTTCAGGAGCATTTTTCATGCATATAACACTCTGCTCATATGGATTAGATTGTGCAGTTGGAGCCAATGGCTTTTAGGGGTTCTTAGGGACTCAGGCCTTGTCAGTGGGGAAAAAGCATTTCTCTTTTCAAACAAAAAGAATCCTGCTGGCATGTTCAGAACAGGGCCCACCTTGTTAACATCTCTTAATGACTTTCCTGCTTCCTTTGGCTCCCACTGTGAATTTTCTTCCTAAAGAAAAAATGGATAATACTATTTTCCGATGGTTACTTCCTTTACAATGGGGTGAGAGGTATTAATCACAGGAGAAACCCATTGTTTGAACATCTGGTGTCCAAACTTCTCCCTCTAATGAACTACCAATACCTTTGGTATTGATTTTCAATTATCTGCAAATCCTTGCTGTCACCCAGCTGACTCAGACAATCAGCATTCCATTGCAAAGCAGCACCGCAATGATGCTCAGACAGTCTATAATGCTCTTCTTTGCAGAGCCACTTAAACAAAAGAAGCATGAACCTGCACCTCCAGTGTTACAACACTGTTATATTGTGCATACTCTCATGTTATGCTGCATTAAGTGATCAAGGAAAATAAAAAAAATCAACATAAGCAACCTATGAACAGAGTTGTTGTGAAATATGTGCTTAGCATTATTTGGAAAGACAAGATGAACTCCCAAAACACAATTATATTTTCATAGCTTGTTCAGCTTAAAGAGTAATTTGGGTTCAATGAGACCTTAATTTATTTGTGAATTGTTTGTTCATCATTTGATATTAGATTGCCTAGTAATATGTAGTTGTCTGCTGTTTTCAAAATATGAGCTTACAATGAAAAGGCTCTTTCAGGTTTATGTCCTCTTGTCACTACCACCAGTGAAAAAGGAGAAATCCACAATGCAGCTAATCGTGCAAGGCAGTAAGACAGCAAATTGTCTTCAGAGAATCATAGAATGTTTTGGGCCGGAAGGGACCTTAAAGCGCACCTAGTTCCACCCCATGCCATGGGCAGAGTTGGCACCAGATCAGGCTGCCCAGGGCCCATCCAGCCTGGCCTTGAATGCCTCCAGGGATGGGGCACCCACAGCTCTCTGGGCAGCTGTGCCAGAGCCTCACCACCGTCTGAGTGAAAAATGCTTCTCCAGGCTAACAAGCCCAGCCACCTCAGCCTTTCTCCATTGGAGAGGTGTTTTGTGGCCCCTTGCTGTGCTCCTGGGAGTTTTCCAGCACTGTACCTACATTTCAAAGCACATTTATTCTTTCCCTTCAAGTTCCAGTTGCAAGCTGCTTGTTCATCACTGTTTTGTACTCTTGACTTCTTGTCTTGCTGAATTCCTGAAGACGAGGCAGGAAATAGAAACACAGTGTTCGAATACACCAATGACTGAAGCAAGCTACTAGACACTCATTAATTATAATAATTAAGGAAGCGATTAAGGAAACACTTGAAAGACTCTTGTCTTTGTAAATGGTGTACTACGCATTCACAGGCAAATACAGGCAGACTCTTGGAGGGATCTCTGTCTTCTCCTCTCCGTGTGTCCACGTTTCAGCTGCAAACTGGGGCCAGGCTCCATCCAGCTTTTTGCCCGCTTAAGCTGTTCTTTATTTGCTTTACAAACAACTAGCTGAGATAACACAGGAGCTGTATTGCTGTTTGCTGAGGAGAGCCGGCGGCCAGCCCGCCCGGGAGCTGCGCGTCCCTCCGCGCAGTGCCGCTGGTGTTGGGCAAGCACGAGGGAAAGCTGGGGGGTGCTCTGCCCCTCGTTTTCAAAATGCTTTTGGGAATAATGTGCCCCACTTTACCGGGCTTTGCTGCTGAATGAAGCTTGAAGGAAGTAACGTCAGCTCGTGCTCTCTTTGTTAGCAGTCCCATGTTTTCCCTTATCATTAGTTGTGTACAGAGCTCAGTGCTGAAGATGACTGGATGCTGATTTTCCAGACTGACAAGCAGAAAATTGGCCAAATACATATTACTAAGCAAGTGTTAGACAGCATTAAGCACTGATAGTTTAAAAGATTGTAGAAAGAAAGCAGCACATCTGTCTTCAAACAACGGACTTTGGAATGAGGAGTCTGACCAGCACTCCACCCGGTAACGAAGAGGCTTTGCACCATCACGCCCAGCTCCCAGCCTGTCAGGCAGGGTCCTGTGGGGAAAAAGCGCACCCAGCCCTCACCGATGGGCATGTCTACGTGATGGGTTAAACATGCCAAATGGAGAATAGCAGTCCAATGGGGACAGCTGTCTGCAGGGCTCAGGTGCAGAGCCTGGGGTACATGCAAGAGCCTTGGCAGCAGCAGGGCTACCTCACCACTGCAGGCAAAGTTCAGCCTCTTTGCCAGCCCCTGCCCCTGCACACCCCTGCAGCACCAGCACTCTGTGTTGCCATTGCACCGGGGCTGAGAGCAAAGGAGGCTGTTCTGGAGCAGGAGGCAGGACAAAGCTGGGTGGCAGCTTCAGCCCTTCCATCCTTCCATTTTGGGAGGCCAGGGATGTTGCAGAAAGCAGGGCTCTTCCATGTCAGGAGCAGACAGCTAAGGCGGTTTGAAAATTTATGCAGATGGTAGATAAGTTGAGCTAGCATGTGGTGAATCCTGCATACTGGAACGAGGGAAATTCACTGGCCAATGGGATTGTAGCCAGATGCTAAGGAAAGCGAACAGAGATGCACCCTGTGATCCAGTGAGCATGGATAATGGAGAAGCGTGAGGGAATGAGCTCAGGAAGGAGCAAAGCTCCTGTGCACCCCCTGAGCATCCTCTCCTGCTGCTGTGCCCAGGGGCAAGACACAGGGCTGGGAGAACTGCTGGCATCACCCATTTATTGTGTTCCCACCTAGAAGGCCCATGGCAACAGAGGGGCCTGAAAGCCATGCCCCAGGCTTGCAAAGCACCCTATGAGATATAAAGTTGGCAGCAGTTTCTGGAACGCACCTCGTGCCACATTGTACGCAATTGTGGTGTCCATTGAAGACCAGGAGCGTGGGATGACTGCTGGTGCCCACCAAGCGCAGCTGCAGCTGGAATGCAGTGTGGAAACGTGCCCCTGGGGACTGGCCTTGCTCTCCTCAGGCTGAGGAGACCAGTGCCTGTGCTTGGGAGGTTGTCTTAACAGCCTTACATACAGCCACAAATTGTCAGGTTTACAAGGGCTGCGAAGGGGAGCCACAGCCAAGTCCTTGTCAGTCCCAACATGGAGAACGTCTGCGCTGAACGCGTCCCTTGGCTGCAAGAAAACCGTGTGTTGATGTGATGCGTTAGTGCTGCACAGCTTGTTGGAAGGTTGCTTTGAAGCAGCTCTGATTTACAGCAAGTAGTCAGCCAGCTAATTAATGTTTTTTTGATTGAAGAGAATGAATCTAGTTGTAACAAGTTTAGAAGAGTGTGACCAGTTTTTACACTAAAGCCAAGGAGGATGACCCTGCTAACTGCAGTTCTGACAGCCTGGTGTCAGTCCTGGGCAAAGTAATGGAATGACTGATACGGGGCTTGATTCATCAAGAATTAAAAGAGGAGAATATAATTAGTACCAGCTAACAGGGTTTTACTGAAAACAGATTGAATTCTGCTATCTTGATTTTCTTTTTAAATGAGATTACATATTTAACCTATAAAGGTAACAGAATAAATAAAAAATACATGGCACCGCAACATTTTTCCTGACAGATCCAAAGTCCATACCATATGTAACAGAAGAAGGATGAACTGCTTAACTGACGGCATCCGATGGGATTCAGCTGAGGCTGGCTTGCAGCCTCATTCTAATGTTAACGATGCTTAAAGATCACAACAACAAGTGAGAGAGCGGTGAGGAACACAGAGACTAAGACAGACATGGCTCGCTCTTCATGTGTGTTGAGCACGCCCTTTGGGATGGCCCAAGGGGAATTGTAGGTCTGTGGGACAAAACAATGGGCTGGGCTTGAGAATGGGGCCATCTCTCCTGCTGGAGGGTGGCTGTGACAAGAAGTGGTGGGTGGGAGGAGGCGAAGGCCTGGCGATGAAGTCTGGCTGGGCACAGCAGTAGTGCTTGGCGTGAGATGGATACAGAGCTGGGCATTGGCACTGGGCCCTGGCGGGATGGCAGCTGCAGTACTCATCGGCTCGATCTCCCCTTCTTGTTGAGAAATAGTTGCTCTGTAACATGCTTTCTCCCACTCCCTTGCTGTGGGACATGTCTCTTTCACCTTACGCAGTCCCACTGGCCCTGGGTCTTTCTGGAGGAACGTGGCATGAATTTCCAGGAGAGGCAGGATGAAACGTCTGCTGAAGGAGGATGTCATGGAGAGCAGATGAAGTCCAGAAACTGGCTTAGACTCAGACTTGTGCCTTGGAAGAGCCAAAACTGAATAATGTAAGTCCTGCCTGATAACCAGCATTTTAAATAGACCACAACTCCTGAGAGTGAACGCGATCAGACTAGCCACCACTGACTCTGATTAAGTTTTCCAAAGAAAAGATAAAATGGCAACGCTTGCTAAAAAGGTGTGAAGTGGCTGTCTCTGTTCCCTGGAGCTGTCTGTGATCCTTCAGACCAAAAGGACTTCTTGCAACATCAGAACTAATGTACTTGGTGCCACAAGAACCCATCATCGGAGGGCAATACAGTGTGTTACAGAAGTGAGGATGCTGCAGTATTTCTGAGGGCTTGAGGGAGTTCAGCAGCAGGAACAGGTAAATTAAAATATTTTTAGAAATGCATTAAAGCCATTTTGAATTGAGAAGAAGAATGTTTAGACAGTATTCAGTGCAACAAATGTTGGATCTCATCAAAGCTGTGTACTGTGAAAGATGAAATACTGATACAACAACAAAACTTGTCTCATCTAGTTTGTTGCTCTAATTGGCTAAATCTCAGTTAAATGTCAGAAAATGATTGATCTTTAATCATGGATACATTGTGAGTTTCACTTTATTGCATCATGAGCTATCTTACAGCAGGGTATAGTTATTGTAATTCACCAGTGTAAGCATCAAACATTTCTGATGACATTAATTAGCTCTATGGTTTGAATATTGTTTTTCCTCAGGTATACCTGAGGAAATATATATTGCAGATGCCTGGAATTTATAGTAAAACCTATCTTTCTTACACTCTGAGTGAAATCCTGCCTCGCTGAAGTCAATACTCTGTCTTCAATGGAGGTGGATTTTCATCCGCTCTCTCGAGTATTTCTGATTTTTATGAACACCGAACAATTACGCTGAACCCAGCGGTAATGTTTGCCCATGCTTGCAGGGTGGGACCTATGTATAGAGAAATGGAAGTCCTCTTGCAAACAAATGTTTGTATGGCTTGCTCAGGGCTGTCAAAAGCACTGTTAGTGCTGGAACACTCAAAAGCGTCTTAACAGGAGTAGCCTGGTTTCAAAAGAACAGCTCCCGATATACTGAAAGGCCATTTGACATGTTTAAGTCCATTTCTTTCTGCTGAATATTTATTTCCTTCAGAAGAAAAGCTCCTAACTTAAGATTACTGCCATAATGTTATGACATCCATACCCTGGAATGACTGATGTAATGGTAAACCATAACATACACGTAGTGGTAAGTATTGTGAAATTCTCACTCATTGTGGGATGCCACTCATTGTGGCCTCAAACGTGGCTAAGATAGTTCAGCCTCCATGTAGAGGCTACACTACAAAGACACTGGTAAATGTTAAGCAACTACAGTGACATAAATTTCAATATAAAATAGCCGTGGCAATCTCAAGTCGAAACAGATGTGTACAGTTGTAAACCCCCAACTTTCAGCAAGCAGAGTGATGTTTTTCAGAAGACCTTCAGAAAATGTTGTAAGCACAGATAAACTTACCCTACACCATCTTCCTCAGATACACGACACAGAACTGATGGAGACAGAGAATGGCAAAGACACACGTTCGTTTGCTGGCAGGGATAGCAGAGATAACAAGCAATGCAGCAGCATTGAGTTTTAAATGTTCCATAAATAATTACATCGGTTTGTTGTCCTGTGCTGAGCTTAAAGGATGTCAGACCACTTTGAAGGTATGGAGGCAATGCTGCTAAGAGCTGTAAATGAATCTGAAGAGGTTGTTAAATATCAGAAATGTCAATGCTGCTTATGTGTATTGAAAGAGTATTACAGGCAATCATTCAGAGGTGTGTAGCAGCTCATGAAAACCTGAAACCTAAGGTATTAAAAATAAAGCAACAGTGCATGCATATAAGATAAAATGTACAAGTATTTTCCATATTTAGCCCAGCTGGAGAAGAAATTAGGATGGAATGTTCAGTTGCACTGTGCACCTCCATGCAAAGAGCTGATCGATAAAAACCTTTTCGTAGCACAGAAGTTAACTTCCTAAACCATTCCTCTCTGCTCCCATTCCTTAATGTAATTCACCACATTTAATGTAATTAATTTGGAAAGAAGGAAGAACCGTTTTCCCAAAGGAATTTCCTGACTGACAGCTGTTTTACATAATCAGTGCAGACACAGCGGTGGTGGAGCACACTCCAGCTATTACCTCCTAATGGACATTTATTTTGGTCTCCTACTGTTTTCCGCAGCTAGGGAGATTCAATTTAAATTCCTTCCCCTATAAAATTAATTCTTTAGCTGAACACGTGTGATGCAGAACCTTCTGCTCTGGGGCAGTGCCCGGTCAGTCTGCTGCTCACCCAGGGATTCCTCAGAAATATCCACATCACAGACTGTTTTGGTTCAAAAACCCGCCTTCTCAATGAGAAAAATGCAACATCTCAGATATTAGGCTCAGGGGGAATCTCATCAATGTCCATAAATGCCTGAAGGGAGGGTGCAGAGAAGGCGGAGCCGGGCTCTGTTCAGCGGTGCCCAGTGCCAGGAGCAGAGGCAATGGGCACAAACTGGAGCACAGGGGATCCTCTCTGAACACCGCAGTGCTGTGCAGGTGACAGAGCCCTGGCACAGGCTGCCCAGAGACTGCGGGGTCTCCTTGGAGCTCCTCAGAAGCCGCCTGGACATGATCCTGGGCACCCTGCTTGAGGTGTCCCTGCTTGGGAAGAGGTTGAGCAGCTGGATCCAGGGGTCCCTGCTAACCTCAGCCATTCTGTTATTCTGTGAAAATGATTTGTGATTGATTAATGAGGGCAACTACATTCATACTAAGAACCATTAAAGCATTGGAGCCTATATGACTGAATTTGTGAAGAGAAATGGAGAAACATTATAAAGAAAAAGCAAATCATCATTTCATTCTGTAGTGGAGACTAAACAGTACTGAAAGAAGACTGGAAAGCAGTAAATGTGTAATAAGTCTGGTATTTGATTGTTCCCAAATAATGTTTTGTTTATTTACAGGAGGAAAATAATCATCTTTCCCTCCTGGTTCATAAGATGTATAGGTGGGTTGTGGAATATGGAATAATTTTCCATCTTCATTCCATAAATGCAAAACTGTGTGTTTTTCTAATCTGATTTTAAAAGAACCGTAAACTTGGTAGGCGTCCCCCCGCACCATATTGTGCACGTACGTGGTGGTGCTCCCAGGGTAGAAGTGAATGTGGTCTAATATGCAAATCACAGAGGGTTATCTGAGGAAGGAGAGAGCTTTTGGGTTTTTAGTACAGTAACTGAAGAGTATTTAAAGAGGAAAATCTCTAAAGTGATAATAACTGTTACACACTATCACCACACAGGAAAATACACATTTTTTCAGTCTGCTTTTTTTTTTTTTCCCTTTCAAATATTCATGCAACAAATCATTCATTCAACTCATATCCTGATTAAGGAATTACTGCACATGAGCTTTATTGCCCAAATTTCATTCGTATTTGCTGAGAATGTAAGTAGCAAGTCCAAATTACCTACAAGGTTTCTTCAGTTGTTAAATATGTTTAATCTGTTCTATTAGAAAATACACACTTCAAATATTCTTATAAAATTATATCCTCAATTTATAGCACGTCATGGGATTCTTAAAAGTCACAGAGTCTTTTCAAGGCTATGAATAGCAACTTAAGCTAACATTTGCTATTGGGCTTCTTTGCTGTGAGCATTCTGCTTACGATATGTTGTTGCTTTTCTGTTTTGTTTCTTGATTTCTGTGCTACAAATACAGTCCCACACATTCTTTATACAATCAGTGAGCATCGCATGAGGGACATAACTGAGTGCACTCAAATTCCATCCAGAATGACACTGGCAGAGCATCATACAAGTTCTTAATGAAACATAGAAGTAAAGTGACAATTGCAGTTGAAAACCACCCACAAAAACCAAGCATCCTAAAGAGCTTCCAGAGAGGATGGTGTGGGGTTTTCCTTACTGAATGTTGGACTTCCTTTGCCCGTTTGCATTTCTGTAGACTTCCACGACGTTTGCATGATATACTATTTGCTTATGTACAATCTGACAAGTCTGGTAATTTGCAAACAGTGTGTTTTGTTAATTATAGTAGGTGCATTGCCTATTTACGTATCTGAGCAACTTGAGCTCAATTGAGAGAATAAAACCAATGAGGCAGGAAAGTCCAATTAAATGTACATTAATCAGATGCCCCCCAAATGCCTTTCCTCTCTAACACATATTGTTGCACTTTATGCGCAGTGCCTGTTTGGTGCCTATCGCCCTTCTGTATCTGATGCTGTAACTTAGTCATTGCACGATAATAAATGCAATTGCCAAGTGCCTGTTTTTGGATACTGCACTTCATATTTTATAGATTTCATGGTTCATTTAAATTTTAAAGCATTCTTCTTTTTTATGTTAATTATAACCCAGAAGTAAAGAAATGGGGAAATGACTATCATGTCAAGAAATGAGTGCATAAAACACAGCCTGCTTTTGGCTTAACATTTTTGCAGTAGTCTATTTTCTACTCTGCACTGGAATGAGCAGACACTGTTGGTTTTCATATAAAATTCAAAATAGAAAAGCGTTTCAGCAGAACACTTACAATTTGTTCCCTTAATATCTGATAAACATTATTAACCTGACTCAGCTTCCAGTATAACAGTATAAAACAGAAGTAGCTCTGTGGATGCCCATATGAAAAGCGTATTTTGCTGCACTGATCCATCTCTCAATAACAGAATGAGGAGTTATAGTTGTTCTGAAGCATGAAAATTGGGTTTGCTACACAGTAGCGTTCTGTGAGTTAGAGAGAAAATTCCAGTTCTTTGCTCCACTATATACCTTTATGTGATGACAGGCGAGACATTTAGGAACAAATCTAAGAAAGCAAATAAACAAACAAACAACAAAAAAACCAAAAGCAACGACAAAAAAAGAACAGGTCACACACTTGTCCCCAGCCCTGGACATTCCTGTGCATCACCAGGGACAGTCACAGAATTAAGAATTGGAAAACAGGCTGGGGAGGCAGAACACAAGACCGCCTTGTCTCCCACGTTTTGGTGTCCTTACCTCTATGCTCATTGCTCCCTTTCTTCTATTTCTTCTTGTCTCCAACGGATTTCTGTTCAGCGGTCTAACTTCAAGGTAAGGGATGGAGGGGCACTTCTTTCTTCCAGCATCAGGAGTCCCTCTGAGAGGATCAACATGAGCTTAAACTCCCTCAAACTGGCAAAACATTTATATCTCAAACATCTGGAACCAGATCTTGGTTTAGGTTTTTCACTGCTAGACTATTTCCACACAAATATGCATAAGAACTTCTTCACAGTGAGAGTGATGGAGCACTGGAACAGGCTGCCCAGCGAGGTTGTGGAGTCTTCTTCTGTGGAGATATTCAAGACCCGTTTGGACACCTACCTGTGCGACCTGCACTAGGGAACTGCTTTGGCAAGGTGGTTGGACTTGATGATCTCTTGAGGTCCCTTCCAACCCCTGCAATTCTGTCATTGTAAAAGGAGAGTCCAGTGGCCTTCTCCTCTTAGGTGAGAAATAGCCAGAGACATGCTCTTTGGGTTAAAGGTGCATAGAGTCCATCTGCAGGGGCTGTGGGCACCTGCATCTCTGTGTAAGGCACAGGAACCAGAGGAAGGGTGGGACTGCAGCCATACTTTCTGTTCTCATCATTTCCTGCACATCAGAGACTGACTTTTTACATGGGCATAGACTGATAGGACAAAGGGGAATGGTTTTAAACAAGAACAAGGGGGATTTATGTTATATGTTCAGAGGAAATTCTTTACTCAGAGGGTGGTGAGGCACTGGCACAGGCTGCCCAGAGAAGCTATGGATGCCCCATCCCTGAAGGCATTCAGAGCCAGGCTGGATGGGTTCCTGGGCAGCCTGATCTGGTGGGAGGTGCCCCTGCCCACAGCAGGGAGGTTGGAACTGGGTGATCTTTAAGGTCTCTCCCAACCCAAGCCATTCTATGACCAGTGCTAACTGACGATGTGTTAACATGGCAACTTCAGGTAAGTTCCTGAAAGCAGGTTCAAGCAAGTCATCCTTTGTATTCCTTTCTAAGCTACCTTGCCATGGGCCCACCTGCTCTAATTCAGCTGAGCTAACAGGAGGGGCTTCTCTCCTTGGGTAGCTTCTGCCAACTTCATTACCCTTTACAACCCCCCATCACAGGCACACCTCCCTTTCTCCACCACTTTGCACAAGAGGTTTCCACCCTCTTCAGCTGAGCTGCTTATGAGCTAATCCTGGCACCAGGAGTCAAGCTGGCAAAGATCAAAACTAATTCCTCTCCAAACATCCCAGAAAATGGCACCCAGGGCAAGAAGAGGAGGTTCATCAGAGCATATCAGAGGACAGAAGATTTAAGGCGTGGTGGAGGCAGAAGGCCCTGTAGGCATCCTGTTTCATCTCCGGCAGGGTTATGTGTTTCTGACCTCGTTCGCATTCCTTGTAGGCAGAATAAATTTGGTATGAGACTTAAAGGTGTTGCTTTACATGGGCATTAAACACTGGGCTCATCTTTAACATTCTTCTGGCAATGATCATTTTGCTGTACAGGAATAAAAGAGACTGTTCCTTATTTCTATTCAAATGATTTATGCAATTGTTTGCAATACCTGAGGATTCAAAAACGTGCATTAATATTAACTATTGAATTTTCTCCAGGGAGAGGATTTTCATGAGAGGGCTTCTGATTTATGTTAAAGAGGCTTCATCATACAATTTTACATATTGCATAAAGCAATCATCTTTGGTGGTTTCATTACCACAGAATATTTATCATCATACCAGAGAAATGGCATCCTATGTACAGGTATATCCTATATGCAGGTATTCTTCCATGGAAAAAGAAGGTTTATTGGAGTACCCATTCATTATGCACACTAGATGTCATTTAACAGGATTAGAATTGTGGACTCCAAACCAGTAAATGTAAGCCTTCTGATTTGCTTTTCCCAGTTATCTTAGAAGTAGTTCAAAGACCATGATGTCCCCTAGTTAGTGGAAACTGGAGAATGGAAATTGGATGACTTGAGGAGAATAGCCCTAAATAACAAAACTTGAATGTCATCTTCAATTCAAAGAGCCCTTAAAACAATGACTGAAAAAAAAAATCTGTGGAGAAATAACAAGGTAAGTTCATTAACAACGAATTTTCTTCTGCTGTATGAAATTCTAAACAAAAGAACAGGTATATTTGTTTCTTAAAGAGGAGTAAATAAAATACGTGCAGGTATATGATTGTCTTTTTCATTAGTAATACTTCTATGTGGTTTGGCATACATTAAAAAAAAGAAGGCAGCTGACAGCACTCTGTGTTAATGTATTTGAATTTGAAATATTGAACTGAAGTAAAATTAAAACATATGCTCTGTGCATATGTTATGCAGGCATGCAGCATTTGATGCGTGAAGTATTGCGGATGGATATTCTTCTCGTAAGCAAATGAAGGTGTTTTTAAAAATGTAGATCTAATTTCTTTCTGGGGACATGGAGACTGAGCAGGTTTGCCTTGCCGCAGCGCTGTTTTAAAAGCAGTCTCGTAGAGAACTTTGAATCAAATATTTGATACAATCCTCTGACATTCCTTGATATACGTCATATTAACCTTTAAGTTTATTCTTCTATTACTGTGTCTTAAAAAAAATACCAGAAACATAGGCAAACATTAAATATATATATTAGATCATTCTGCCTCCTAGCAAAATAATAGAGCTTGTTGCATGTTTATAGAGCACTGCACCCACCCCCTGGCCTTCCAGCAAGGCAGTTTGATTTGTTGCTTTGCAGAAGAGGAAGACTGAGGGACCAAGAAATTGGGAGGACTGCCTGAAGTCACAAGGTGGATAAAGTAATAGAAAGAGAAAGAAAACAGAAAAAAATACCTACATATCTCCCACAGCAAATGAAGAATTCTCTCTAGTACTGTTATTAAATTATAACAGAAAGTCTTACAGTCTCTGCTTTCTTCCCTCCCTCAATGTCCAGTGATGCTTTGCCTGTTAAACAGCTCAATGGTAATTGAAGGCCAGAACCTATTCCTCAGCCTGTAAAATTGTCCTGTGTTTAAGCTGACATAAAGAATAAACATTCAGATGAAAGAGAAACAAAAATTAAGATTTCTTTCTCTAGGAAAATAAACACCGTGGGACTCATTTCCTTCCAAAATCCTAAATCAATGTATTGATTGTGGAGCATAGCCAACGGTCTTACTACAGAGCGACTAAAATCACTGTCTCCAATAATATGTTAATAGCATCTAATCCCATTGCTCGGTTCTTGATCACCAGGTGACTCCAGCCCGTGGTTTAGTACTGAAAATGGACTAAGTGTGCTCCTCTTGGTCAGCCAGTCTTTAAGCCTTGGCCTGTGCAGGGCTGCATGTCCGTGCTGGTGTCCTGGCCGTGGTGAACACCTTGCACCTGGCAGCATCCTGAGCTCAAGGCTAAGCCCTGGCACCATTGATGGTTCCTGATGCTGTAGGCAGGCTTAATGCTGCTAAAGCCACAGCTGTCCACTGCTCTGACATTTACTGAGGCGAGGAATATCATGGCTTTTTAAGGAAGGCCCCACTCTGTCTTCTCTCCCCACCTCAGGCCATCTGTTCCTCCTCTCTTCTGCACCATGGCTGTTGGGAAAATCGCATAGAAAGCTCCACCCAATCCTATGACAGGGAACTGCGGAGCAGAGAACATTAAATACAAATGCAGCTGAGGTTTCTCCTGGAAGTAACGAGCACGCTGGGAGTTGCTGTGAGTAACTAGTGTTTTGGACATCTATTTTAGCTCTGAGCTCATGCTCAGCACCACTGACCAGCAGTGTAAGGGCAGCCATTGGCAACCAGAGGTTCTTAAGTTTTGTCCACATAGAAGAGGGGATTAAAATCTGTCAAAAATCGTAATCAGGTCACCAAAGTCAAAAATCTGCCCTGTAAATTGATGGGAAGTATGTTATTTTTCACCTAGTCTTGCATTAACTCAGAAGTTGAGCAGAAAATCATTCTATTGTCTTTTTCTGTTTGTTTCATTATTCAAATTAACAGATGCATTTCCTATAATTTGATACTTTTTCTGTCAATAATACACAAATTCCATGGAAGCATGCCAAAAATTTTCTTAGCAACCAAGCTTCTTGCCTGGTACACACGATTAACTACAAGTCTGTTAAAAGCTTAAAATAAACCTGTCTTTTTTTTATTTAGAATTTCATATAGTGAAATAAAATTAATTGGTAATGAACTTAGCACAGTTTCACAAGAATTTATTTGTTTTTATGGAGGCTGAGCACTCAAGGGATGTCATGGTAAAAGCAAATGTCGCTGTAAAGGCAAATCTGCTGGGATCAGTCCAATAACTGTGAGTCCAGGTAAAGCAAAAGCACTCAACAGCTGACAGCACTGGCTCCCCTGTGATTAGAATGTAAACTTTCATTCCTTCTTAGTGCCTAACATTGCTGTAGAAACCATCCTTCTCCAGCAAGTAGTAGTAAATTCCATTGTGAAAGATGGCATCTTGGCAAGGCATTTCTAGTTCCAAGTGGGTAAATATTTTGGAGAGAAGCACACAGACTCTGGGCACTGCTTTCCAAGTATCTGGAAGGTGAACACTAATCATGTTTTCAGAAAACAGAAATTGTAGTTGTTAAGTTTTCCAATTCAGATAAAGGAAAATGTAACAAAATACCACAAGCTCTATCATTTTTCTAGGGAATCCTTTAAATCTTTGCTTAGAATGATCTCCCTTGGTTTTGAGGCCTTCGAATTAGACCCAGAGTGCAGACTGATGGTATATAAGAAAGAATTATTTTTAGAAGTAGTGTACTTAACTGCTGTAAAAAGAAAGAAAACAGCAGAATCTGAGGTAAAGACCGGTACTCAAACTCAGCTTCCCAGAGACTCGTGTGGCATGCTTTTGTCATGAGCCAACCATCCACGTATGCTGCAGCCACCAGAAACCTGAGAGATGTTTAGGTCTCTAGATTTCAGACAGAGCTAGCATTTAAAGACCCTATTTCTCCAGCGATCCTGACTAGGCAATTTTCTGGCACTGAGAAATAAACCAACAAAACAACTATTAAGTAGGGGAATAAAAACCAAAGGAACAACAAAATGCAGCATTAAGCATTATCAGCTGAGGACCTTAAGCAGCCCTTTGTTCAGGTCTTTTAAATGGTTTATGGACAATGGCAGCTTCAGTGATCTCATAGGACGAATGACTTCTCCTCTAAACCTGCTTGTTGAAATTCAATGATTCACCTCCAAATGCAGCCCTCCTGATTTGTGCCTGCTGAAGGGACGTACAATACATCACCATAACTCTTCTCTTCACAAGTGACCCACAAGATCTAATGAAAACAGCTGCAGCCTAGTGACCGGAATGACCACGCTAAAGCTTTCAGCAAGTTGGATATCCTTAAAGCTTTGTAAAGATGGGCAATCTAGTGAAGGAAAAAAATAGCTCTTGTTTTTAGCAGTTTTTATAGCAAAGAAGTTATTAGAAAAGTAAATATTGCATTCACTTCTGAAGACAGAATACATCAGTAACCTGGAAATGAGAGGCTCGAGCCATGTCCCACTGTAGTCATTAGGTGTCCATAAACTCATACTGGTGCAAAATATTAGCATGGAGAACTGTATTTGCCTGAGCTGTGGCAGGCTAATAAAATGCAATGACCAGTACCACCTGCCTCTGTTACTCGGTTCTGGTGCCAGGGGAGGGCAAGGGGCTTCCACAGCTGTTTAGGGAAGCACGCTGGCACACCTCAGTGCACCACGCTTTTGCCTGCTGCTGTGTCTAACCTCTATACTTCTGTCACAGAGAATAAAATGACCTTGAAATAGTGGTCTGTTCTGGTTAAAATTTGGTCTGTGCCTAAACTTCTGAAGGAGTGTTGTAAAAAATGGTCTTGTAGTGGGAAAGCTCCTTTCAGCTCCTGGTCCCACACAACAGAGACGTCTGCCGTTACTTGTGGGTCTGGTATGCCCACAGGTTTTGGATCATGTACTGATTCTGCAGGGATCATGAGAAAAATACAACTTTTTACCCCACCTAGTATGTGGTGGCTGTCTGAAGTTAGACTGGTTTTCTGCAATAAAGACTTGTTCGAGGTGGGAAAAAGAGGATAACTCCGGCTGAGCCACACCACCCCTGGCACCAACTGCCTTCATGGATGGGGAAGAAGTCTCCTCTTTTATATACAAGGCAGTAGTTCAGTTCTCATTAATTTCAATTAGAAGTTGATTAAGTTCTTTGGTTTATTACACTGTCATTTGCACTACATTTTCAGATTGCAATAAGACATTAAATATTCTCACAGGCAGTAACCATTCACAGGGGATTTTACTCAGGGCAAGACATGTAATGAAACCCAGCTCATTATTATTATTAATTATTTGTATTACTTTATTGCTTAGGAGTTGCAGCCACAGATCAAGACCTCATTGCGTGATGCACCAAGCCAGAACAAAAAGGCCATTACTTCCTTAATCGCTACAGATCTAAGGTCCTTAGTGGCATAGCTCAGCTTAGGAGCCCACGTCTGGATTTTCACCTTTCCAGAAACCTGGCAGTGCTCTCTGATGAGACATTCAGATGGTCCAACAAGTGCTCAGGCTGCCATACCACATCTCTGGCTGGTCAAGGAGGCCCTTGGGCTGATGCCTACCCCTGCTTAGCAGCCTCTGCCTGCCTCCCACAGCCTCCCAGGCCCTGAGGAGCAATGGCCTCTTGCAGGAGCGTCTCCCAGCCTGGTCCAGTCCACACCAGTGCCCCTGAGAAGCTGAAGCTCTTCTATGCATTGTTGGCACGGAGATAGTTTGTAAGTGGTAAGAAAATACTGTTGCATGGAACAGCCTCTGGAAGAAAAGGCAGTCATGTTTGGCATCTGTTTGTGACTTCCCTCCTGGCTTTGCTGTGGAGGCTCTGAAAGTCCTTTGACATGTGTCAGATGGCTTTCCTGAGACAAGAGTGCTACTCACTCTCTGTGGTCCAAAGTCTTTGCAAAGGATTCAGGGAAGGGAGACAAGATTAATGCAAAAACTCTACTCCCAGTGGCATTGCTACTAAGATCTAGCATGGACTAGATGATCTTGTAGGTCCTTTCCAACCTCGTGTTTCTATGATTGTTGAGGCACAGCTAACTCAATGCCAGAGAGAAGGATGGGGCAGGGATCAGTGGAGTCTGGGTGGGAGTTCTAGGAAGGTGCTGGATGATGAAATGGCATCTCCTAGAAGTGCCAGGTCACAAAGGAATACATTTGATACATAGTCTGACACATCTCTGTTCACATTTGTGCAAGCTATGGGCATAGCCTGAAGATGCGAGGTGCAAATTGAGCACACCCTCAGTTCCAGGGCCCTGGCTGCTGACAGCACGGGATGGCCGACACAAGCTTCCCTCACAAAGAAAGGAGGCCAGGAGAGGGCCTGGCTGAGACCTGCATTAGTCATTCTGGCAGCTGATAATTATCCCAAGCCTGTCAGTAAGGTAGGCCTGAATGGAACAGAGGAGAGAGGTCCAACCAAAGAGAGGTAAAACCACTGTGCCAGTACCTGCATAGAGATATCTGCTGTGTAGGGGATCAGCGAGCAGCAGTACACAGAAAGAAAAGCAGAAAGTGGAGGTCTGCTGGAGCATCCCAGAGAGAGGAGTGGGCAAGGAGGATGTCCTGAAAACCACGCTAGGGAGGTTTTTGGGAAATAGAAGGAGAAGCAGGAAGGAAGAGATCTGGAGGAGACAAGAAGACAAGAGGACAGAGAGGTACCTCTCTGTAGGAGGAAGAACTTGTTCTGTAGGGAGAGTTGTCTCATTTGGGTGCTTTGTGGTCCTTGTGTCTGGCCTGAGTATTTGACTGTTTTGCTAGTGGATCTGGAGGGATGCTCATTTGTCCTTGTCATTACAGGCTGGTTCCACCAACAGAGCACATTCAGGATGGTAAGTGCCCTTAGGGCGTAGCATATATGCAATGGGGTTAGGGAAGAACAAAACAGTGGGAAAAAATCAACATATTTCATTACAGAGGCTGTGCCCTGAGGCTATATATAGATAGCATACCTTTTAAACATGGGGGAAAAAAGGTGTGCAGAAAACAGTTGCCGGAACCACAGTACCTTGCTGTCAGACACCTGCTTCCCAAAACAGAATGCTTCACTGGAGTCATTTTAACAAGCACTGTATGTACACAAAAAATGCTCATTCCTCTGTCAGAAACACTTAACAACAGCTCCTAAATGTCTGATTTCTAAGGGCTATTGATTAATCTGACCACTGGGTGACTTGAAGCACATATTGCCTTCCAAGCCCTGACACTAGAGCAGAGCTTGAAAGAAGGACCTTAGAAAAAATGTGGAGTTCTGTAAACATTCCCTGTTAATAGAACTGGGAATTTAGCAGTTTTATGAGTTAAGGCCTCTCAAAAGTATTTCCGAAAGTGGAGACTTCAGATTTGCTGGGGTATGGATATGGGAAGATGGTGAATTTATACAAGACTTAGAAGTAGGAAAACGAAGCTGTCCTGATGGTTAACAGAGAACTGTAGCCAAGCAGTAAAACCAAAGGACTTGTACTTTCACTGGGGCAGGTGGATATTCAATGGCAGTTTATTTGGGCTACCCACTTCATAGACGTTTTTATCCATAGTTTGTCAAGCCAGACAGCAAGTAAGAGGGAAAAAAAAGGAAGTTAGGCCATTTTGGGCTCAGAAACTTCAAATGCAGAGTAGTTCCAACAAGGGATGAGGAATCACTGCTAAATTAAAGGAGGACCACAAGAGCCAAGGGAAGACATTGCCATATAGGAGATCTGAGATCACTTGAACACCTTGTCAATTTGAGCAAATGTTTTGCATTCCCTTCCTGTCCATTAAAAAAAAAAAAAAA
>WBMW01000076.1:733851-785091 GCA_013396635.1 Penelope pileata
AAAAAGGCTTGGCTTAAAGTGATATAAAAAAGTGTTTTTGTTCATTTAACAGTGGAACTAAACCAGGAAAAAAAAAAAAGTGAACAGTTTTAAGGACTACAACACATAAGCAGGGTTTTAGAAGTACAGACCTGTCTCCAATTCTCCATCCTGAGTACTAATGTGGAGACTGATGACAGATCGAGACTACAAAAGAGACGTTCAGGTGTCTGCAGTCAGGGCTCTGCAAAGCCGTATCTAAATCTTCTACTTCTACTGCAAAGCTTCTAAATCTCTACTTGTCTCATGCTTTTTCTCTACCGTGTACACCAACCAAATTCCCACCCTGGATGAGGACTGCAGAGGGAGCAGAGGTCTGAACGTCCCATGTGCTGATCAACCTTCACTCTGTGAGCAATAAAGTAAGATACCTGGAAAACATGAAACACAAAACACCTGGAAAAGCTTTAGGTTTGTTCCAGCACATGACAGTAGAGCTTTTGGAATCTGAAATAATTTTGCAGCAAGAGGAATACTGTTTGCTAGTGCTTATAGCTTCAGTGCTATAAGGTGTTGGAGACACCTCTGTGTGCGAGGAGATCCTCACTGCAGGTTGAGGAGAAAAACAATGAGATCCCAACCATTTTCTAAGGTAAACAAATGGGGTCCTGCCAGGATTAACAAAGTAAGTCCCAAGAGAGGAAACTGACCTTCCTGCTCCATAAACAGCAACAAAGGATGCCAAGAGGCGACAGCAGCAGTCACCAGAAATGTGGCCAGCAGGGCGAGGGAGGTGATCCTGCCCCTCTGCTCTGCGCTGGTGAGACCTCACCTGGAGCACTGCATCCAGGTGTGGAGTCCTCAGCACAGGAGAGACATGGAGCTGTTGGAGCACATCCAGAGGAGGGCCACAAAACGATCCAGGGGATGGAACGCCTCCCCTATGAAGACAGGCTGAGAGAGCTGGGGCTATTCAGCCTGGAGAAGAGAAGGCTCCGAGGTGACCTGATAGCTGCCTTTCAGTATCTAAAGAGGGGCTACAAGAAAGAGAGGGACAGACTCTTTAGCAGGGTCTGTGAGGATAGGACAAGGGGGAATAGCTTTAAACTGAAAGAGAGGAAATTTAGGTTAGATTTAAGGAAAATGTTTTTTACAGTAAGAGTGGTGAAGCACTGGAACAGGTTGCCCAGAGAGGTGGTGGAAGCCCTGACCCTGGAGACATCAAGGTCAGACTGGACCAAGCTCTGAGCACCCTGATCTAGCTGTAGGTGTCCCTGTACCTTGCAGGGGAGTTGGACTAGGTGACCTTTAAAGGTCCCTTCCAACTCTCAGGATTCTATGATTCTGTGAAACTAATGACGAGAGAAGACTGTGTTGAGGTGGAGAAGCATCAGTGTAAAAGTACAGCAGCAACAACCATACCCATAAGAAGAAGAAAAGCCAAGGGAATTCTCTCATCGCTGAAGGGTGCTCCCTGGAAATGGATGGACGTGGCATACATGCACATATGGCTCTGCCTGGCCTGGAGGCTGCTCTTGGTCTCCAACTACACAAACACTCTTCGAGAGTCTTGTCACAAACTGAAAGAAGGCAATGCAGTGGTTTGTGGCAGTGGAGAACATCTTTTGACATATGTTTTTGTGAATTTAAAAAACCATTTAATAAGAGAAGCAGGAAGATGAAATATGTAGTAAAAATTATGTACAAGAATGTAAAAGGCATTCAAAGGATTACAAAATTAACCATGCCTCTGTCAACCTAATAGTGTTTCTAATAAATACGACAAAATTGCAGATAGGAGATTTCATTATTAAACATATGAAAAGAGAGACATACAATCAATACCAATAAGAAAATAAGAAAAAACAGATTATTTTCAAAGAACTCAATATCTTTTCAGTCACATCATGCCACAGATTTGGTTGACAAGTGCATAAATGCCAACTCAAGTTAAGAAATATATGTATACATAAAAAGAATTTCAATAATTACCAATTATACTTCTGCAGAACTACCACTAAAATTGCAGATGATAAAACCAATTAACTGACTGATCTCAGGCATGAGTGTAGCTAGGGAATCATCACCAAGGAAGTGCATTTGCAGTGTGTTGCAACATCTCTTTATGTTATTTAACTTTTATCAGTGAGCTGGAAGGAAATACAATAATGCTGATAAAGTTTGCCAATAAAGCAAAAATTGGAAGACTGCTAAACAACCAAAAGGACTGGTCTTGCCTCCAGCAGATGTGAGCACAAGCAAGCAACCAGAATTCATTTACAGTGAAGCCAAATAGTCACATATGTGGGAAAAGAACATCATTTATGCTCGTGGGAGCAGAGATTGTGTCCTGGGGAAAAGAGAAGTTGAGGAGTCACAGTAGGTGGTGCATGGATCGTGAAGCTTCAGCGCACGGTGATGGCTTGAAGGGCTCACATCACCTGTGAATGCAGCGAGGATGGCACACTGAGTGGAGTGGGGGTTCTGTGAGCTCTGCATTTGGCATTTCTGGCTTCAACAGAAGCAGTGGGAAATTGTCCCTCATCACATCAGTCCTTTGTCCTCAGTCCTTTGTCACGGGAATGCAGAAGGCATTAAGCCTGTCCCTCTGAAAAATATCAGATAGCTCACAGCTATGTGTTGGATCTGTCGGTCCCATTAGTTATCAGCAACGCATCGGATGACAAATTTAATTATAATATATATGAGTAATTGTCATAAAATTTTAATAGAGCTCCTAATCAAATGATCAGATCTTTGGAGTCGCAGCTACATTTCCATTAGTGTTTTGGGCAAACTACTGTAATCAATAATAAATAATAATAATTAATTATTAAGAGACGAAGCACAGAACACATGCCTGGGTCCTAGCTCCCTTGGTTTTGAAGGTACACTCAGCCTAGTATCAGTTGTATCTCAAAATAATCTCTGATAATGACTCTAGCAGACACCTGCACCAACTTACCTCTGCCTGACAAGCTCCCAAGGAGAGCGCCGTACAAACCCGGGGAGTATAAGGACAGTGAGGAACTGGGGAGCCTCCAGTTCCAGAGGAGATGAAGGGAGCTTGTCCTGTTTGGCCTCGTGAGGAGTCGGTATTCATTGCAGAAGTACCTTGGAGCTAGTGGGGATCCAAACGAGAACTACCAGGATACTTTTGGAAGTTGGAGGCTTTCTCATCACTGAAGCAGCAAGAACAGCTGTATAGGAAGAGGCACGGGGCACAAAAGCCAACTTGTGTCAAGACTGAGCTAAATCAGATTAAGTCAAAGTTCATGTGACATGGTTTGTTGTCTGAGCAGAGGTCTGGGTTTGATTATCAAAAGGTTCCCTTCCTCTCCTGTGCTGTTACATACACTGAAATAGGAGGTTAGGAGCAAGTGCACCTGCTAGTTACATGGAAGTTATTCAAAGGTCGTAACATGGAATAAAAAAGAAAATATCTGGAAAAAAAGTGAAAGAGACTTTGAAGACTAGAGCACTGTTGAGTTTTGCAAGACCGCAGTGGGGCACAGTGTCAGATCGAGGCACAACGGAGAATCTCTAGAAGGAGAGATAAACAGAAGGCTTGAAAAGATAAAAACACAGGACACTGGTGCAGCATCAAGGCTACAGACTTCCTGAAGCCATACCAAGCTGTCACTTGCTTTCTATTACAGGAGTCAGAAGTCACCCTAACACTGTAACTATGTCTGAAGGAAGTTAAACCCTCAGAACAGCATGCAGAATGCTGTTGAGGATTTCCATTTAGCAAGTAGCTACTTCTTTCAGAGTGACTGGGAGTAGCTGCAATGGGAGTCTCTCAAGCATCATTTTTACAATTGATGGGAAACTCGGGGCTTGAGCAAACAGAGGCTTGATGGTTTGCTACTAGCAACAGGGGAAGAAGTTCATTAGGATTAGGTACACAAGATGTTACTGATTTGTAAAGGAGAAGAGTTGTGAGAAAGCAAGAAGTCAACTATGTTTTTCACAAATAGAATGGGTTTACATTTAAAAAAAAAAAAATCACGCAAGTGGCTCCACACAAACTGTGAGCATGCAAAAAACCCAACAAGCCACGGTGCTGAACCCAGCCAAACAAAAACTGGCAAAACCATGGGGAGAGCAGTGACTGAGGGCAGAAGTCCCTCTTGTCCAGGACTTTTATTGCCCAAACTCTTTGGAAAAGGGTACAAGGAACAGGAAAACCTATGTGTACACAGTGCAATCTGTACTACCTTTCTTGCATTTGAAAGTCATTTCTTGCATTTCACTGGATGCTCGTACCCAGCATTCACGGTTAATAGTAACGAAGGTCTGAAATGCTTTTCTGAGCAATTCCAAACCCATGAATTGTCACCTTCTGCCAGGAAAATGAAGATATTCCTTTAAAAAAATAATTATGAGATGGAATATGTATTTTGAACTTTCATGATTTCATCATGTATTTTTTGTTTCTTAAACGCACTTTCCATTTCTTTGAGACCTCTAGCTTCTAATTTTCAAGGTTTTCTCCATAACAACAGGTTTTAAAATTATGGCTAAAAATCTCATGGGAATTGTGAGACTTGGCAGCCCTGAAATGAAATGCAGTTCCCTGAGGTTTAGTATCACAGACATGTAAACATGCCTGCCATTGAAGTCTACCCAAATAAACAAGGAGTATGGGAGAACGAAATTTTCTTCTGATTTGGTTTTAATTATATAACCAAGAAAAAAAAAGACGTTTTATAACATTCTAGAGGAGATTTCATGTTTCCAGGGCGTTGCTACAGGGAGGCTGCAAGCTTTTGTGGGTTGAGGCAGAACCCCACTAACATGAGACAAGTTAATGTTGCGTGTCCTGAATTTCAGACCCATCCTGGAAGTTTGATCTGCTGTGTTAGAAAAATCTCCTGTGCAGGGATGGAAGAAGACAGAAGTGGTGGGTTGGTGAGACTCATAGCACTACATATGTAGCTACTTCTGCTGGGCTCTTCCAGCTATTGCTGCCACCTTCTGAGCGCTTCATTGTGCCTGTAAAAGCCTTTGAATTTACCCTCCTCACCTGAGCTTTTCCTCTTCCTTCAGCCCAGTCCTCCCCCTCTGCCTGTGTCAGTCTGCCTGCTCCCACCGTAGGCTATAGGTATCTTTCAAGGCAGCAAAAGATGTTATGAGAGTGGTTAAAGATCTGGTTCAGGGTCTGCAAATTCACTGTCACTCTCAATGTTAGAGACGGGCTCACTGGAGATCTTCAGTTAATTAACCTCATAAGTAGAAAATATGAACCAACATTACCAGGACCATGTTGATGCAATTGCACAGAGCAGTGCATAAACAATCATAAATAAGGAGCAAGAGAGAAGGTAAGCATCCAAGCACCCATGTGACCATTCTGTTGGATGTTCCTTCATCTCCACAAAATTACCGCAGTTATCTGGACAAATGAGGTGCATCCTTCTGAGGCTTCAATTCCAAAATGAATCTTTTTCCTTCCCCCCCCCCCCCCTGGGGAGCAGGCATTTATTTACACAATTATCCTGCTTACATCACTGTGAACGTTCCTTGAACCATGCATTGCCTCAAGCTGGGACACAAAAAGTAAGGAGCAGAAAAACAGATTAAGGAATCTGACAACAATTCATTCTAGAAAATTGCTCATGTCACCTACCCAGCTCGTAAAGATGGATCCTTTTGGCATTACTTAACCAAGCAAGATGACCACATAGCCATGTCCTGCCATAACTTTGGTACAGCTTACCAATAAAAGAAAAAAAAAAAAAAAAAGAAGGAAAAAGAGAAAGAAAGAAAGAAAGGAAGCAAGAGTGTGTGTGAGAGAAAGATGTAGCGATAGATCTGGCTGCAAAAACATCACTTCTGCTGTAAAATAGAAAGCTGTAGGGAGGAGAACCCAATATCTCTCTATAGAGCCAGGGATCGGTCACACAGTACGGGAGAACCTGCATCTCTCAGACCACACAGTGACAATGATGGCTCGTGTGTATCATGGCCCCTGTGGCTTGAAGCTGAGCCTTCCAGCCCTCTTAAATCCTTTATGAGGGCACTGCTCAGCGTCCTAGAGAGTATGCTCCTTCCAACATTTTCCTTGGAGATTAAGATCATCAAGGCCAAGGCCTAAGAACTCTTATGTTAGGTGTATTTTATGTCAGATATGTGCATATGGCAGATGAGGTGCAGTAGCACACAACATCCCAAATATTTAGAACAAAAAGTATTCAACAAATGGACCTAAAATTTCCAGGTGTGGACAAGCCCCATTAGCAGCGCAAGCAGACATTGAAGTAGACTTTAGGGAAGTCAATGGTGCCCTCTAAAGGAAACTCTTGTGTTGTACATGAGTTCTTGACAGCTGTTGTACCCACTGCCCATACGGCCAGCGTATGATCCATAAACCACTTCTGGTGGTAATTTAATTGATAAGCTGACAAAATACCGAGTCCTTCATACCACTCCTGAATCTGAGAAAGACAGCCTGTGTAAGGCTCAGCATTTTTGGTTTTTTCCTTCCTCAAATGTTTGTTGCCTAGGGTAAGAAAGTGTCTTCACTCCAAAACACACATAAATGTTGTTGGGAGCACGACATCAGGTCACAGCTCAGGAAAGAAAGCTGCATCAAACCGGCTCACAAAAGTGAAAGTGGGCCATGGTTTATTTCATATAACTTTATCCAGGCCTAAATAACACAGAACAGCAGCAGGCACATGCCTGGGAACAAGGCGTGTGAAGAAGTGAGGACCAGAGAGGAACCGGAGCTCCGTAAGCAGTGTTTTGTGCCAGCCTTACCCATCGGGAGTTTGCAATACCCTGCAATGTGCTTACAAAATTCCACATTCTAGAAATACGAAGTACCACGAACAATACCATATACTTTGTTTCAAACTTCCACCATTTACAAGTTAGAACTGCATTGAAATATGAGACCTCTCAGTCACAGCAAACTGTAAGGTGACAAGTTTTGCTGTAAGGGATGACAGAGGTAAGGCCCAGATCTTGAGACATGAGCTCCAGCAATAGCCAGGGGCTGTCACCGGGCCAAAGCAGGGGAAGAGCTCCTGAACACCTAAGTACGAACCTGCGGATCTTATGTGGGGGTTAACTTTATCTCAGGACAACAACAAATCTCTCTTTGAATTCAACAGGAACTGCTAAACTCTGCTCCTCAAAAATCAGGAGAATTTTTTGTGATTGCCACTCCTTAAAATGAGGATTCACTAGATTAGGTTCCGGATCAAATCTAGATCCCAGAGTGTTATCTATAATTGAGAAGAATATAAGAATATTAATATTGCATGGAGTTAAATATTTTTAGTGAATGTTGTAAATGTTGCTCATGCTACGTAAACTGTGGCCTTTTTCCTGGATTGCAGGTGTAGGATTACGAGGATGCTGTGATTTATCAGATAAAGCAAAACTGCATCCTCTGCCATCGTATGCGGTGTATTCACTGGAAACAAACAAAATCCAAGAGAAAAAATAAATCAGAAGACATTAGAGTACTCTTAAGAAAACTTTTCATCCTATATTTGGGCATTTCTTTTGTAGAAGAAATTGCACACTGCAACTTGTTCCAGAACAGAAAACTGGTTGAATGCCCTCTGTGTTCCAGTACCTGAGATTTGGATAGAGGATGCCCATACACACATGGAAGTGGAGCAGTGCCATAGAACGCAGGAGAACATGGACATTTCCAGTCCAACTTCTGTCAGCAGTGACTCAGAGAAGGGCTTTGTGCCTCTCCTTTTCTCAGGGTTTCCATATGGCTGCCACGAGGCCATGCTGAGATAAACTTTCACTGAAACCCAGGCGTTGTTGCTGTTATTCTGCAAGACGGGTTATGAGACAAAGCTATGTCCCGAGCAAACAAACAAATCATCGCTGGTTAAATAAGAACCATGCCCCAGGGCTGGGACGCTTGGTTCACACAGGCACTTCACGGCTTAGCTTCATGAGGATTCAAACCCAGATTCAGCTTTACAGCTACAGGAAGGTCAGGTACAGGAGTTCAGTTAGTGCCCTTTGCCAATCCAAACACAATTTCTTCATGCTGAGTACTGGTAATGAACTGATCTCTACTGAATTACAGCAGCTGGGTTATCCGTCCTTGCTACCATGAGAATTATTAAGCAGCAAACTGTCAAGCTAACAACTTGTTAAAAGCTTTGCAAAACACGACAGCACACAGCCCAAGCCCTACAAACTCTCAATACATGGCGGTGAATAGAACAGTAAAGGAAACACGAATGCTGGTGTAAATGGAAAATGAATGGGAAGGTCTGGGATGTGGGAGCAGCAGGAGGAACAACAGAAGGGCTGTAGGAGCAGCTCCCAGAGCAGCAGGTCACCCAGACCCCAACACAGCAACACGCAGCTTTTCAGGTTACTGGGAATACAGAGGACAGCCTATACCTGGGCTGAAGCACAGGAAGAGTAAGATTTCATCAAAAATCTCTGATGAACACTAAGAATAGGAACCACGTCCATCGAAGCAGACAGCGATGCATTAGTTTGACAAAAACAAGGTACAATATCCTACTAGTTTTATGGTTTTGTTGCTTTTATGATCTAATAAAAATATTAAAAAATAAAATAAGTCTTGCTAGTTATATACATCAACTACACTCTATATTTTATATGCGGCCTGAGACAATCCCTCTTCACTCAATGTGGTCCAGGCAAGCCCAAAGGTTGGGCACCCATGCCTTAAAGGGTACACAAGGGATATGCATGCATGCATCAGTTATTGCAGCAAGAAGGATTTTGAGTAGGCACTTGTGCCCTAAAAACAATGCTGTCAAATTCAAGAACAGATGGACACACAGGAGGTATCTGAGGCAACTCCCTGTAAGTAGCATGGAGGAGATTTGTGCAAAGGATTTCTGCAGGAAGGGAACATTAATACCAGTGGGACATGGCAAGGATGGCAGAATCATAGAAGGGCTTAGGTTGGGACCTCTGCGGGTCATCTGGTCCAATCTGCTGCTCAGAGCTCAGAAATAATACCTGGGAGATGAAAAACTTCCCTGCATCTTCACAGATACAAGGTTAAGCCATACCTATAGGCCAGAAATATGTATCCAAAGTCAGACTTTCCCTTGGCTTCCTACGGCTGATGTTCCCCTCTGGAAGCAGTGCTCGCATGGAATCACTATTCTCTCTGTATTCTTTGCTGCGGAGCAGAGTTCTTTCACTATTAGAAGCAGATACACACAATGGTCAGCCCACAGCTTGCTCTAAACACACACACACACCTGATGCAAAGACAAGAATCTACTTCTCAAGCAGACCAGGCTGGTGCTGAGCCAAGCCAGCCACACCTGTCAGAGGTATCCTAGCAACTCCCGGCAGCCAGCGGTCCCGGCTGACGGTGCACACTGATGCAATTGTTCTCCTCCTGCCAACATCAAAACTTTGCAGCTAATCAAAGAGAGAATTCGAAACAGGAGGCCACATTAAATTTGATCCAGCAAAAGGGAATTTTATAAATGAGCGATGTCACCCAGGGCATCTCTTATGCTTAAAGTTGCCATCTCTGAACAAGAGTAGGTCAGACTTTGTGAAGTCACACACAGACAAAACCTGGGAACAAAACCTCCCTTCCTGCGACCGTTCTCCTGAAGCTGCTAATTTCCGCAGTGTCGATTCTTGCTAGTCGTGGCTTTAGAACACTACTTAGAATTTGTTATTATTTTCTTGAATACTAGAGGCCCACCTTGAGCACTCTCTGATCCACAAGTATTTGCAAAAGCTCTGCTGATGCTCTTGTAGCCATTTGCCTCAAGACATTTTCCTAATGAGATTCCTACTCCTAACATGCCAGACCAGATATTCTTCCACAACCCCTGACAGGGCTAATAGACTCCGGGCTCGCTGGATCAGAGCTTCTGTCTCAGCACCACCAATGAACCTGAGGCCACCAGGTAGCCTAAGCACATCCTCCCCATTTCCCCATTTGGAAGCTTTATAGATTTGCAATTAACCTCTTCAGGCATGCATGCAATAGGCAAAGCAAATTAGAAACACAGGATTTATTAGGCTTCTGAAAAATCACTTCCTTTGACTCCTTAACTTGCACGAAGACACCACTTCCAAGCATTTCCCAGCTCGCTATTACCACTGCAGCGTTCTTCGGGCTTCAGTTCAGAGTTGTGAAGGGCATCCCAAGTCCTCCTCCTACAACTTACATCTTTTCTCTTGCATTACAGATGATCTGCTGTGATCCATTGCTACAGCCACACACAGACTACATGGATATGGTACCTGAAACCAGGGGTAGAAAGGACTAACGCACATCGATGAGCCCAATCATAAGGTCTACACACCCTCTTAAGACCTTGCAGAAGCTGCTTCCAGCCAGTAGAAAACTATCTGTTACTCCTCAACATCAGAAACTCTGCTTGCAGATGTGAGAAGGATCCAACAATTCCACCCCCCTGGTCCTGCCCCCAGATGTCCCTCTCCAAGCCCCAAGTCCTTGCTTTATACTTTTTAACTGTAATGGCATTTGCACACAAGTAACTCTAAAACTGGGAAGCATAGCAAGAAAAGACAATAAGCTGTAGAAACAGAAAGCAATCAAGGGAAAACAGAAAATATACCTGTGGTACTGTTCCCAGCAGATTAATTTATTTTCACCTTCCTAGAGAATATACCTTTTTGTGCAAGCCAGCAGAGCGTTTGCTTCAGGAAAAGTCTGCTAGCAGAATGCGAACATTTGTGAACTTCAGAAGACGCTGATAATATGAAACAGCTTAGAAACTATAAATTTATAATTGAAACAGCAGGGCACATCAGTTCAGCACAATAATTAGAATTTGCCAGATGTTAATGGGTCACCGTGCAAAGAAACAAAACAAAACAAAAAACAACCAAAAAAATCAACCCCCATACACTACATGATTCTTAATAATCACATGAACCACATCATCGTTTTATGTCTTATAATCCTCAAGCACAGGGAACAAAAGCAAACAGCCCCAGCAAGATCTTCATGAACACAGTCCCTTCATCTAGAAGGCAGTACTCACCCACAATTAGGAAAAGAAAGTTATAAGACAAATAACCACCCACCCGCATACACCTACAGTGCTCACCTGCGGACTTCGGCCTCTCAGCACACTGCATTCCCCAAGACAAGTCATCGTGGAAGAGTAACACAGTCAATTAAATGCATTGCTTCTGGTTGGAATTATACTTACATTCTGATACACAGGAAGCAAAATGAACAAGCTAAATCCTGTAATATTATGACCGACACAAGCGCATTTGCCTTGTAAGCAAGCAGGTGAACGTGGATTGCTTTTCACTTCAGCATGATTAGTGAGAACTGTCCCACACACAGAGTCTGGATCTGTGACTAATTTTCTTTCTGAATGGGATAGCAAAGAAAGTTATTGCATGATGCAGATACCAGCCCTTCTTTTCAGAAAAGCCATTGTTTTCACAGAAATCTTGATTCAAAGCGTCATGAAATCATGAGAACCCTTCTCTGTATTTTAGTATGTTTTGAATCAGGCTCATAGGGAGCATATCAGAGAAGCATTAAAAAGGCTGTCATTCCAGTAAAGAATAATGACCTTCATGTTGCTTTCTGGAATGCCTCCGCTATATACTTCATTGCCTACATTTCCAATTTATGTCCATGCACCATGCAGTGCATTACATGATTAGCACTGTCACTACCAAACCCCTCCTGCTCCCTGTTCCCAGTATCAGTAAAGCGATACAAGATGTCAGAAACCTTGTGTTAAAGATGATCTACACACACAAATTTTACTTCACTCTTTTAATAAAACCATTTTGTTAAAAAACAACTTCCTAATGATTGCAATTTTACATAGAAAATTCAGAAATTACAAAAAATGGCATTATATAATAAATATAACCTGAAAATATGAGAAGAGTTGGACAAGTTTGGTAGTAAGATCTCCAGAAAACCTATGCAGAAAAGAGATCAGCTGCTCCTGAGTTAGTTGTATTCCTGTTGAGGTTCTTCTGGGATAACATGATTGCAGTGCAGCGTATTCTCTTTCTACCCGAGGCTCTGGGCTAGTTAAGTCTCTTCTATCCATTTAGTGACACTGATGTTACACATGCCTATGCTTGACACAGTTTAGAGGCTCTTCGAATGCTTGAGAAAGAAAACTGAAGCTTCAAAGAAGTAAATCAAACTAAAAGCAGTGTACTGTGAGCCTACAGGTAACAAAATACTTCCTACACTGGCTGGCCAGAGATGCACATCTAGGAGCTGCCCTGAATGCCAGTGCTGCCACTTAAAAGCTTGTTGCCTTTTCAGGCAACTAACTCTGCAATAAATAATAACGCTCCCTTGTGAGAAGCATATTTTTACTGACCTATAACAGTATGATATCTCGAAAATTAAAAGAGAGTGATAGCAAGAGAAGGACTGTGTGCGCAAGACAGCAAGAGAGAGAGAACAAACCGTGTATGAGTGCAGGTGGGCAAAGGGTGCACATGAGCACAAGCCTTCTGTAAGGCCTTCCCTTCTTACAGCACCCCTAGCAGCACTGTGCTGACAAGCCTCTGGGACCCTGAGACACAGCTGCACAAGTCAGGGGGTGCCACACTGCAGCAGAGACTGTGGGTCCGGAGCCTAAGGAAGGGCAAGAGCATCTTTTCTGACTTAGCAAGCCAGCAGCTCTCTCACCTATCAGCAAGTCTCTCAGGACAGCTTCACTGTCTTGCTGCCAAAACAGTCACTGCCAGATCTCCAAGGTCTGCATTTGGTTATTATTTTTTAAAATAAATTTCCTGCACATAGGTTAGGTGGTTATATCAGAGTGCATCCTTCCTCTATACATATAGCCATTTAAGTAAATTACTCCTTCATAAGGCTTTACAATACATCTGAAATGTTTCAAATCTGTATCTAATAAATATTATATGAAAATATTTTCTCAGTGTTTACATATGAAAAATACAAAATATGATCATTGTAAGACTACTTCTTCAATTTCATCTTCTAAAGAACCAAGGGTTTTAAATGCTGGCTTGCTTCCAGTGTGTTGCAGGCGGTGTCTATTTAGGTTTCTCCCTTCACTGAAAAGATCATTGTCTTCTTTTACTTTGACTTTACTGTTTTTATCAACAAGAAGAGTATCATTAGACTCCCAATCTGTGTCAAAAGGTGTCATATCCTTACTTTTAGAAAGGACAGTACTTGCACTGCTTCCAAAGAGTTGTTCCATTAAATTGGACTTCTTTTCTTTCTTACTATGGAAATCTGCATTTTCCTTGATGTTTTCTTCTAAGTAGTCACTTTTTTGATTAAGCCAGCTTGGTCTCCCCGATCCTTTGCCAAAGGAAGGTACGTAACTACCAAATGTTAACTCACTACTTAAATCTACAGTCCTTACATTTCGCTGCTTCTGCCCTTGTGCTCTTGCGGCCTCGTCCTGGCTGTCATCTTGGGGAAATCCATTCGTAACTTTTCTTGGAATTTCAGAGAATTGACCATTTTTTTCTTTCTTCTCTGGGGAATCAGATTTCCTGGATGTATTTATGAGTAACGTTTGGGGAGCAAGTTTCATGTTCATTGCATTTTGAGTTTCTCTATCAATTTCATTCATTTTAGCAAGCAGAAACTCACTTTTTTGACGTTCTTCCAGCATTTCAGTACTTTCCATCTCTATTTCAGGTTTGTGTGTTTCTGTTCCCATCTTTATTTTATCTTCTTTATCTAACAAAAGGCTGCTTTCTTTCTTCATTTTGTCATATTCTTCCTTTTCCCACTCTGCAGGAAACGTTTAACCATTAGTTATAATGTTTTAGTCTTACACTGCCTTTAAATGAATATTTTGAAAAAAGTGCAAGCAAAAGCCACTGAGTTTGCAATACGCTCTTTTATGCATAGTGTGGTTTTCCTATTGTCAAAATGAATTCTTCAAAAATTACAACTAAATTCACACCAGATTCTCTGCTAAGATATAAAGGTATACTATCGTTTTCATAAAAAGATTAGGACGTTCTCCACATTCAGAACATCAGAGGAAATTAATTTCTGCCAATTTCCTTTTTATTTCCTGGTTTTGAATAAAAATTAATACAACATCATTGATTATAATAGTTCTATCACTGACACTGCAATATATGTTTGGATTTTTTTTCTGTAAAGGGAACCGTTCCTGTGAGGCTATCAGACAACAAAGTCACACATAGTCATTACCGGTTTCAATTTGTGTGTGATTTAAAGCACTCTGCATCTGCTGCATACAGACACCTTCACCCAAGGGTTGTGTGTGTCACCATGCAAACACAACAAGAGCGCCTGTGCTGATATCAAATGGCAATTTGTGTAGATATAAAGGGGCCTGTAAGGTGCCAAACGGTAATTAGCTGCTAATGTGTGCAAATACTTATGTGCACAAGAAAAAGAAAGCTTTTAAGTATTCCTCTCTTCAAAATATTTTTCTATCAAGACACAATCTTGATAGATCTAGGTCAAAAGCTGAAAACGACTGCTTGGCCTATTCAACACGCTGGCATTCCCCTTGGAACCCTTAATTCAACCTGCTGATTGAGGTTTTCACATAGTTCCATGTTATCCACTGTATTTCAGATCAAGCTTAAAGAATTAACTCCAACAGTCCATTTTATATATATTTGCAATGGCATATCATCATAACAACTGAAGCAGCTACCTTTCTGTACGTAAGGTGGGGAAAATATCACCTTATACAGTAAGATGTTTAACATGGTCAGAAGAATCATCTTAGACATATAACAAAGCAAATTCTTGGCTGGCTTAAGTTGTGCACTCATGTCAGTAGAGGCAGGGGATTTTACACAGAATTTACTTCTAAAAGCGGCTGTGGATTTTTAGATTTCTTCCTTGTCATCTACAATAACTGCTTCTGTTCATTCATTACAATCACTGAAAGAGTATTTTAACACGGCAGGATGTGGTCCATCTAAAATACTTCAAAATATTAAGAGACTTATGAATGTAAGCCACCAGCATGTTTTGAGAACCAGATGAATAAAAAAAAAAAGCAGTAGTAAAATGTAATGATAGAAATTGACATTTCTCTAATAGCTACAGCAAATGATTCACACAAGTGTGAAGAGAAACCACAGTTTCAAATGATACAAGTGAAGTAGATATGTACTGAAAAATAGACCATATTAAGGAAAGCAGATTTATTCCACAACAGTAAAAATCTACTGTCTACCTTAATAACATCTAGCAAGTCAGAGATAACATCAGCACTTAGCTGCTATGTCATCCTTGTTTTGTAAAGCAAAATCTCTCAGACTTCAATATTTTTTAGTGGACGTTGTTTTTTGGTGCTACATACTTAATCACATCTGAGTACAGGATACAGATTACTCTATATTCCATTTTTCTTTCCGATCTCTTTGCATAATATAACTGAAAATAATTTTCCACTGTAGTGATCTCTGCAAAATCATTTCACTCTTCTCACAGAAAAACTGGCAGGCTCACTTTATTAGTATTCTATGTTGCATTTTCCTGCTTTCAGCTGCCCATTTTCTTACCATCACGTAGTTTCTGAAACCTCTCCTCTAAAGTCTGTATTTCCTGAACACGTTTCAGTTTCTCTTTCCTTTCTCTGTCCTGGTCTTGTTTTAGGAGGTCTGCCTGCTCTTTCCATTCTTTGCCTGGAGGCTCTTTTTCCTGAAACAAATTGATACAATAACAAACTGATGGAGAAAAATAATCAATCAAACAAATATCATATGATCTTCTGTTTCATTCTGAAATTGCACTCTTACTGCTAAACATAAAAATGAGCCATCTCATCTAATGAGCCATTGAAACCAAATCAACTCCGACAACTGAAGGGTTGTCTTATCACCTCTAACATGTATCTGAAGCAAAACAAACAGACAGTCAATTCTATTCTGTATCACACATTTCAGGAACACTGCGGCTTCAATATCGTAAAATAAAACTGCCACTGTGTTAGAGTAGTTCAGCAGTCAGTAATTGGCTTTTCAAGGACTTTAATAGAAGTCAGACCCCATCCTCTTTTTGTTTTAAGAAGCAAACAATTCGTTACTACAATCTGGTCATCTTAATGAACAGAGTGGGTTGTAGATTCAGCCAGTTTCACAGTGGTACTTAAAGTTATAGAGTATCAAGCAACAAACAGTGAAAGTTTTGTTCTTGGGTGGAAAATCACCTAATGAGTATACATACATTTAAAGGGAAAGAAACTGTAGCACAGATATTAATGTCAGCAGTAAAAATAACACTAATGAAAAAGCAACAAAGAGAAAGCCAGCCTAACCCAACACATGGACGCTAATTTTGTAGCTCGTGTCTATTTCTCCAAAAGAGTGTATTTTACTTTACAAAAGAGTTTATTTTACTCTAAAATAAGTGAAACAGTTACTTCTTAATGAAGAAAAAAAATAGAACTAGTAACCAAAAGAACTTCAAGAATTTTCCCTTCATAAACATGACTATCATTATTTTTTAAAAATGAATGTCACAAAGAGGTGGTGAATAAGTATGTAAAATGCTTGACTTAGGAAACTGATGAAGACACTGGCTACTCAAATTTAATTTATATTACTTAAAGCAATAGCTGGGTTCCACAAGCTCCACTTGTACCAACTGCGTGGTTATGAAACTTACACACTGAAGGGCTGGAAAAATACATACATTAAACTATATCTACACTTACAGAGAAATTCTGGAACAGAAAGTATGAATGAAGCTGCCAGCCATGAAAAAAACTTCAGTCCTATCAGGAAGCCAGTCAAGACCATCATCAGAGTATTATTTTTACAAAGAGCCTTATGTAAGGAAAATGTATAAAATTTGTACCAGAATCTGTCTAATTCTGCCTTATAAATCTCTTTAATTTTAGCCTGAGGTCACAGAAGCATTAGGAATACCTATAATTGTACTATTTTACAATAATATTTTATTAGGGAAACAGGAAAAAAAAAAAACAAAAACGACAAAAAGATCCAACCACATTCACAAAGCTGGAGAAATGACAGAAGAAATACCAGCACTCTGACAATAAGAGGAAGCATTAGATTTATGGATTGTGAAATAAATTTGGAAGGTAAAAAAAAGCCATAATTAAGACCAAAATAAAAAGACAGACGAGGCAGCCAACAACGTTACCACAGATTGCTCAAATAAGTATTAGGAATAAAGGAAAAGAGAAAAACAAAACGAAGTCTTAAACACTTTAAAGAAATGGCAGTGGTAGAGTCAGTGGCTATGAGTAAGACACAGAATATGGTGAACTGCCACAGAAAATGGCACACAATATTTCAGGAAGGGCAGAGTTTCTCTTAAAGATCAAAATGTTTTCTAAATTATGCTTTCTGCATGTTTATATATCTTTCCTAAAATACAAACTGCATTCAATATTCAGTCTGATAGGCAAGTGACCTGTAGCAAATCTCAAATTTTTTTTTAAGGAACTTACTATTCTGGGAAGAATCCCCTCTTTCTTATTTACTGTGTCACCACAAACAAATTCTGATTCTGGAGAAAATTCTACCGGTGAGAAGTATCCACTGGTCTGTACTCCTTTTGTGAGCTGTGCTCCTTTTTTAATATTTTGGTTGTTGGCTGTAGAAAATACAAACAAATCAAGTCAAATTTTCACTTTAAAATATCCCACTATATATCTATCCCTCATTTTTAAGCATTTGCAAGTATGGAAGTGGAAAATGTTGACAAGTTTTGCATAACTGTTTTCAGTATCTGTAAATGCTAAGTGAAAAAAAAAAAATGTAAAAACACATCCACAAATAGAAAAAAAATTAAAGCTACTTACAAAATCATTACAGTATACTGAATATTTGTCAAAAAATTAACCACAAAATATCTCAGTGATCATCTTATTGTTTGTCATTTAGAGAAGTAAACTCATTAAGTTAAAATTTCCTTTTTTCTATCTTTAAAACAGATAAAAGCCTGATCCTAAAATGGATTAATAGTAGAATATCTACACTAAAATGAGCGATAGACTGCTTTAAATGCTGGCATTAAATATTTAAAATGGTCCTAGAAATTCCTGTTTCTTCTGACAAATAGATTCCTCTGATCCACTGAAGATGGTCTGAGCACACACACACATGTACACACACATGTATAAACATACATTTAGGGTGGCAGCATAAGGCTTGAGGCTGCCTTGTCACACCAGAAGAAATCACTGCACTGATGCTTTTAGAAGATTATGTTCTGGGACATATGTCTACCGATGAAAATGTACTGCAGCCAATCTGACACAGTAAATTTGCATTGAGGATAATATAAACAAAAAACATCCCCAAAATACAGCAGTGAAATTTCATATTCTGGAAATCTCTAGTTTACTGTCTTGTAGACACTACGTACGATCTAGAAAATCTCCTGAACAATCTCCTGGTCCTCCTTCACCCAGGAGCATCTGACGTGAAAAGAATTTACAACACTGTTTGAGGAAATTCTAGGTTATAGTTCTGCTGCAATTACAGAAAAGTTGTATTGTGCCCTTGTTTTGTAATGACTGCTGTGTTGAAAGCAGCGTAAAGAAGTAAGCTTTCCTGGACAAGTAGTGGTAGGGTCAGCATAATGTAACCTGGTAAAGCCTAATTTATAAACAGCAGTACTAGTTTTTCTGCCTTTACTGCTTTGTATGTTACCTTTCTTTCTTTGAATTATATCCATATCTTTTCTCGGTGATAGCTTCAGCATACGGTTAGCATATATATTTTTTGCATCAAGTTCTCTTTCTTTCTCCTGTTAGTGAAAGAGATGTATCAGAAGAAGTTACTAACCTTTCATTTATTAACCATAAACAAAGCTGTAAATTAAAATAAAAAAATATGCATTGCAAATAGAATTTAAGTAAGGGCATCAGTAGTTTTATCCGAAGTTTTAAGAACAGTCACATTCTTAACTTTCCTTAAGCTCCAAAATGCAAATAGAACTTCCCTCCACCCCCAAATCTCATTAGCAAAATACTCTGCAAGAAAAATGTTGCAACTCTGCAGTGAAAATCAAACAAAAGTCAGGATTTCTATAAGCTTGAATAAGAGTTGTGATGTATACATAGATTGCAAAAGTAAATTTTCAGTATTTTAAGGAGTTAAACATTTCAACATTACTTGTCACAGAGTGTATAAGTGCCATGGAGCAGAGCCCCACTGCATCACAGGGTAAGAGGCATATTCTTCTTTCATGACATTATTGAATACAACACAGAAATGAACAGTGAGTTACCAGATACCATCTGGTAATGAAAATATTTTCAGAATATCAAACTCCACTAACAAATTGTGCTTAAAACATTAACTCCAAATGAGCAAATTTTTGGGTCACTAACGCTACTGCTGCATGGCCAACAACTAGTAAGGTGAGAAATTGGTGCATCTTCATTATATAAGAATGTATGAAACTTGGGAGTTTCAATGGAATATAAGTACTTTGCTTCATGTGTGATTTGGCATTTTTTTAAAAGATAAATTGGCAAGGTAGAATATTTTCAGAACCACAGTCTTTACAGCAAAATGTAGAATTCTGGCAACCAAACTGGGAGTTAAATAAACCTTTGCACAAATTTAGTAACGCATGTGGACCTCACAATTAAACTTTACACAAGCCTACTGAAAAGCAAATACATTAGTAACATAAATTGCTGTATATAGCTGCACATCTGATTTCAAAAATCAAGCTTTCAATCCCTAATTTTCCAGTAAATCTTGTGGTTTAATAACAATTCTTGGATATGTGCTTGATCTTGCTTTTCTTAACTAGTGCTAACAGTAATGATTAACGTGGAAACATTCCTGCTCATAAACAGACTGCAGGGTCAGAGCACAGAACTTTTCAATCTGAAGCAGGAAAAGAACTCCTGTGACATAATCAAGTAACATATCAGAAAGTGCGATCACTGGTAAAATATTCAAACGTGATTATAGATCCAAAGATAAAATGCCAGAGTACGGAAATCAACTTGCATTGCTTCACATTTTACCTTCAGCTTCTGATTTAGTTGAAGAAGCTCTTCTTGGAGAACTCTGTTTTCTTCTTGAGCTTCAAGCACCTTCTTTTTCTTTGACTGTAACTCTCGTTGAAAACTGCTACCGGTTAATTCAAGATTTTTCTCCAGATCCTTCAATTAAAACAATAAAATAACACATTTTAATAACCAGAGATCAGCTCCATCACTACTAAATACTGAACACATTTAAACCTGATAAACCTAATCCTGATTTTTGAGGGGACGGTGAAAGCACCTGCAGGTGCTGAAACTTATCCTTCTGGAGCAGTGGGGGGCGATTTGAGGACACAATGGGATCCACTAGTCAGGGTTCTTGGAACAGGCAGAGAATGCATCTCTGCATCTCTGAGGCAAATGTTGACCTCATGGTTTAGAAACGGGACACCTCCTGAAGAGGAAGATGACAGAAAATAATTATAACCTGCTTCTACTAGAAACAAATCTGTGATTGTTGTTTCATTTACATACAATCACCTTTCAATAGCTGTTTCAAGTGAACCTGTGACAATGAGAGAAGGAAAAAAGTGGAAGAAAAGACCCTTACTTCTAGGGCATGATTCCTTTTAATATTATCCACTACTACTACAAATGCAGACACCTGATCATAAAACTACAGATGCCAGATGGTGACGCTACAGGGTGAGCTGCTTTGAGAAACTTAGGGGTTTCTATCTTGGTATTTTGGGGTTTATTTCATGCAAGTTTAGTTTCCAGTTCAATGCTATGGATTCCCAGTAGCTATCATCACTGTAATATAATTTAGGTTTAAGTACTAATACACATACAATTATGTTCAACATAATTTCAGCTAAACATAACAGTGCATGCAACTACCACCAGTTTAATATTGCTAACACAATTATTTTTAAATGAGGTGAATTTTTAAGACACATTTGTAAATAGTTTTGCTAAATAAAACTAAAATATATTGAAAAGATTCTTAAAATGGATACCTACAAAATGTGCTAAAGCTCATTTTAGTATTAAAAAAATTGCTGTCATTTTCCTCAGCACAGCTCTCAGATGTAAAGAATAGGGGACAAGAAAAACAAACACTACATGAATGCAGTTCACAAGACTGAAGGCTTTAAAATTTATTTTTTTAAAGAATGTTAGTACATGATTCTCTGATGATCCTGTAATTTTTTAATAAATGCTTCCTCTTCATGAGGATGAAACAGACTGCATGAAGTTCCATTACAGCTGCATGCATTTCTGAAATATTATTACTGGTTATAAAAACACTGAAAAGCACAATCCCACTGCATATACACTGACAAGTAACACTTAATTTGTAAATAGCAATCTGAACGCATAACTGCTGAGTATATGACTATATAATCACATCAGAAATAATTTACTTGATACTATTTGTGCAAAAAAAGAAAGATTTTCTATTTGCTCCGCTATAGCGAAGGAAAAAAAAAACAAAACCAAAAGCCAAGCCAATATACAAAGTTCATTCAGGCAAGAAATATCTGAACAAAAATTTCTTACAAAAAGGTTATCTCACCCTAATTCTTTTTTCACTGTCCTCCAGTCTGCTCTCCGCATAGGCTAGTTTCTTAGCCAGGTCATCTCTTTCGGCAAGGTGTTTATCTGCAGACAGCTTTTTCAGTTTCTGCAAGACAGTTTTTGTTCTGTACAGCTCATCTTCCGAATCTTTCAGCCTTCTCTCAGTGGCACGTTCTCTCTCCTGAGATTTTCGTAGGCGCTCCCTTAATATCCTAATCTCATTGTTGTGTCGAGCAATGAGCTGAGAGATTTCGTTTTCTGTATCTTCAAACTTATTCAAGGCTTTCTCCTGCCTGTGCTGAAGCCTCTTCAGCGCCCTGTTTTCCTTCAGCAGCTCGTCTAGCTTAATACGGAGTTCAGTCAGTTCATTTCGGAGCTCATTGATTTTCAGCAGCCGAGCAGACAGAACTCTTTTTGTTACAAGATCTATCTCTTTAGCAGGAGAATCCCTAGTGAGGCTCTGAGAACGGAAACCCCACCGCGTCCCTCTTTTGCTTGGTGCATATTTGGAAACCAATTTCTTTGTGGCTACGAGAGGAAAAATAAAAAGCATGTTTATTATAAGACAATGCAATTTGTTGATTCAGACATCCTTCTTGGAATAAAGCTCTGCCTGAAACAATTTTACAATACTTAGCAGAGACTGCAGCTTTCAAATCAGAAAGTAAAAAGCACACATGCAATAGGCTTATGCTTCTTTCCATAGATAAAAAAGGGGATTTATGTCCGTGATTTCCTGAAAGGTAATATCTCCAGTCATCAATATGGAAGCATTGTAAAGTACTCGTCTGCAAATAACAGACATTTTGTTAATATTTGATGGTGTGTATTAGTATGCTTAAGGCAGAAATACTGTACTCTTATGCATACAATATTATCAAATGCTTTTAAAATGGCAACAATTAGCTGAGCGTTAGCTAGCTATCTATTATGCAAGATGTAATTCTCTCAGACAGATGCAGCGGTGTTTTCAAATCCAGCAGCCATGCTGACAGACAAAACAGCAATTTGAAAGGCTCAGTGCAAAAAGCCTCCAATGCAAAATTATAAATCCCCTGAAAATTCAGTTGTTCCTTGAATAATTTATTCTTGTATCACAAGCTACTTTCCACAGAGTATCCCTATTTGATTACCAGTATGCATCACTCACAGTGCTATTTGATACTGTTTTATGGCCATCACCACAGATAAAAGCTGAACATTGGTGTTTCTACTTTATTTATTTGCATGTCAAGCCACACTGAAAAGAATAAAGCATATAACACACCAAAAATACACCTCAAAACAACCGAATATACAGAAAGTGTATAATTCCTTAAGGTGCATCAGTGGAAAAAATACTCTGAGCACCAGTTTACATACTATACAGGTTTGAAAACAGGCATACAGCAATAACATATACAGTGTGTGCAACAGCAATTTCTTCGTTCCCTTTGGTGCTCACCATGCTTCCATCCTACAGAAACTATTTTACAGCAGAAATAACAGCTTTAGAAAATAGGAATAAAAAGTTCTCTTTTCCCACCCGCATGAAGAACACACAACATTCAGGTGTGAAAAGATTAATACAGGTACTGCAGGAACCATGTCACTCCTGGCAACAACTAGACAAACTCCCACGAACCTCACAGTCCAGATGTCAAACCCCTCCATGAACTTCTCCGCATTAAGGGCAGAACAGAGAATTCCAATGCCAAGTTTGCACATTTGACCATATAGTTAAACTGGGGAACAGCGTCCTTCAATAAAAACACTACTTTCAGCATGCCCTCATAATAATCGTACTCAATTTTAGCTACATCAAAGACTTAGTCATTCTTTTGCCCCCTCTAAAGTAAACAGCACAGTGGAAGTGCAATTTTTGTTTCCCAGACATCCAACCCATGACTGCTATGGAGAAGATGCCACTTCTGAGCACACAGAAGTTTGGCAAAACACCAGTTGTACCACGACCAAGGATCTGAAGAGATACTCCCCCTGGGCAACATGGCTATCAAGCAGTTACAGTGGAAACAGAGCATTTGCTTGAGAAAGGCAAGATGTGCTCTCACTTCTCCAGAAAATGTGTGCAACTATTTAGAACAACGTGTCAAAATCAGGCAGAGAGGCTTCTTAACTCTACTTAAGTAGAGCCTGGAACCTGTGTAAGCATTCTCTTCCTTTTGCAGGGATGTTCACTTTCCCCACAATCTCAATCAACAAAGCAGCCTAGGTATGTGAGGTGTGTGAGGGAGATCATAGAATGGCTATTTCAGCTCAAATTGGAAACATTTTATCCTCAGGGAAGGCCTATAAAAAAAAAACTCTTTCTTTTGAACTTCCACTCCAGAGGCACCTAACTTTCACCAAATATTTTCCCTGTATTGTGACATTGATGGGTTGTTCTTTTTTTTTTTTTTGGTTTATTTTGCAAGTACACCTTATTATACAGTAAAGCTCAGTCAAGTACACTTCCACAGCAGAAAGATGTTCAGGGTATTTTGTCAGAGAGACTATAACAACTGTCTCTCTTTTACAGACTGCATTGTATTGGCTTGCCTTGAGTCTTTTTGTCAGAGACTCAAAGAAGACGTCAGCACGATTCAACAAAAGGCTAGTTTAAGAGCTGTTCTTTCCTGCTAAAAAAAACATGAATAATTCTGAAAACAAAACAAAACAACAATCTTCCTTTTACAGGAACAGGTTTATTTCATTTTTCAACCAAACAGTTAGAGTCTACTTGCCATCTGCAGCGTAATTCACACAAACATTAGTAGAAGATTCTTCCAACAGTATATTTCCCACTTTTATTCCAACTTTCAAAGATAATTAACTCTTTGGAGCAGTTACAAAGGAACAGTTTCTGCTATCTACCTACCTTGGTAGTGCACAAGACTGTTTGAAGTTTGTGTTTTGTGATCTCTCTTTTCTTGGCTTGTAGACGGATAGCTTAGAGTAGGTGACTGGCTAGATGAACGAGATGCATTATCTTCATCCGAATAGTAGGAGTCACTATTTCTATCTCCATCTGATTTTCTGTCTTGTTCAGAATCTGGGCTCCTTACTCTTTCTCCCATTTTTTAGATTTAGCTGCTTTCCAGACTCTTCTCAAAAACAGTTCATTTTGACACAAAGGACCTTTTCATAGTCACAGTGGCAGAAGCTGGATTATTTCTTTATCATCTTCATCTCCAAAGCACGAGATCTTTGTAGTTCAGTTCAGCAAACTGTAGTTAACATTCAGAATGCATTTTTCTGTAAGAGAGAGAAAAAAGTGAGAACAGCTTTGCTGTTAAGAAAGGTAAAAGAACTGTAAAATTATTCAGAATCCCTATAGCCTTATACCACATGATTTGCTACATTAGCCTTATTATTTATATTAAATGGGTCAGACATCATTCTAGGAACAGAGCTAATACTACACTCAATAGTTTGAGGTACTTCATTGTCAAAAGAAAATCAAAAAGTTACCACAGCTAAATTTAGAAAAAGAAATTACTCCCAGGCTGGAGAGAGAAAAAGAAGCATCTGGAAAACTAAACAACTAAGTCTGAAGCTACTCAGGAAATTAGTTTAAACTTATTAAAAAGCTTTTTAACCCAATAAATTGACAACTTATTCCTTTGACAAGAATTGAGACAGCATTTGTAAAATTAGACTGAGCCTTCCATATCCCCATTTCTGACATGCCAGTGATGTTAAATAAATTGCTTGAATGAGTCTGCCTGGAGCATGTTATATCCTGGAGCATGGTCTTTGCCTTGGGAAGTACTCTTGCATCCTACAGCTCCTCATGCTTCTTGCCTTCAAGAACTGGCAGCAGCACACAGAGTTGTGTACAGCCTCTCTTGTGATTATTTTCAAAGTATCTGATAAGAGAGACCACTCTGCTGGTATACGCTAAACATTACTGCAGCAGATGTAAAAAGAGAATGGCTGCTTCTGGAGGCTGCCTTTTGATGTAAACTGAAAAATCTAATTTTTAAGTAAAAATCACTTTCTTTTGCATTTTTGAGACACTTACTGAAAACATGGAGCAAATACATCCAAAATTTTCCTTGCCCTTCTCAGCGAAAAGAAATGTTCTCATCAGCGTAAGAAGTATTTTACTCACTACACTCAACCTCCTGCGCCTTTAGTCTCTCTCATCAGTTCTTGAGTTTATTTCTCCACCTATTCCTCATCTTTCCAAACTCAAGACATCAAGTCTCTAATGGGTGAATAAATAGGACTCACAGCAGAGCCCGTCAGCTCTGCCTGCTGAATGACACAACCACTTAGAAATGGGCTAGGAGCTTAAGTAAACTACACACCAAAAATTGAGCTGCTTTCAATCAAATCTCTTCTACACTGCAGGGCATATGACACACCTGTAAATGAGCTGTAAATTTTTCACCATATTATGTCACTTTGCTTTCCCAATAAAATAAACTTAGCATGCTTCTCTGGCCTTCTTTTCCACTGTCTATACATGCAGAATTGCATAGCCAAGCAGAACAAAAATGTCAGCTGCCAAGACGGTTGTCATTACAAATTCAAGCTTTCTGGCCCAGGTCATTGTTAGCACACACGACTCTGTCTCCAGTGACTTGGATGAATTTGCCCTCATAATCTACGTAGCAGGAATCAGAGGAATAAATATTCTAATAGATATCTAAACTGAGAAGATGCTCAGAAAGTATGACTGAATTATTTGGAAAAGAGCGTTTTTCTTTACTTGAGGAGTAACGTTCCAAAATAATGTTTTTTGAGCACCTAAATGTCTTCAAATAGGTCAAAATAAATTAGATGCCTGAAACTTATGTCAGAGTACTCTGATGAAAACTACTATTGCACCACAAAGCTCAGAAAGAAGACAAGCAATGCTTGAGCTCACTTGTCCTAGAGATTGCTGCTAAGCACGTGACGGACAGAGCCACCTGTTGTGAACATTCAAATGATCAGCAATGGGCATTCTCTTTTGCTCTGAGTTCATGGAGTTACCAAAGATGTTTCAGAAGGACACACCTAGCCATAATTGTACTATCCTGCTTGTCTGTGAATGTAATAAGGACCACACAGCATTCATGAGTGCACAACTAAGATCATGTACGAGTATTTGAACTCATCAGGGTGCAATCACACTCCCAAACAGCTCTGCTGCTATGTCCTGGGCTCACAATCAACTGCACAGAATTTGTTCTCTTGCTCCTTGCTTCCAAACGGAAACACAAGCACTGTTTTGGTGACTATTAGTTCTCTACAGGGTGCACAGTAAGACAGCATCAGGTCTGCCTCCGCAAGACGGAATCTCAGGGAATACAGAAGATATAAAATAAAATATAAGCTGATATATTAAAACAGTAAAATAATATAAAATCTACAGATAACACTCTGGAGGGCTGTAAAAGACATCAACATTATTTCAGCCATCCTGACTGAAAAAGCACTGAAAACTGTAATTGCGTTTGTAGCCTGTAGCCAGTGTGGTGTTGTCATTGCTTGTAAGAAGCCACAGGCTTTATTTTCAGCTAACAGAATGGGCCACAGGACTTCTCAGACTCTGTCTGGACTCATCTTGGATGCCTGGAGCTTCGCTATAGTTTATTTAGCTGCAACAAAATCAGCTAACCACCACACAACTTACCTAATTCATTTTTGCTTAGCTTTGTACAGCAGCGTGCCCTAGCATCTACGGTTCCATTTACAGCTAACAGACAGCAGGGAGCAGGAGTTATTCTGTGCAGAGAGAACTATCTGTGACCCTCGGAAAAAAGGAGCATGGAGGATCACAGGCATGGGATGACTGCAGGGCCTGGAAGCTCACACGCAGGGCAATAGGGGGGCCCTACACTTTAACAGCTCACCAGTGCTCCATCAATTACTGCTCATCAGATGGATGCAGCCTCTGGAGCTGGGTAAAACCAGTTCTATAGGTGAAACACAGAATGAAAAACAAGTACTCAACATCTGTGAAATACACCACATATAGTAAATTCAGTTAGGAAGCAGAGCCATGAATTGATGAGGAAAGAGCAAGGTGTACAGCATGCTAAAAAGCACAAAAAAGGGTCCCAGGTGGACCCGTGAGGAGGAAGAAACCATCAGCACAGTCTTCCTCCTGCCAGGGGAGGATTTGGGATGCTGATGACTTCCTCTCTCCCAGTCAACGCCATTCAGGTCCCTGAGGGAGAGTGGGTGGGTGAAGTTAACATCAGAAAGTTTGGTACCAGAGGCTGTGCCTCTATCACTATAACTGCGCATAACTTAAACTGTGTTAATGTCTGGACTGGTACTAAGTCTTCAATTAGACCATTAAGGTTTTAATTAGATTAACAACCAATTCTCAGCTCTGCATCTAAGATGGGTTCCCCTTTTTGCTCATAGCAACATGCAGAACGAAGCACTCTGGTGGGAAGCTGAGCAGCCTGGTCTGCCCAGAGCACCGAGGTGGGCACCTCGGTGCCAGAGGCACCACAGCTACAGGTGTTCACCTGAGCAGGGCCAATCTCCACGGCAGCAGCAACTCCTCCTGGGGCAAGGACCTCCAACAGCATGGGTATAGCCAAGATGCACCTGATTTTGTCTGTGTGCAGGATACCAAAGGACAGAAAGAAATCTTCATGCACAGATTTCTTCTTGAGAAGAAAGCACAGATGAATGAAAAATAGTGGTACTGCATCTAGGGAAAAACCTAAGTGCCTGCAATTCAATTACCAAGATGTCTAATTATACGTATAAAACAAGAACACTCACTCTCACTTACTAACTTAAAGATGATCAGTCAGTCACTGCGTAGTCCCACAAGTGCTCACTGAACAGGCAATAATCTTTTGGAAGAATGCCTTTCACAACGGTATTTAAAACAGACAACTTGCATTTTGTAAGGGAAAATGTAAAAACTGGAGGGTTAGACTTATCCACTTCTGTGCTGGATGTTCACTTCCAGAATATTTTCTTAAGCACGACTTTGACATATAGCAAAGAACAGTCATTTCTGATGCATTCTGGAATATTTTTGAAAAAAATCAATGGACTGAAAATAAATTGAGGAAGTCGAATCAATAAAAGCTCCCTTGAGGAATCTCCAAAAACACTTCTGAATCTTCCCTTGGTTTTCACTTTTATAAATCGGTAATACTACCACATTTTCCATACAAATCAGGAAACCTTAGCTCACCAAGTCTTGCCAGATGCAATTTCCCATTGGTTTACAACGCAATTTGATTAACACAAAAAATGCACAGTTTACCTTTAGAGCAAATGAACCACTAGGATAGGCGTCTGGATTTTACTTGTGTTGGCTCAAGGACTGCCTAATTAAGAAATTCTTTGGTTCATTGACTTTTCAACTGTTACCAAGTAGACTGAGTTATCATAAAATAACTTAAACTCACTTGAGCAAAATTGACAGAGGTATCTATTTTGCCCCGGTACATTTAGTGGTGCTGTGAGGAGGGAGACATTGTTGGTCTACTACTGAAAAAAGAGAACAACCAAGAGTGGTCAGGCACTGGAACGGGCTGCCCAGGGAGGTGCTGGAGTCACCATCCCTGGAGGTGTTCAAGAAACATCTGGATGAGGTGCTAAGGGACATGGTTTAGTAGTGTAGTGGGAAATATTGGTGGTAGGAGGACGGTTGGACTAGATGATCTTGGAGGTCCTTTCCAACCTAGTGTTTCTACGAACACTCCAAGAAGCCAGAACAGAAAGGCCCCAACAAAGCAAGCAAAAGCTGCACGCTGCTTTTAGAGCCCAACGCACCAGGATCAGATCGGTGCCTGATGTGAGTTTGGGATACGTATAACTTCAGAAAGCTTTCTCTTTTCAGAATTTCACACTCGTTTCTTTCAGCAACTTCTACTTACTACTACTGTCTACATGTTTTGTGCTGAACAGCCTTTAGCATTACTGAAGACAAAAGAACACAACCCCACAGCCGCGGGGCTGCAGAGCACACAGAGAGCACAACACGAGACTGACGGCGACAGAACACCTCTCCCTGCCACCCATAGGCAAGTCACTGAAACAGAAACCAAGCTATGGATAAAAGAGAGAGAGAGAACTGCTCCGCGCTGTTCTTCCCCCGCACCCAAGGCCCACCCCGCGGTGCCCGGCCTAGCCCCAGCGCTGCCCCCCCCACCCCAGGGCCCGTCCCAGGGCCGGGGACCCCACCGCACCCCGGGCAGCCCGTTCCAGTTCCCGGCCGCTCCTTCGGAGAGGAGATTTCCCCCAGCACCCTGCCTGCAGCGGGCTGCCTGACCTCTAACGGCACGCTCCGCTCTTCCACCCGCTCTGACGCTGCTGCCCGGCCGCCCCCGCGGCGCCGCTCACCCGCTCGGGCCCGCGGCCTCTTCCCTCTCTCCCTCCCCGCCCCGAGCTCGCTCACCTGCAGGCCGGGCCGCTGCCCCCGGCCCCGCTCCCCGCCGGGCCCGGCCCGGCCCCGCCGCCGGTACCGCGGCCCGCGCAGGGGACGCGGCGCCGTTGCCACGCTACGCTTAAAGGGGCCGCGGCGGCGCTCGGGGGCTATTGACAGCGGCTGCCCCAGCAACGGGGTGCGGAGGGAGGCGGGCTCTCGTTGTCACCCATTGGCTGCTCGCACTGCCAGTTTAGCGGCTCAAGCGTCTGATTGGTGTGACTGGAAAGCGATTCCTGCTCCCATTGGGAGGGAGGCTAAATGTCGGCTGCTGAGTTGCTCAGCCGCCGCCGGGAGGGCGGGACGAGGGCTGGCCGCCGCGGCAGCGCAGGGTGCGCCCCTTCCGTGCTGCGGTGCCATAGCTGCGCCTGAGGGCGGTGGGAGCGGCGCCATCTTGGTTCCATGGGGAGGGACTGTGATGGATACATATGTATATGTGTATGCCTGTGGTGCAGTTACAAAGCAAAGCTTCCCTACACCACGAGGAAAGAAAGGAGAAGCAGTATCAAAGCGTATAATCCCCCAGAGTGGGTCCTATTCACAAAAGGGTGAAAGTAGGGTGTAAACCTTGCAAGTTTGATTTCAGTTTACTGAGGCTGTTGCATTTCGCTCCACAAAGAGGCAATGATTCCAAACCTCAGCCTTCATCACTCTGGGTTACTGCTGTTACTTTTTTTTTCCTAATGATAACCTTTAATAATGAATGTACTCAAGCAGGCTGCTTCTGGGGAGAGGAGGAAGAAGAAACAGGTAGCAGATTGCGTTTACCTCGTTTAACTTCCTAATGGAAGATGTTGTGGTAGCCTGGTGATGGCAGTGGTGTAGGAATCCAGGGAGAGTAAAATAAAACACAACATTTCACATGGAAGTTGTCAGAACCTCTCTGCATGGAAAGGCATAAATGGAATATTTATGGAGAGGGAGACTGAGTATTTGTGCTCGGAAGCACTGTCTGTCTGCAGTTCAAAACGTTCAAGATTAACACTCTTCGACCACTACATGAAAATTTAAAAAAAAAAAAAAACAAAGAAAAAAAAGAAACAAGAAAGAAAAAATGAGGAAACAGGTCAAGTTACCAGATTTATATTAGCCAATATGATGCTTTTAGGAAAACAAAACAAGAAAAAATATAACCATCCAAGCAAACTAACCAACCAACCAACCAACCAACAAACAAAACACAACAAAAGCGACCCTCCAAACTCAACCACTATAAAATATAAGTAAGTATGTGACAAAACACAAAATTACTGCACTTGTAATTAAAAATAAGTTCCCCCAAAATAAGTTTGAGGAGGAAAAATCTTACTCATTTCAATGGAAAAAGAAAAGAAAAATCATGATTATGGAAGAATTGAGAAGATTCTCAGAACTGACTTACTCATTAATTGTGCACGAGAACTCTGAATATGCATAATTGCATTTATTGAGAATGTAACTTAATGAACAGGGTGGGATGTGATTGTAAACATGTTGGCATAAGCTCCAGTAAAAGAAGAGGAAATGAAAACATTTTTTCCAAAGCACCAAAGCACTGGGGAGGCGTAGACCTGACACAGAGTCTCCCAAGCTGAACAGAGCTTTTAATTTTTTGACTCCAGAATCACAGATAACAGGCAAGCCAAAAAACAACAACCAGTCTTAATTTCCTAATTTTGGTCGTCTCCCTAATTGCACTTACTATTTTTACTGTATTTGCATCGCTATTATGAAATTGATTTGAAAAACAATAAAAACTCCTGTGGATCATTTTTTAAATTCAGCCTCCCGTGGCTTTGTATAGCTCACCCTTGTGCTAAACAGCTAAAGCATATAATTCATCACAGCAATGCTGGCAGAGAATCATTCCTGTCCTTCAAAAAGATCCAGGGAAACGTGGAATAACAAAGACAGAATAATTTTATTGCTTGCAACTGGAGGAAATGTATTGCTTGTATCTGGCAGCAGGCCAGGCCAGAATCTGAAATGCTATTGCTGCTGTAAAGGGGATGAAAGAGATTCATAATCCATCTCCATGCCTACTCTCGCTAAGAAAATTATAAGCAGAGAAAGCAATTAAAAAAAAAAAAAAAGAAAAGAAAAGAGAGAGAAAACGTTGGGAAATATGGAAGACATTTTTGTGTTGATAATTCATGGTCTAATTATCATGACTAACCCTTTGGGTCTTGGTTAGCAACTAACTAATCATTAGTTATTGAATGTAAGTAATAAAGGAATTGAATTTAGGCATTATATATGTTCAGGAACTGGATTGAACATAGGGTTCTTGTTCAGAACAATCTAATCAGCCTTCTCCATCAGCTGCTCCAGCCAGAATAACATTAACGTACTTAAATCAGCTGCTGAACTGGAATAAACTCAGATACTGTGCAGTATTGGCATAGGGATTAATCAATGGAAGTTCTGAAGCTGTTAATCTAAAACCTACAAAATCTGTGTCTGCTACATTACGGTTGATACAGTAGAGATAAATGGTGTGGCATTTCAGATTCCATTGGACAGGATGTGAATCACCTGAGCAGGATGTAATGTTTTGCTGTTTTCTTCCGTCTCTGTAAAGCCAGACTGATGCCATAACTCCCTGCTTGGACGGGAAGGTTGTTGGAACAGAGTATTTCATTCCAGGGCTGGAGGTGGGAGCAGAAGGCTGTTTTCATATGCTTAAAAGCAATGGCCATCACCTCACAGCTCAAGGGAGAGGAAGGCTGCTTTAGAGAGAAGGATGGAAACCTTTGAAAACTAGACCAGGTCACAGTGTCACACCGTTTGATATTCCCAGAGGTAGCAATGGTGGTAAAGCCTCCAGGTTTATTCAGCTTAGTGGAACCCTTGCTCGTTTAATCATTACATGTACTTATCAATGGAAAATCCCTGATGCACAGAAAAATGCTATTGATTTCCACCAAAACAGAGAAATGGCTGTGACATACTGGGCAGGAACTATTATCATGGCTGTGTCTAATGTGGTGGATAAAACAGATTGCCTCAACTGCCAGAACAAAGATTGTGCTTTGAATACCATAACTTGGTGATGAATTGGGGACCTAATGAATGCATGATGACATAAATAAGGCAGCCAAAGTGACATGCATATAGATAATACAGATATTAGGAGGACTTTTTTTTTACTGAGAGGATGGTGAGGCACTGGCACAGGCTGCCCAGAGAAGCTGTGAGTGCCCCATCCCTGGAGGCATTCAAGGCCAGGCTGGATGGGGCCCTGGGCAGCCTGATCTAGTAGGTGGCAACCCTGCCCACAGCACGGGGATTGGAACTGGATGGGCTTTAAGGTCTGTTCCAAGCTAAGCCATTCTAGGATTCTAGAATACTATGACATACTGCTTGCCTTAACCAGGAGTAAGGCATGATGTCAAACTTTGCTGTGAGATTCAGACTTAGACACTCAATTTCTACAAAAGATCCAAGGCTGATGAAAACCACTGAACTGAGTATGAAATGCCAAAGAAGGTCCCTTTTGGCTCCTGCAGCCTTCGTATTTTCTGAAGGAGTCAGAACAGGCTATGAGATAATATTGCCTTGCACACTGGAAACAGATACACAAACATTTACACACATCTGTCTCACGTATATGCACCAGACATAGCAGCTTGTGTCTGTAGTGTTACAGAAAAGCTTTGTTCAAAATCTGGGAAAATTCTGTATACTAAAGAGATTTTGGCTCAAATCAGTTCTGCAGATTTGAGCAGCCAAGAGTGCCAGCTCTGGCTGCTCCTACTAGTAGTAAGATAGATCACCATTCCCTCTCTGTGCTGCTGTGGAGGTGGTCCATGATGCAGGTGAGATCTTTTTATCACAGCACGTGTATGGATGTCGTTAGTGTCCAGCTGAAGTTCTTTAATGTATGTTGAAATATTTTCCCGCATGCAAGATACGTTGTGTTAGCACATACTTCTCTCTGCTCTCAATTATCTGCAATCCTACCATCAAAATATTTCAAATTCAAATACAAATAAACGTCAGTCTCTTTTGATGCTATAAATATTCATGGTCTCCTTGTACTTCTTAATGCGTTTGTCAAAATAAGCTATGGTTCTGTTGGAGGCTGGCTGCTTTTCTTACTGCGTGCTCACCTATCCTGAGAAACAAGAAGCTCGAGATCACTTTCAGAGCTTGTCTCCCATGCCCTGGACTCTGAAGTGATGTGAAGTCTTTCCACTGTTTCTTTTCTCAAGTGCTCCCGAGTCATCTGCTGAAAAGTGACCGCTCACCTTTTACACTTTACTTTTATAATTCTTTTAAAGAACTTCTATTGGTGTCAGTTCTTGCACTATGACTGGTTGCAACCCCCCTTCAACAGGGTTTTCTCGAGCATTCTCTGCCTGCGATGGCATTAGAGCTGCTGCGGCATTCCTGACATCGCTTTTGTGTCCCTGACAGGCAATGGAGAATGGGCTCCCATGAACTGAGCTGAACTTGAAGATGTATGAAAGAAGCACATTTGACAGTGTTCATGGTGAATTATTTTTAACAATACAATTTTCCAAGGCTGTGAAATATTGAAATGTTACAGGGAAAATAAAATGCAATTAAAAGAAACGTTTCTGTGTACTTCACAGCACTAGTTAATGTTAGACATTTCAGTAATTTGTCAAACATTTTGTTTTAGTGTACCTTCTTTGATTTTCAGCTCACAACTTCCCTGTTGAGAAATATTAGGTAAAAGACAAAAGTGGCTGTTTGTATATTATGGGAGTATAACTTACAATTTGAAGAATTAACACATCCACATAATAAAATAAGATAGTCAACTTCTTCAATGTGAAGGTTTGCTCATGTTGCGGCTATCAGTCCCAAATTAAAACAAAGCAAAGCAATTTTTGCTTGTGGGATAGCAGCAAATATTTTACAAGCAAATTAAGTAACAAAAAATCCCAGTAAATCTGAGGAAGGTGGAATAGATGCTGAAGAAACAAGGGTTGAATGTTGGATTGGAAAAAAATTATTTGAAGAAGACATCCAAAGACATCTTTCTCCAGAAGGCATATGCTACTGGCAAAAAGATTTCATGCAGATTGTTCAGGATCTGGTGGTTTTATATTAAATGCTGCATTTGTTCTTAGTAGGCTTTAGTAACGCTTTTCCAGAAAATCTCTTTTTGAAGGACAAACATGGTGTCTGTGAACTTGTTTCTGCTACTTTGCACAACCTTCGATTTCATATTCACAACATGCATATTAGTCTTTGACAAAAAAAATGCGGTGACCAAATAATTTTGACATGTTCTTTAATCAAAAGCAATGCATGTTACTTCTGCTCATCTGTCTCTTTTGACTTCAAATTTCATTTCTATTGCTAGGATAGCAAATGAATTTTATTCTGTCTCTGAAGAGTTTAGTGATATAAATTATCTTGTAGAAGAATAAGGTCAAATGTATCTTTGATGCCAGTAAAGAGAAGGGCTGCTATATCAGAATAAATTTGGCCTCAGTGTTGGATATGACTGTTTTGAAACTTTGTTATTGTCCCAGTTACACAAACATACTACAGGGACTAAGATGAATCTTCACCTTAAAGAAAAAATCTTTATTCAAAATCTGAAAACATCTTGATTTTTTGTGAGTCTCTTAGACTTACAGAGGGAATAGCTCACACCACTTTTAGGCACCTGATCATATCATCAAAATTATAATAAACTTTAGTGAAAAATGGAACAGCCACAGTGAAGGAGGAGAAGCACCAAACTCCCAGCCCACAGCATTGCGTATCACAGTCTTCGGGGAAGTGGAACGTGGGGGTCTGTACCCACTCAGAGGAGGGAGCTGAAATTCAGGAAACTCGGATGTAGTTCCAAAATCAAGCTTGTTATGGGGTGTGGACAGACAGAGGTGAGTTCTTCTTGAGATACCTCCCAAGCTGCCCATCACTGCAAAGGCTGAGTTGCTTCTGAGCAAACAAGTGCCGTGGGAAGTTTGGGCACCTCTGAATTAGGACAGCAATTTGGAGGCATCATTCTTAACTTAATTACCTGAAATTGTTAAAATCCTATTTAGGGTAAATGTACGCATATATAGCTTGAAATAAATAAAATATTGCAATGCTTGCATCAGCTTAGTGGATTCTCTTTAGTGGGATTAAATGCCACTAAACCGACATCCTTTTCTTATGTTCAGGATTTGCAGTAACTTAACTTTACTGGGGGGGTAATAAGAGTGAGAGTGTCCCCTTGTTCATGTTGTGCCTCCATGTTGTGTTTCAAGGATGGTTTGATTGATTAAGACTGCTTTGTGGATGTATTTTCCCTTTCCATTTTTATAACTGAAACTGTCAATCCTCTTCTAAGACCTGGTAAATTATGAGATCAGTGACGGTGTAGCCAGAGTAAAAGCAAGGACAGTGACTGGAATGCAGCTGAGCGAACAGGGGAGGAACATCTGAGATACAGCAAAGTCCTGGGCCTTTTTGTTCCATGGCTACTACTAGGAAATAGCAGTCTGGAGAGGAAAGCAGCATCACATCTCTCTATGCTACAGGTGATACCCCTGAACCAAAATGCTGAATATACATTTCAAGTGTCTGCACTTTGACAAAGGTGTTGAAAAACTAAAAAGGCTTCACAAACATTTCAAGAACTGCTGGAGGTCTCTAGAACACCATGTTACAGGGAGCGACATCTTAGGGAGGATTCAATACCAAGAAAAGGTTGAGAGATCATTTGGTAGTGAGTTACAGTGTTTCTGATGGTAGATGGCTCTTAGTCTAGGAGTAAAAAGGTGTAATGGAACTTCATGGTCAGAAGTTGGTGCTAATTCAAAGTAAGAAAGAGTGCATTTTAAAAGAGGTGCAGGAGCTGTATGTCATGGCTGCCCCTGCTGCCTGTGCTGCCTGACTGCTGCAGGTTCTGCTCACAGGGGCCTGCAGAGGGTGAGGGTTGTGTCCCAGGAACTTCAGAGTCAGTCACTTACCGGCACTGGTGGCTGAAGCTGCTGGTCCAGGGAAGTGGGAATGGTATTGTGCTAAATCACCACAGCAGGGCTTGCCTCAGTACACTGTCAGGACAACCTGTAAGGCCTGGTTGACAAAGTGTCACTTGGTGAAAGAATGATGATGAAACAAGCTGGAGTAGTGCTCAAAAACAGGATGCAGAAACTAGCTAACCTTGTGGTTTCCACTGGATAGTAGCTCAAAGGTCATTTCCAGCCTCTCTGACGAGGACAGTTGTATGCCTGTGCCAGGATGATAATTAGGTATGGACTGGTTAAACACAATGCATAATAAAATGCACATTAGGTTACTTCATGTGTGATATGTAAGCCTTAACACGAGCCAGCAATACACTGCTGTGGCCAAGGCAGCCGTGGTGTCTGGGGCTGCACAAGGGGAGGTGTTCCTTCCCCTCTACTCAGCACTGGTGAGATGCATCTGTGGTGCTGTTTCCAGATCTAGGTCCCCCATTAAATAAATGTTGGAGAATCTAATGAAGGGCCACAAACATGGTGAAGGTACTGGAGCTCAGGAGAAGCTGAGGGAGCTGGAGCTGTTTGGTCCAGAGAGAAGGGTCATGGGGATCTTATCAGTCTATAAAGGGCTGATAAATGTCGTAAGGGAAATGGAGCCAGAAGCTCAGCAATGCCCAGTGCCAGTGGGCATACTTTGAAATACAGGAAATTCCATTTAAACCTAAGAAAACACATTCTACTGTTCAAGTGGTCTGACACAGGAAATTTGCCCAGGGAGGCTATGGAGGCTCCATCCTTGGAGACACTCAGTACTGAACTGGATGCGATTCTGCACAACCTGCTCTGGCTGAGCCTGCTTGAGCAGCGGGATTGGACCAAGTCATCTCCTGAGGTGCCTTCCTACCGCAGCCATGCTGTTGACTCCATGACACCAGAATGCATGTGACGTGTGAGGAGTGCTGGGGCTGACGATTTACATTGCCGGATGGTGATTCCTTCCTGTGATATGGGCTGGCCTGCAATTAACAATCTTATGCTCCTTGCCATTCTGCGTTAGTAAAAGAAATCTGGGAGTTGTAGCTAATCTGTTTTGTAGCAGACAGGATGAAGTACTTGCACAGAAGGGAAGCAAGCTTTGAAAGGAGTGGTCCTAATAATTGGAATTCTCACTTATGCAATGTTTTGATTAGGACTTTTCACTGTGGCATCACTGCCCAAGTGCTGTTGATTAACCTGTTGGGATTTCTTCTGATGGGGTTCTTTCTCCATGTCTGACTGCATTTCAGCACTCAGCCCCACATCTAGAAATTTGATTATGTTTTTTCACCTAAGGTACATTTCATTGGGGTTAAAATTTGCATTAACAAATGAAACTTTTTTTTAATCTCAACAAATGACTGATCAGTTTGGATAATAAAACGGTTGCCTGTATTATTTTCCACATTATCATGGAAATGTGTGTCATACTGCAAATTTTATATGCAGTAATGTTGTAATGTTATGTTTTCATCAAGGTCACTGATAAATGTATTGAAAAGACTCATGCTAAAACAGATCCCTCTAGGAGCTGATAAAATACACAGCCCCTTGGGATGAAAGCACTTACAGCATATTTTTGTGGTAGTTAATCAGTTAAATATATGTATCATTAAATATGTTACATTGATTTTGTTTAGAGCTATTTATTTTTAACGCAAGATTCTATCATATGTCTAGTAAAAACAGTATTCAACCACAATCGTCATTATCAGTCTAATGCTTAATCTCCTTAAAGTGGTATCAAAATTGTTTAACGACCTGAGTTCCTGGCAAACCATGTCAACTGATGCTAATAAATCCATAATCCGTTAATTCTTTCATTAGTATCCCATCTCAGCATCTCTATTAGTTTGCTTGATACAACTTGCTAGCTAATGCTGCCTGTAGCTGCCCAAGCAATTACATTTATGGTATTAAAATATTGGTAAGACATTAACTTTTTCTGTAAAATGTCTGATGTTTAAATTATTCATGTACAATTGTGGAGTGGCCTGACAACAGAAGCACAGAATTCCCACCTGGAATATTTTTGAGGTTTCCCAACTAGTTTTCTACTTCCTCAAAGGCAATGGAAGCGTTTCTGGTAAAGACATTGCTGATGGAGGTGCTGCCTGCCTGGAGACACTGCAGTCCCTCCAACCCAAATGGCAGCCCACGTTGCAGCGGGAGCAGAAGCCTCCTGTCCCCACTCCTTCTGTGTGGTATCCCTGGTGTCCCCCAGGCCCCCACAGCTCGCTGTTCCTCCCAAGGACAGCAGGAGATAGGGAACGAGGAGGCAGGCACAGCTGGTGAGCAGCAGTAGCGCAGAGATGCTCTAGGTGGAGCTTCAGCACTGGCAGAGGCCTCCCTCCTCCTCCTCCTCCTCCTCCTCGTCCTCCTGTTTCTCCTCCTCCTCATGTTCTTCCTTGCACTTTTCACCTAATTCCCTTTTAAAGCTGGCTTTATTGCTAGGCTGTTTCCTTTTCATTCTGCTTAATGAGGAAAATTTTTTGTCCAGCATCATTTATCTTCCTGCATATGGCAACCAGTCAGTAGGCACAGAGGAGGTTTTCACAGCAATACTTCGTAGCGCAAGATGCATGTGAAAGCCCTCTAAACTGTTCTGAATACCTCAGCCATGTGTCCCACAAGCGTGCCCTGCCCTGTGCTAGCAGAGAACTTCATCTTGGCCCAGCACAGATGTCTCTGTGGGCGGCAGAAGAGCTGGCCCAGCATGACATTCGAGGCCTGGCCTCTGTGCCGGCAGCCCTGAACCAAACCACACGAGAGCCTCTCGATGGCACTGGTGGCTGCTGCGACCCAAGGCCAGCTCCATGCCAGTGTGTGTCCCCCCAATACTCCTGGTGGGGTCCCAAGTGCCCTGTGGAGAGGATGCAGACAGGACTGATCCCTGCCCTCAGGAACTGCTTTTATGAGGACTTAGGCCCGTGGCTCAGCCACAGACGCTGTGGCTATGGACCAGCCTGGCAGCGGCAGGGTCTGAGCCAGCCCCATGACCACCAGCATGACCTTGCTAGTCTTGCAGGGGCAGTGGGGCTGAACTCAGCCAGCAAAGTCCTGCTGGCCCCACTGTCACCCTCAGGGATGGAGTAACCCAATGTGGCAATGCATGCAGGGCAAGTATGACCCAGAAGGCAGCACTGCAGTAAAAGCCCCGGAGTCATGGTGGAGAACAGGTTAAACATGAGTCAGTGATGGGCCCCGGCAGCAATAAAGGCCCTTCACATGCTGCATGGCATTAACGAGATGGTAGCCAGCAAGTACAAGAAAGCAATTCTTCTTAATCTGCACTGTTCTGAGACAGCATCTGAAGTGGTATGTCTGGTTTTAGGATCCTCAGGAGCAGAAAAATGAAAACCTACAGTGAGTTCTTTAGAGGATCAGCAAGGAATTGGAACACTTGATATAGAAGGAAAAACTGAGGCAGCAGCCTTTGCTCATCCTGGAGAAGAGATGCTCTGGGGAGAATGTGCTGCTGTTCCCTGCTCCCTACTGGGAGAGTGTGGAGAAGATTGATTCAGACTCTAACCTGAGGTGCTCAGCGCAAAGACATGAGGCAGATGGACACACATTGCAGCATGGGAGATTCTGACTAGATGTTTGGAGAAAATGGTTCACCATGGTGGTGATCAAACAGAGGAACGCTGTCCATAGAGGCTGTGGAATCCTTGTCCTTGGAGATGTTCCAGACTTGACTGGATGCAGTCCTGGACATCCCAATCCAATTGGCCTTACTTGAAGAACATTGTCTGACTGATGACCTCCAGAAGTCCCTTCCAAACTGTATTGCTCTGTGAGTGTTATTCTAAAGTTAGGTGGCTGTATCCAAACTGCCAGTGCTCTCTGGCCTGTGCTACGACCCAAATCACGCTCGGGGATTGCTCAGGAGAGTGCTAGCTGACAAAGCGAGAGGCATGCCACTGGCCATGGCCACAGTTTCACAGCGCAGGAGACTGAGTTCCTGGGCCTTGGAATGGTTTAAGTAAATAAACACAGTTTCCAAAAATAGAAACATAAAATATAAATATGGAAAAGAAAATCTCATTTAAATATTATCTTGTTCATTCCACTCATTTCTTTTGTGGCAAGAGTTACAAATGTGAAATCCTGATCCTTTTCAGGCTGCATGTTGTGTACACCATCATAGCCTTATGTAAATATCTTTTTATTAGTAGTGGTATTTCATTTATACTTTTGTAGATTGAAACCCCTTTTTGAAACTGAAAACTTAAATATTGGAACCAAACTGAAGAGTTCTGACGATATTTGACTGATTTTTTATAACAATACATATATCTAATTATTTATTCCCTAGTCTGTGTTAAGATCCCTTTGTATTAAGATTTATAGAACAAGATGACAATAAAGATTGCCCAGTTTTCTGCATACAGAAGACAATATTTACTGCATACAAATTTTTAAGCAGGTTTCTTGCAAACCCAGTAAAAGGAGTATTTTCTGTGCCTTCCAGGTTCGCAGTGTCATTCCTGGAGGGGGAATATAACCCAGAGCAACTGAAAATGCCCTGAGATCAGGCTTTCTCTGTTTAATCTATTAGCCACTCAGCTGTAAAATGCATTATCTGACACACAGTGATAATCAGCTTAGCTGCCCACAATCATATTAAATATGTTCAGTTTAGCCTAATTCTGCTGTGCCCCATGAGAAGACACCCTGATGTTCATCTGGAACCCTTTCGAAATCAGTGCAGCTCTGTACAGGAGTGCTGTGTGGCTCGTGGCCTTGGAGGAGAATATATTGTCCAGTTGTCTGCTCCTTCTTTGTCTAAAATCTTTTCTTCAGCTCCTGTTCATGCACACTCAAGTGAGCTCATGCCCTAGAAAACAAAAATATCCCTGTAGCAAATCACCCAGAAGTTTGTAGGTTATAATGGAACTGCCTTGATACCTTGTTTAATGAGATCTGCTGGAAAAACACATTTTAGAAAGAACTCCTACCCTGTAATTTTCCATACATTAAAACCACATCTTTTTAGTATTTTGTTAATAGTTCATTGGAATTTGACAATCACATCTACTCCCTGTAATCTCTCTTTAATGACTAGTAAAATTAACGGCTCCTTGAATAATCAGGTTTCTCTTCACTCTGCTGAAAGCCTTGACACTAATACACCGGTGAGGGAGCAGTCACTGCCTCTTTTTGACATCTCTCTGAGTTTGAAGGGATCAAGATTCCGTACGGACAGATCCTCTAAGCCACCTCTCCACTGTGCCTTCAGTTGTTACTGGCATGGATGTGTCGACTCCTTTTGCTGTTCAGGGAGCTCCACCTGCAGCTCAGTTGTTACAAGCTGAATTTTAATCAACAGATATAAATAGACTTAATGAGGATAATAAATATGGTCGTCATCTCTGGACAGCCACATCCAAGAAAATAGTAAAGTTATTTTAAAAAATCCAAAGTGTTTGGTTTTTTTCTGGGAAGTGAAGACAAACTGAACTGAAAAGAAGAAGCAGCTAAGGCAGATGTAAAACCCAAACATAGTTTTATATATCAACATTGATATCAACATTGGCTAAATACAATAAATACAGCGTTAGCTAAAATCACAGAACCATAGAATCATAGAATTGAGTGGGAAGGGACCTTTAAAGGTCATCTAGTCCAACTCCCCTGCAGTGAACAGGGGCACCTACAGCTAGATCAGGGTGCTCAGAGCCCCGTCCACCCTGACCTTGAATGTCAGAGACAGGCCATCCACCACCTCTCTGGGCAACCTGTTCCAGTGCTTCACCACTCTTAATGTAAAAATCTTTTCCTCATATCCAATCTGAATCTCTTCTCTTTCAGTTTGAAACCATTTCCCCTTATCCTGAAAACGCAGTCTACCGATATTGGTGTGTGACCCTGATGTAAGAATTGGTGTATTACACTTGTGGTAGGAAAAGTAGAACAAGCACAAGGTTCTACATTTCTGGCTTGACTTTCTATTTTTTTTTCATATTTTTAAATACAATCACAGTCTTCAGCTCATCAGCTTTAAAAAAATCTGCTCAGGCTTCTCCTTAAAAATTCTAAAAAGTCACAGAAGTCTATTTTAAGGAGATTTCTTATATTCCTTTTGATGGCAAATTACATTTACCACTGGAGCTGAAGGTCATATGACCTCAAACATTATGGGTGCCAGTGCTGAGAAAACTGAATAGACTTGTACAATTTCCACAGGGTTTAAATTTAACCTCATTGCATGATTGGCTTACATTTCTAATCCGATATATCAGACTAAATGTATCCTTTGAAGACAATTTCTTTCCATGCAAATAATCACTGCAGGCTAAAAATGAGCAAAAATGTAAATTAAGAAAAATGTTAAATTAAATTACAGAGAAACTCATCTTGCTGGAATACTGACCTGGAACTGTACAAATAGAAGACACCTGCAAGGGAGAGAAGGCAAAAGAGACAAAATAAAAGCAGAAATTAAAATGTTTGAAAATGTATTTATAGAGGAAGAGTTTCTGATGCTGCCAGCAATTTCTATCAAAGATCTACCTTCAGAGGCATCACTGCTGGCTTTCAAACCTTTCATGTTTTATTACTGCATTTTAATCACTAACTATAAATGGAATCCCTGGATGATCCCCGGGAGCTATGAATCATTCATTGTAACTAAAAAAACCTCTTTTTTCCCCCCACTAAAAAAAACAAATATGAAATATTTTCCAAAAAGATCAGGACAGTAAAACCTTTAGGAAAATAATTCATATTTCAGGAAATGCTATAAATCAATACTACAAAAAACTACAAAGTCAGAGAAGGAACCAAAAAACAGGGAACTGAGCTTAAGACTGCATGTAGTATTTTGTTTTCTCCTCTAGTTTCCTAAATTTCTGGGTAGCGTAAATATCATAAAACTTATTTTGTAGGCAGATGTAATTCCAATTTAACAAGTCCATGCTATTATGTTGTACATAAGTGAGCCTCTGCTGTGCAAGAACCAGCTCCGTGGCACTATAAACTTTGGGGAGCAGTCTTTCATTTCCCATATTGGTGCAAGGCATGAATTTCCATGTGACACACAAAAAATATTTGCTTCGCTAACAAAGGTTCCTGTCTCTGTTGGAATTCAGTAAGGTCTAAACATAGAGGAAACATTATAACCCAGTTCACTTGGTTTTATTTATTTGCGAATGTAACTTGTACCAAGAAGTATAAATAGCCCTTAGTTCCTGGGGAAGTTCATGGCACTGTTTCTGATCAGTCTCACAAGAAATTTGCTCTGTATCCCTAAGGGTTTATTCTTAATACATGAGCTCCAGCTTACGAGAGAAACTAAATCTCCAGGCATGGTTTCATTAAATGCAAGTCCCATAGAAACCAGTCTCGAGGGTTCAGCTTCTAGGTGCACCTTCCAGATAAGCAGTTGAGACAACCCAGGCTTGAGAGTAACAGTGACATGGAGGCATTGTAAAGACACAACAGGTAAAGCGAAGTATGAGCAAAGTGGAGGTGTCTGTAGGTGTGAAAACCAAGATTAGCAATTATCTACTGCTTGTCATGCTGAACAGCTGCATCCCAGTGAGTGGCAAAATGAAAAGATCCCAGAAGAAATACTGAGAGACTGTCTGTTAGAGAATGCCTTAAAAAAGATACAGGTGCTATACACTAGGTTAGCTGCAAAACTTAGAACTTCCACAGACTTCTTGGCTCGTGGGTTTGTATGGCACTCACCAGTCATATTCTAAAGAGGATTCTGCTGTTTGAGTTCACATCATTCACAGCCTGAATCTGCAACCGAGTTTCCTGGGCACCACACATTCCCATTCCCATTCATTTCACTGAATCCTACTTTCTGGTGGCAGGTCTAGCCGGTGGGAGTAAGGACTGCAGATACAGGCTTTAATGATTGTGTGAAGAAGCAGGCAAATGAATTGAAATGAAGAAGCTGGACTGGCTCTGTGGGACATGAAGCAGCATTCTTCCTTTCTGTGAGGCCTTCCATAAGGTGCTGGACTGTGCTGGACCTTGCTGGGCTCTGACTCAGTCGTGACCTCATGGGTCCCTGACACTTGCCTCCAGTGCAGCCTATTTTGAAGCCCAAAAACTCTGAGAAAGGGTTTATTTTGCCGCCTTTTATTTAGATTTCTTTAAGAAATGCTGCATCTGACTATGATACCAACATATCCACATTGGTGAGACTGATATTCCTCAGACTTTCCCAGACAGCAGTCATCAATGTTAGAAAGTTAATACCAAATCGAAATTATCTGATGGTACTGTAAATAGAATTAATTTGTTTTTAAGTAGATTGGGCATCACAGATGTTAACCCACTTATGGTCTGAAATAGTTGTGGTATCATATTTGTCTGTTTGTAGTTAAAAGAAAACTTTATACAACTAAGAAAACCATTCATAACAATGAGTCTTAAATTGTAGCTTCTCTTTCAGGAGTTCATAGCTAAAATGGTAACAATTCAGACAGGTATGCTGTCTAAAACAGGCTAGCTTGCATGTTTTCATCTTGTAAACTTTAGGATTTGACATGCTCTCTCTCGCCACATCACTATTGCAACAGCAGACCTGGCCCTGCTGGCTGCATGATCTATCTGTTGCTTAGTGAAACAGAAAGAGCATGTATCTTGAAAAGCCTGGCCTGTGCACTTTGATGACTCAAGCAAATAATATTTCTTGCAGTGAGATTAATGCAGCTAACCTCTCATAACTTCTCATTTGGCTTCTCATGTTTGTTTTGCAGTTTTCCAATGAAGACGAGTTGTGTTCCTTTCACCTTCCTTTTCCAATTAATTAAAAAAAAATGAGTTGAATTAGTTTTTTGTTCTTGCTATCCAAGTCATGCTCTGAATAGTCTGGAAGCTGTCCTAAACTGTGCCTTCACTGACAAAAGTAACGCATACTCACTGTGTCAACCGGCATTTCTCCCATCAGAAAAACACGGACACAAAGCATGTCAATTTCCTGCAGAGGAGAGCAGGTGAGGTCAAACATGACCAGGGGTAATAGTATAGAGTTTTGTAGCTATCTGTTGGGAAGTGCTGAATATGCCACTTAGCATTTTCACCACTTTATCTTTCAGAACTGAACAACAGTTACAGTTTAATTACTCCTTTATGGAAAATATTGCTGCCTATCCACTGCCTCCCCAGCACCTTCATGGCAGCTGAAAATGTGTCTCGGATAGCTCTGACGCTCAGCAACAGCTATACTGATGTCCTGATCTCAGAAAATATGATTCAAAACCAGGACATGGATACAGCAGTAAGGAAATGTGGGATACCACAAACTTCATGCTGTGAAGACCTACAACTCTGAAAGGAATAAATAATATTAGCAAATTTTGCAACATTACTTCACCAAAGAAGACAAAAAGTGTATCTGCTTTGACAGGCAGGTCCACAGCTAGTGCAGAAGAGCCTGAGTTAAGACGAACAAGAAGATGCACAAAAGGGCAATCATTTGTATATACAGCATTTGAGCAGCTGTATGATTTCTCATTTCTATGCTTGAATTGCAGTGCACCCATAATCTTTATCCTTAAATTTACAAGGGCTGCTTTGAAAGCAATGCCTCCTGTTTTATGATGTTGGCCCACGATGTCAAAGGTGGATGTTGGTGGTATGGCAGTAGAGGTTGAACCTTCCCACCAATATTGCATTCCACATTGTTGCCGTGTGACAGATGGCAGCAGAGGGGCACTCTGACACAATGGCATCTGACGTGGAAGTGCGGATGAAGCAAAGGTGTAGAACTGAATTCCTCCATGCAGAAAAAATGGCACCCACTGATGTTCATTGATGCCTGCTGAATGTTTACGGAGACCCAAGCGTGGATACGAGCACACTGAGGCAATGGGTGGTGCATTTCAGCGGTGGTGCAGATTGTTACAAGTGCAGCATGCAGGCTTTTGTTCATTGCTGGCAGAAATGAATAGCTAACGGTGGTGACTATGTTGCAAAACAGTGCTTTGTAGCTGAGAATTTGTTCTATCAAATAATGTTATTGTGCTCTTTGTAGCTGTTGTAGTTTCCACGGAAATAAATAGGAGGCATTACTTTCAGAACAACCTACATATATCACCTTTCGAAGTTAGAAATTTCTTTCCTGTATTCTGTGAAACATATAAGGAATTCGTAAGTACTATAAAAATAATCACTGTCCTCAGTTCCTTTCGTTCATACACTTCAGGAAAGTTGCCAGTATTCATGTCCTCCGCTGCTTCTTGTTCTCCACGAGATTACTCACTCTTTGTGTACATAAATGTTATTGCTGATCCACTTCTCCTGCGCGCTGGAATAACTGAATCTAAAGTGCCCTGCCCACATGGAACTGGACAATTGTGGTAAAACCAGCTGGGGAAAATGGCCAGAATGTCTGTGGTGGCAGAAAGCTTTCCCAAGGGCTGGGCAGAATGTCCCCCAGAGCAGGGCTGACAGAAGCATAATGCTTTATGACTGCTTCCTGAGTGCACTTTGCACCTAGAGTGCTTGCTAATTCAAGTTTTATTAGAGGTGTGGGCGAGGAAATGAGATTTGTGTGGGCTTTCATTCCTCACCCCTCTGCAGTAATGCTGATTATTAAAGGTTGCTCGACTTAGCAGAGAACAGAGATCCTTTCACTAAGCTGTGAAGACAAAGAAAACTGCTCAGAAGTTTGGTTTCACCAGAACTGCAAGCCTGTTGGGCTTCAAATTGTTGGGCTCGATTTATTTGCAGTGTCTTGGGCTGGAAGTGTGTATGGGGTGGGAGGCAGGACTCTGACTGGCACCTGCCTGGATTCCTGCTTCTCTGTTGGAGCCACCGGCTCCAGGAACTATGAGATCTTTAAAGGAATGGGTATAAAATGAAGTCTGACAGTTTTTAGACAACATAGCTGTAAGCTTAAGGAATGACGAATTATTTAATATGGAGTATGGAAGATGTCTTACCTTCTGGATCAGATATTGCAGGTAAGATGACTGGATTATATCAGATGATGAACTTTACAGGAAAATGTTTTTCTTCTCAAAGGTTCTGAATTTTAGGAGTTCACAGAGAGGATCAAAGCAGCCACAAACAACTGGTTACACTTCAGCTGAAGGGCAGCAGCTGAAAAGAACAAACCCTTAGTTTTGGAATTATCTAAGTATATTTAGATTTAAATGGCATGAGAGAAGGTTTACTCAGCTATCTGTGGTTTGTTTTTGTTATTTGCTATCGGTTATAAAGAGCTGGTACAAAAATAATTCTGAAATCAAGAATAACAATACTTTTCTGCTTTCCTCAACATGCTCCAAATCTGTGAATGTGAGAATCAAAACATTTGTCAAAATTACTCCAGGTCTATCTCACTTCCAACATGCCTGTTTTAATACCTGTACGTTGCAGTAGCTTTAGATGACAAGAACAGCTTCAGAGTAATTCAAGCCAAAAGAGAAAAAAAATATCTTGGGACAGGGTTTAGTTCTGTTGACATTATCTCTAAAATCTGACTGTGGAAAAAGCTGTAAAATGCTCTGAATGTAAACCTCTGGCCATGAGCAAGGTTTTGGAAAGCCCAGAGTCCTGTGTGAAACTGAATTTGCTATTGGGAGAATTTGGTGTGGTGCGATTTACAAAACCTGAAAAGCCATTTTTGGAAGAGATAGGGTGATCTCAACTCCTTGTCCTGTTACAGAGTCAGAATTTTATGCACAATCCACCACTGCAGGCATAAACGCACCACTTAGAAAGCGTACCCTGGAGATCCATTCTGTGGTTAAACCAGTACCTTAAAAATCCAGTGATTTCTAGGAAGTATGTGCAGAATCCGGCTCCAAACTACATTATCTTGTGTGCTTTTGAGCTGTGTCTAGCCACCATGCTAAGCGCTGTTACTTGACAAGTGGAACAATCCTGTACTTCAATCACATTAGCTTGGCCTTTTTGTATCTTTTAGAGCCTTTAAGTTATTCATTTTCTCTCGCGGTTGGCAGAGTGAGATCAGCTGATGATGCTCTGTAGCCCTATTGCAGCTGGAGTACTCTGTTTTCTCTACTACTTTTCTTCTCTTGCTGCTTACTGGCATGATGGTCACATTTTTACTGAGGAGAATTGCTTGGGATACCCAAACCTTTTAATGACACTCTAAAACAGTAATTTTCAATATTTTGTAATACTTAGAATTTTTAAGAGGCGCTAAAAATCCCTTTAGAAAATTCTAATATGTGGATTATTGCAGAGCATATGTGAACTTACAAATTCTTAACAGATCCCAGAGAAATAACTGAGAGATACCAACAATCTAGAGACCAGAAAACTTCTAAAATGTCCTAGACAAACTATTCCCTTCAAATGAGATATGAAACTGTCTTAAGCCCTTATTCTGGTCTGAATATAATGTTTCATTTCTCCGGGATTTCTCTTCTTTGCCTGTTGCATCTTGCTAAACAGATAATCTTTTGTCATAGTTTTCACATATTTGGTTTTGGTTTCGTGTGTTCTTTGTTACCTTAGTAGCAGCAAAGTTCTGTTTAATCTTCCTTGAAGATCTGGCATAACAATGAATCATTCTTACCAGGAAAGTTTCAGAAAGTGCAGCCCTCCACCATAAATTCACATTTTCAGCTCTGGTCTGAAAATGCTGTGTTTCTGAACCTCCTACAAACATGGAAAAGTGTTTATAAATCACTTTAATGTTGTTTTTTATTTATCACATTTCTTACACTTAACTAAATGTTTGTACAATTTGGTCTTCAAGTCTTTAGAACTGCACAGCAGAAATAGAGTCAAAGCTGTGGCCTAAGAACATTTACCAACAGCAGCTGTAGAACCCTCATGGTAAGTCTTAACCAATACACCATGCAAAAGTGCAAGATATCACGTGGCAATGTCTAACAGCTTTTACACTCCACAAAGTAATAGTTCTCTGCTTAGGACCCATATAAAGTAAGAGGCCACTCTACAAGCTTAAAATCTTTAACTGTCCTAACTTTCTGCATTACTTCCAGAACTGTCAGAACTTCCAGAACTTGGCAGAACTGTCATCTTAGCATGTATGGTCTATAACGAAACACTAACAAAAGAGAAATGGAAAAGTTGTCTGGATTCTCAATGCTTTCTGGCCCATGCTACATCAAATTTGGCCCTGAGAAATTACAGATGCAAGATTTTTAGTGCAAAATATTCAAAATTGACTTAGAAAAATTGAGAATTACAAGAAAATTCATTGAAATACAATAAAGACTTGGAGCTGTTGGAGCGGGTCCAGAGGAGGCCCACGAAGATGATCAGAGGTCTGGAGCACCTCTCCTACGAAGAAAGGTTGAGGGGACTGGGCTTGTTCAGCCTGGAGAAGAGAATGTTCCAGGGAGACCTCATTGTGGCCTTCCAGTATTCAAACTGAGCTTATAAGCAGGAAGGGGACAGACTTTTTACACTGTCTGATAGCAGTAAAACAAAGGGGAATGGTTTTAAACAAAAAGAGAGGAGATTTAGATGAGCCGTTCATAGGAAATTCTTTACTCAGAGGATGATGAAGCACTGGCACACGATGCCCAGAGAAGCTGTGGATGCCCCCTCCCTGGAGACATTCAAGGTCAGGTTGGATGGGGTCCCGAGTGGCCTGATCTAGTGGGTGGAAACTGGCAGGGGGTTGGAACTGGCTGATCTTTAAGGTCCCTTCCAACCTAAGCTATTCTTTGATTGTATGAAAATCTCTTCCAAATGGTGTTTGAAAGGACACTTAGATTAAGCTGCTCCATTCACGGTCAAGTAGTGTGAAAGCAGGCAGGAAGGCCCCTTCTCTATGTTAGATAGTCTATAAATAACTGTGGAATAAGGAAGTCGAACTGTTGGTTAGTGTGTCAGATATGACAGATGGAAGATATTCATTAACTCTGACACTTAGCTTGACTTGGACCATAGAGCCTGTCCATGAGTTTAACAGCTCACATTCTGGTTTGCAGTTCAGGCTCTAGGAACATACCAACCTGAGAGCTGCAGGAATAAAAGGAAGATCGTAGAACAGCAAGAAAAACCTTGCTTGGCTGGCTGAGGGTCAGTATGAGGCATTCAAAATGGAATAGCGGGTTTGGATTTTTCTAACAGGTATTTGTTCTGCCATTTCCTTCCCATAGCTTTAGAGAATTTATGCAGTTCATTCATACATTCAAGTGGACTGAAATTAAAGTTGTTTGTTTTCTGGGTGGGAAAGAAGACTATATTTCTGGTTTGAGGGGCTGGCAAAATAGAGAACTCATACAAAAAGAGATAACAACCTCAGAAGTACGTACTCTAGTTGTAGTGTTTACAGTTCCAGTAGAATTTCTTAATTTTGTTTTTTTGTTCTTTCCAGTTAGCGCCATTGCACTCTATTTCAGACTTTGCCACGTGGTTTGTTTGGGCTATTGGTTGTGTCAAGGCTGTCTGTGAGAGGTAGGCAGCATCCTCTTCTGCTTAGTGAAAGACGTTCAGCACCATCCAGAATCAGGCTTCACTA
>WBMW01000076.1:785101-853093 GCA_013396635.1 Penelope pileata
CCATCCAAAATCAGGCTTCTCTTTTTTTTTTTTTTTTTTTTTCTCTCTGTTTTGCTATGTATAAGACATATACACGAAGGATGGAGTTACTAATATTACAACTTGGTGCTATATATTAAAGCTGTGATAGAATCAAATCCAACCTGCTGTGCTGAGTTGCCCTGATTCTATTTGTTTCGCATAATAACACTACGGCCAGATATAACATTAAGCATAACAATTTCTAGCAGGGAAATAAATAGGGCAGTAGTGGAAAGTAAACATTTCCACCTTTTTAAGCACACTTGGAGAAAGACAGGAAAACATGTTGTCATAATAAGTCCTGCAGCGTGAAGAAAGCTCACTGCGTAAGGTGATGAGGATTTTCCAGCAAATTCCTGTAATCACTCACCTACTGCAGTATTTTGCAATTAGCCAGTAAATACTTGTTGATCACTGTAAGAGTTGGACTCAAATGAAGACAGTAGAACTGAAGTAATAGAAAGCTCAAATATGAAATTAATGCTAGGATTAATATATAAGTAGCAAAGCAGTATAAAAACAGTAAGAAAAGATTTAGTTGGAATGTCTCAAGATGGTGCTTATATTCAAATGTGGAAAATCTTATCCTTTGTACCTCAGCTTACTCAGATGAAGTTTATTCAGTTGTCAACAAACATTCTTGTGAAAAAGAAGTAATATTTATAAACCTTTCCAATATTGGCACCTCAATTCTTGTTACAGGATTGCTCCAGAGGACAGTGAAGCCAGACAAAAGCCTTCCAATGACTTCCACAAGATATAAATCAAGCTCAAAATAAGCAGCTGAGTGTCCTGATTGTTCTTTATTGCTCCGTTAGGTACATTCTGCAGACATTGTATTTTGGAAAAAAAAAAAAAAAAAAAAAGATGAATATTAAAATGTAAAGAAAGCTTTAAGAACACAGTTGGCACTCAGAGTTGTTTGACTAGGAAACAAAAAGCCAAGTCATAGTCTGTGCTTTGCTCGAACAGTGGAAATTTACTGAAGGTGGTGACAATGCAGAAGTCTGGAAGAGCTTCCATTGGGGTAAAACGGTGGAAAGAGAGAGTTTAATCACAGGAAATGAGTAACTATCTGGCTGTATGTAAAGAATTAAGAGGATGAGGGTTACATCCATGCTGACATATTTAAGTCTACCAACTATATGGGTCCGAGCCCTTAGATAAAGACAGGCTGTGCCCTCACGGACTCAAAAGCTTATGAGGGCTGCAGAGATTCCTCCCCGTCACTTGCAGATAACTGACAGATAAAGAGAGATTTGGGGTTATTCTGTTGATTAACAACATCTGTTCTATCCCTGCCAATACTTGTGAGCTGTGTGCTTCTGCTAGGGGGTGAAACGGTGTTTAACTCCTCTGAGATGTGCAGTGTAGCAGATAGGAATTATCTTGCCTAAGGGAAAATGTGAAAGGACTACTAGTAGTGGGAAATTAGATAATCATAATCATAGGAATTTAGGGGGGCTTTGTGGGACATGAGTTAAGATTTTAAAAAGGAAACAGAAACAGGGCTACGTAAAACTCACCTGTGTTCCGGTGCAGAACTTAACAGCATGAGCTGCTCATGAGGCAATGCAGTCGTGAGACTATGGGCCTCCTCCCCTGCCTCCTCCTCTCCTTCAGACCAAGGCTGGGCAAAAACCCAACCATCAGCCAGAATAAAAGAGAGGAAAGGGTAGTCAACAGGTAACTTCTGAAGAACCTGCTGACAATGGAGAATGAAGAGAACACTGAGGAAGGAAGCAAGGAAGATAACTGATCAAAGAGAGACATCGAGGGGCTGGTCCCTGGGAGAAGAGGGGAACATTATGAGACTGTGGCCACCTGTTATAAGATAATGACAAGATAATGGTTGAAAGGGTATATATATGTGTGGAAAATCCGAGTTTGGGGCTCTACCTGTGAGGTAGCAGCCCACTATATATGCCGTTAAATGTTTGAATAAAGCAAGAACCTAAGGTACCCGTCTGACTCTCTGACAGTCTTTAACAGTGGCATTGCCCCAGCAGGCCTGCCTGCCTTCCCTGCGCTGTCCTCCCCATGCCCTGACAGCAGTGTAGCGGTGTGCCTTAGGCCGCCATTTTCCACCCCTTCGCTGCTGCAAATGGCGGACTGTGGGGCTGGACCAAGGCCCAGTAGGGCAGCAAGGGCAGCTTGGGGACCAGCAGCAGCCAGGTGGGATGGGCTGCCATGAGATGTCCAATACAGCAAGGCAGTCTGACACAGCAGCGAAGGTAAACACAATGAACACCATGTGCTGACCCATGCCCACACGCAGCCAACAAGTAGGCAGCACACCTGAGGCATGGCAGCCAACAAGCAAGCGGCACACCTGAGGCATGGCAGCCTGCCACAGGCGGGTGGTGGCACTTGGCACCCCCGGCCCTTAGGGGCGTTCAGTAAATCCCCGGGAGGGCAGCGTGGCTCAGCGAGCACAACACCACGCACCGCGCTCTCCCGCAGCCCTGGAGACTACAGCTCCCATCGGCCCCTGCGCGCCGCCCCCACCCTTCCCACCTCCCGCCGCCACCTACCAGTGCGGGGCGGCCGCTGCGCCCGGGGCTGCTCCAGCGCGGAGCGTCCCGTCCTGTCCTGTCCCCTTCTGTCCTGTCCCGCCCCGCCGCCGCGGTGGCAGCGCGGCTCATGAGGTGAAGATGGTGATCCGCGTCTTCGTCGCATCCTCCTCGGGCTCCGTGGCGGTGAGTGGGGGCGAGCGGGAGGAGAGCGGGGCTCCGGCAGCGCCGGGGATCCGGCGGAGCTGTCCGGGGCTGGCAGCCGGGGCTCGCCCCGCGTGGCACAGCGATGGTCCCGAGGGGCTGCCAGGGCTGAAGTGCTCCTAAATCGCCCGACGTGAGACCGCTGCGCAGGGAACGCGCGCGGGGCTGCCCGCGGGATGTGCGTGGGCAGCCGAGGGGATCCCGGGGCTGGGAAGACCTCTCGGAATCGACGGTCGCCGTGGGAAGGGCGCAGCTCCCATCAAACTCCGTTGTGAAAAGCATCGCTGCGTCCCTCTGCTTAATTGGGGCTCTTGGGGCTTTCTCGCGGTGCGCTAATTGTGGATGTGACCTACGGATTTCCATATTTTCGTGGAAATTGACAGTTCTTATTTCTGTCGAGGCAGCGTGAGAGCAAGCATTCAACTGGATTTGTTTGCTAACGAGAAACATCCGAGGGGTCTGGATGTAATTGCTGTTGTTTGTGCTCCAGCGGGGAAGGCAGCGGCGTTGTTACGCGATGGGGAGGTGCAGCGCTGCGCTTCCCCGTGGGCGCCCACCTGCCTCGGTCCGGGGCCGCGCCGCGTTTGTTTGCAGCCCAGCGGCACCCTGACAGCTCTGTGCTCTGATATGTTTTGGCACGAAGCGTTCAGCACGCTTCGTAGCTGCCGTACGGCTAATGAACACTAATTAGCCATTTCAGCAGCCAAATGAGTAACTACAGAGTGCCTGCAGAACTCTGTAATGCGTGTTCGTGAGGCGTCCGCGGCAGAACCATCCCCTCCCTGCGCTGCCAGGCGGTCCGTGCTGTGCTGGTGCGGCGCCGCGAGGTTCAGTTTCTGCTTCGTGCTCCTGTCTCGAACACCACTGCTTGGGTTTGTGTTTTGTTGTTGTTGGGGCCGGAGGGGGTGGGCCGCGGGATTATCTCGCCCGTATCTCTCGATCTGGACCCTCTGCAGACCGGTCATTGATTGGGGTTTTTGGCTCTGCCCTCCCCTTCCAGTGGCTCTGCCTGCGAGGTGTGCATCCCCCCAGAAGCACCTCTGCAGCCCCTCTGTTAACCCGGCCAACCAGAAAAGAAATGTAGTTTGCCCATCAGTGCTAACTCTTTCTGGGGTTTCCAACAAGATGACGTGTAACATGAACAACAGTTTGCAAACTGGAGATAATCAACTTATTTTTTGTATACCCAGCAGATATCTGAGCTACCTAGCCAGAGCAGAACAGATAACTGAAGGTACTGCTGCTCAGGAGCAGAGCTGTGACATCTCTTTTCTGTCTGTTTCTCTTCATCTCTGTTGCCTCAGCTTTTAGGAACCTTCACCATGGGCTGAGGTCCTGCTGTGCTCGGTGTTGTGTCACAGGGCTTTTTGCTGTGGGCTCTGTGGGGGTGTGTGCAGGTGGTGGTTTGCTGATCGAGGAGAATGACAAAGAAAAAGCTACGATCAGTGGGTTATGTGGGAAACCACAACTGGAGGAAAGGGCGGTTGCTGTATTTGCACGTCCTTCAATAGGGAAATTTTAAATTTATTTTCATCTTTCTGAGCATTAAGAACTATAACTAAGCAGCAGTGAAGGGAAACAAAAAGTGATCAACTCCTGTAATTCCTTCTGCTCCAGCCTTCAGCACAACTACAGCATGCTTTGTGGGATGGTGTTCACGAGGCGGGATGATTTCCTTGTCTAGATAAACCGGAGTATAGATGCTACTCTTCTTCTGCTGGAAAACAGAGTTGGAATCCATGGTTTAACTTCTGCCTGTAGTTCACCTTGTGTCAGACTGTAGGACAACAGTTTGTGAGAGTGGATGTAACTGACTTCAGTATGTGACAAAGAATTCCGTATGTAATGTTTGCTGATAAACTAAAAGCAATGTCATAGTGACAGGAATTTTCCAATCTCACTTGAGATGTTTTGTTAAGTTACTCTTTGTTTTAAAATGAAAAGTTTACCTAGTCTCTAGAGGCTTTTGGTTACCTTACCAGCAGCTGCTGTTCAACCAGGGACATTTCTCAGTCCTCTTTCCTCTTCGTGCCTGGAACAGGTCTGGTCTGAATGTGTTTGCAAAAGGGGAGAGGGGTGAAGACAGTTGTTTGTTTAAGTAATATGCAGTAATTTCCTTATGTTAACTGGAGAAAGGGATGGTATTAAGTAGCAAATCCAATGAACTCTTCTAGTGTGACTCCTTTTGAATGCCCAGGTTGGATGAGGTGTGTCTGTAGCTGTAGCATTCCTGAGAAATGCACTGGTCCTGGAGTCAGCAAAGACTTCAGTTGCTACAAGCATGGCCTGCCTTGGCAACTTTGAAGAGTTTATTGGTCCTGTTACTTGCTGCAGTTTCTTTCAAGCTGAAAATGATAAGCATGTGATAGTCATACCTGGTTCTGAGTGCATGAAGTGGTTTGGGGTTGATTCTGGAGCGTGAGGAAGGGAAGCTATTGGAGTGGGTGAGCAGGGCTGAGAACAGTGTGAACTTTCTCTACATTTGGTCTTGGACTTCTCCCTGCAACATCCTGCTTGCATCTGAAGGCTCTTAGACCCTCTGAGAGGTTAATGTCATTATTATTACTTTTTTTTTTTTTTAAAAAAAANTTAAAAAAAAAAAAAAAACTTGTGAGTATAAATTCCCCATGAGCTTAAGGGAGCCCACGGGTCAGAAAACCCAGTTATTGCTTGGGTGGAAACATTCAGTGCTTGCTGTGGCCGGACGGTGGGTTAACCCTGTGGGATGCTGTCGGCACGTTGCTGGGATCTCGCTGAGGGAAGGGAGGAGAGGGGCATTGTGTTTGTGTGTGCTCTTCGAAGTAACAGCGTGTTGTTTCAAGCACGCGTTAGGCAGATCCGACTGAATCACAGTGGGAAGCCTCTGAACAGGCAGGCAGGCATGTTTTCACAAGCCTTACCATCTTCTGCTTTTTCTGACCTGAATTTCTATTTGTTGCTGGTCAGCTGGGTCTCAAATTCCAGGCACTTTGCAGGCTCTGGCGGCAGGCTTTGCTGCTCCTCCTTCATGAAGACAATCACTGTTCTTTTGCCTTTAGGAGAAAGACTGCTTTAAGATTCATCGTTACTCTCTAAACAGTGCTTATGTCCTTGTTTTTCACCAAATCATTCCAAGGTGACAGTAACGTAACCCACTTCACATTTTCCATCTATCAATAAAAACCTACACCGTAGTATGTATTGACTCAGCTGAATGGTTTTCAGTGGTTTAAAGCTAGACCCCCCCTTTGGCAGGGGGGTGGTGGTATGAGCACAGTATGGAGCTCTCTGCCTGGAATTCCTGCAGCTACCTGGAAATACTGAACCAGCGGGGACGTCCGTCTTCTTGCGGTCAGCAGACTGAAGATCAGGTAAAAGGAATCTTGTTGAAGAGCTTTCAAATATTGGGGGAACTTCAAACAACTGTCTCATTTGTACTGTCTCCTCTCTAGTAATATTTTATTGCCTTGGAGCTTCCTTTGTTAAGCTGAACAGATATTGTAGGGGAGTTACTGAACTAGTGGAACAGAGAGCAGAACTTACTCTGACTAGTGCTAAACACTTTCCCACTGAAATATTTGTGTGTTCATGAGATGTGAAAAACATAACTGAAATCAATCAGTGTACAAGGACAAGCACTGCTCAGGCATCTTCCTCGTGGGAAGATGTTTAGGGGAACAGGAGATCTGGGATGCAACAGCATCAGCCTGGAACAAATGGATTTTTTTGAATGATCAAAGGTTGAAATTTGACTCTTGCTAATGAAGGGAATTAAGAAGTTTTTTTAACTAGGAAGCTTGGTAAGTGTAGCAATAGTTAAGTTGTTCCTATAGTAAATATTGGTTTTACGAGACTACAACTCTCCTTTTGTTTAAGCATATTATGTAGATCAATGTGAAAGTGCAAACAAGTTGGAATTTTTGCTTCCTGAAATGATTTTAAACTACAGTACAAAACATCAGAATGCCAAAGCAATCACAATCATGTTTGTTTGACTGGATAAGGTGATTGAAGACACATCAAACGCTAACATTCTTAAAGCTAAGCTTGTCTCCTAGTGATAGTGGCACCTTCCATCTCCACCCTCGTTTGTACAGTCCTTGTAACTCAGTGTTTCACATAGTGCTTCTCAGGAAGAACGTGCTTTTTGTTCAGAGGCGTGGAATAAGTTAACTTTGTTACTTCTAGAATATTTGCCATCCTGCAAGGATTTTTTTTGCCTCTCTGAACCACAAAAGCACAACTGAAAATGATTTGGTTGAGTGGTACAAGTGCCTTTTGTGAAAATTGTATTGGTTATGGAGGTCATTTACAACTTGTTGCAGGTGACTTAGAGAAATGCAGCTACCTATGATATATTAAACTGCATGGTTTCTCAGTTTTCCTTTTGCTGTTGGTGGCTCAAGTTCAGCTTTGCCAGCCTCTGTCAGTCCCCACTGCAAGTTCCCGTGGAAGAGGGAGCCTGAGAGCTCACAGATGAGTTCTGCCAGGGGGGGACGTCAGTGCTGAAGGCTTTGTCTGTTTTTCACCTTCAGGATCTTCTGTGGATCTCAGTTAAGTCCATATTCCAGAGAAATCTGAATTCTGGTACATCCTCCTTCCCGGTGGTGGTGAGAATCAAGAAGCTCCAAACAATGGTTCAGAGCGCTTAAGGAATGTGTTGGGCAGGAAGCCCAGCAAGGGCCCTGGGCACAAGCATACACGTGGAACTCAGACCTTTTGTCCGTGGTATTCAGCACCTGACTGTTGCACCATTCCTATGTGCTCTAGTGCTTTTCAAATATTTACATTTCTCCTTGGAGGATGGATTGTGTCAGAAATAATGTTACCTAGTAGAATAGTCTTTAGACTACATAGTAACAAGAGCAGCAGGACTGTTACTGACCTTTGTTTACAATTGTAGCTGTAATAAGACTTCAAAGGAGCTATTGTTCTGACCGGGTTTCTGGGGGGCTGTGTGTGTTTTGAGTCTCCATCTACTGATCTGCTTTGTATAGAGGTATGTTTCCATGCCTCTAACTGCTATATAATGCCATTCTCATCAAAGACTTGGCCCTCTGTTTTGAATATAATCAAATCGTCGGAAAAGAATGAGTAATGAAGGACAACTTGTTCATTTTAAGAAGCCTTTCCCCCCCATCTTTTATATTTTAGGTTATAGCAGTGTCAATGTGATGGTGACCTGTTCTCTTTAACCTTCCAGCCGTATTATCAAAGCCTGGAAATGCATTTTCCTAACCCTGGTCATAGTGCCAGTGATCACAGGAGACTGCATACAACTGAATTTGATTACATTAATTAATTTAGTTGAAGTAATTGAATTTAGTGAAGTCATAACTAATTTACATGCAATTTGCTGGTACAAAAGACTTTTGGAATATTTTTATTTTCCACGTTGCTTTGTAAACTAAAAATCAATTTGTGCCCATAACTCACCTGTCTGTTTTCTGTGGAGTACAGCCCAGGCCGGGGGTGGAGCATGTGCCATCCTTCAGGCATCCTCATTTTGTTCTCTGGCGCCAGGATACTGATGTGTAAAAACTGCCACATTTACAGTTGTCATCATCACGCTGCTCTCTGCCAACATTGCTCCTGCAGAGCCAGGCTCCAGCAGAGGGGCATGGCAGGCAGCTCTCGTGCTGTGAACACATTGGGTCACTGCAACTGCTCGCTTCAGTGAAGCTGAGCCGGAGCTCTTGGTACCAGAAGGTTTCATCTGGTGAATTCAGATTGAAAGCAGCGAGCTTTCCCCGTGCAGCTTACTGCAGGCTCGGTGTCTGGTTTCTTGTTGCTACAAAGGTTGCTCAGCCAGGGGACAATCAACTGCATTCTGTTACTTTGGGGCATTGCAGAACTGATTTCTATTTGTTTGGGTATTCTGTAAACCTAGGGCAGCTTTTTACTTCCTCTCTAGATTTTTCTCTCAAGATAGCCTACATGGGGAAGACATGTTAAGCACTATGGTGTCAGGGTTTTTTTCTTTTCTAGCTAAGTTTTGTTGTTGTTCTCAAAAAGAGTTTAAAAAAAAAAAAAAAAAGCTGTTGAAGCAGTCACTGCTGGACTAATATGAAGCCTGTAATTTGCAGCATCTCCTGGGATGTGGTGTCCAGTGCAGTAAATTTTTGTGAGAAATGACCTAGAGCTTGTTGAAATCAATGAAAATACTTTCACTGACCAACTGGGCTTTTGTCTAAGCCTGGTGGCTTCCATAGCTGCCATTAAGCCTAAGTGGTATCTTGTGTGAGTGCAAGTTCCGGGCTCAGTGGTGTGTATTGCTCTGCATGTTTTTATTTATGCATGCAAACTGTACACTGCTGTTGGCTCCAGCTTTGGGTTGCTCTCATACCATCTGCAAACAACATCGTGTTCTCATTAGCAGTAAGGAGAAATGAACCTCAGGATACAAGCTTCTACTTAAGTGAAGGAATTAGAGTGTTGGTGGGAGGATTGTGTTGGACTGCTGAGGCTCTGTCCTTGTGCAAACCATAGCAAGGAAGCGCTGCTCGTGTGACTTAGGGGCTGCTGTCTAGGGGAGGCCTTCATTTTCTGTGAAGTGCACCTTCTGCTGGACAGTGAGGCTGGAAACAAATAGCTGCAGTTCTTGGGGAAAAAAACATGTCTTCTTTGCATTCCTGAATACTTCCCCGTTTTTATTATTTAAGGACCTGTAGGTAAAACTCAAGGAACAAGGAGGAAGTAGCAGCAAATACAAAAGCATTCTAGTTGAAGTTACCTGATAGTACCAAAACTCAGAAAACAAAGCTCCCCACTGTAAGGGGACAAACTTATTCCAAGTAAATTATCCTTCTTAGTATTTGTAAGAGCTTAAAATATAGGGATTTTTTTAAGTGATACATTGAATATTCTGATTCTGGTCATCTTGTCAAAGCTGGCGTGTCCTGCTTAGTAAGTCCATTTCTCTTGTTATATGAATGCTTTTCATTTTGATGAAAATTGAAGCAAGAATTAATTCTAGAATGCAACATATGTCACTTGCCCTCTCTTAGATTCCCTCTGCTACTTTTCTATATGATGCATTTTCCAATTTATTTATTTCAGTCAGTTTATATTTCTGTTTACCCAAAGAGGGAAATGTAAAAGAAACTAGGATTAGTACAGAATTAGTCAACATTTAAAGAAGCTCTTTACTGTACAAAATGAGAATCTCTTCTGTCTTTAGCAATCTGAGTGCCAGTTGGAGCCACAGAATTGTTACTAAGCTGGTAACCTAGGCTGTATCACTTTACCAGCAAATTCACTATGGGCAGTGGTGTCCTCAGCTGCAGCCTCCTAAGAGGATCTATCTAGAACCAAATACTGCGATCTTTGTTTTGCATGTGGTGTGAAAGCTTGCTAAGAAAAGTAGTGAACACAGAAATGTTGTAGTCCTTGGAAACTATTCTTAGTTAAAATCTACTGTGTGCATCCAAAACCGCGATCGTGTTCCAGTATGTCAGCATTTTTTACCAGCTTAATGTTTAGATAGATTTTACAGAAGATGGTTAACGTTTTGCAGGTCTCTGAAGTTGGGGAATTTCCTTCCTGGGGGGGTGAGGGGAAACACAGAGGCAGTGGTGGTGTCTCCTACCTGTGGCTGTCATGCACAGCCTGCAGTTGCTGTTGGCTGTCATGTTTGAAAGCAAATATCAGATTAATTTCAGCAGGACTCATGTAGGTGAGCAGAGTGTGACCTGATTTGTCTAGGAATGCCGGCCAGCTCCAAGTGCTTTGAGTGGAGGAAGGAGCGACTGAGGCACAGTGCAGCCAACACTGTTGGCTGCAAACGTGCTGTTTGTCTCCTAGTGAGATACCATGAACACAAAGCCAACTCTCTTGTCTTTCTTGGGCCTTAGACCTCCATCTCTGAAGCATCCTGGGGTGAAATCTTTTGATTCTTCTCTATCAAGGCCATGGCAGCCCTTCCATTTGGGTGCGCTGCTGCAGAGTGCTATTCATCACCAGTCAGAAGAGGCTGATTCCAAAGCTTGTAGATGTCGTACTCTGGGGTGGCAGGTGATAGGAAGAGGAAAACAACTGGATCTTAGAGCAGTAAACAAGCATGTTTCACCTAAATTTAATATTGTATGATACTGCAAAGTAATTGAATTTGGCACAGAGAAAGGAGTAGCTGTCTTACTAGCTAATTTATGGAGAGGAGCTCTTAGGAGATGCAGGTTGTTCGGTGACTCATGTTAATCATTAGTAACAGCATGCCCTTGTGTTGTTGCCCATCTCCCCTGGGTAGCACAGAGCTTGTCCTGGCACTTAAGAGTTCCGGGATTTGTTGTGGGTAGTTTTGTTCTTTTCCCTCAGGAAAACTAATCCCCATTGCTCCCGCTAAAAGAATTTGGAAAACTGTAAGATGTTTCTCACGTTAGTGTAAGGAATAAACTTGCAGAAGTTAATGCCTGGGAGAAACCTTTGCAAATATATTGATTTGCCTTTTGAGTATTCATATGTAGATTTTCATATTCATATGGGGATTTTCACATGCACATGAGCATACAAATACATATCGGTGCATGTATATATATCTAGTGTGTATGTTATGCCCATATATATTTGCATATATACATGTGTCTGCATGCTTCTTAACTCTGGAATTGCTTGTAGATGCTAACTGTCACTTAGTAAAATCTAAGCAGGGATTTTTGCATCCCCAGAAGAGTGAAAAAATAACACCCTGGTGCCTCACATGGGTTGCTCAAAGATGCACCAGCATCTGGCTGGGCACTGCCAAAGATGACTGACTGTTCCTTTATTTGAATGGCTGTACCTTATGGCATTGTAACCATGGATGTCTGTCTCCTGGATAATGCAGAGTGCTAAAGCCGAGATGCTTGCTCACCTCTCTATTATTCTGTGTGTCTGTCCTGCACTTAAGGGCTTTTTTTATGTAACTTATTTCAGATAACAAGGTGTTTTCAGAACATCACAACAGTTTTATGAGCGTAAGTAATTCACCGATGTAATTGTAGTGGCTAATGGGGACATGTAGTGGCATAACTATTTCCCTTCCTACCTAAGGAAAGGATACCTCAGTGTTACAAAGAGCTCTGACAGGGCTAGCAGTGGCACTTCAAGACCTTGCTGCTGATAACTTCAAGGCTGCTTTTCTGCTTGCTGTGAAGCCACTGCAAAGAAAAGGTATCCCTTTGGCTGCAGCCCTGTGTGTCTGCCTTCATGGCTGCTGGAGGTGGGCTTAGTAACGCTTTGGACTGTGAAACTGAGCACCTGAGTGCAGAGACATGTCCGGTTTTGCCACTGCTGCAGGGTAAGTGATAACTTTTGGCAAGCTTCTGCTTGCAACAAAGCCTTTAACAGCCGCTGTGTCAGGCTTTCTGAGCCTCCTGTTTTACGGACTGTTCTGCTGCAAACTGCTGGCAGGGTTACTGTCCAAGTTTTTGTCTGTAGGCAGAGCTCTGAAAACACAAACTTGTACTTTATGTTAAATACAAATCAAAATGTGATTGTGTATGTGTCCTTCACACATGCTGATAAGTTTTTCCTCTTGGCATTTGAGTTTTTAGCTTTTACAAAAAGACAAAGCTTTGTTTACCTCCACATGCTAGGAGATACAGCCCACTGTGATCCTTTTTACCAACCTCCAATGTAGCGTGAGTCCCCTGGATCCACGGGGTAGATCCCTCTTGGAGCAAGAGGACATGACACAAACAAATTCCATTCTTATTTAACAATGGAAGTTCCATCACAACATTCACAAATTAGTTTATGTTTCTTGATATTTTCATACATTGCACCGTATGATATTGGGAATTATCTGTGCTTTTAAAACCTTTGAGTGATTATTTGGAACACTTTCAAAGTCAACACTCTACAAATTAATTAAAGACTGGTTTCTTCATCGTGGAATTGAGTCTGTGTTTTTCAGACAAAGACAAACACGTTTTTATATGCCTATTTGAAAGAAAGCTTTCTTTGGTCTGATGAACAATAGAGCATTATCGATCCAAACCTGTCTTTCTGTTGCTGCAGGGCTAGTGAAGTTACCATCCCTATCTAACCCAAAGAAACAACAAGCATGCACTGAACCTTTGATCTGGATCTGCATCTCCTAAGGTCAGACAGCCTTCCTGAAGCAGCTCTGTTGGAGTGATCTGATGCATTCCTATAGAAGCAGACACAGGAGTGGCATTTGAAGGATTTAGATAGCATCAAATTCTTCAGTAAGAACCTTGTAGGAAGCCAACACTGGTTAGGAAGGAGATGCAGAACTAGCTTCTGATCAGAGAAGGCAGCTGCCTCGAGGCCCTGCTGTGCAGGCAGTTGTTCCCTCTCAGTGAGGCTGACTTGCCTGTGGCAAGGACTGCTTTCTGGCAAAGGTGCCCTGCCTCAGGCCCTGGGGGAATCCAAAAATACGTGGGTTGTATTCAGCAATACCTTTGGCTGTGTGGAGGTGACTCCTGTTGGCCTCACAGGAGCTGTTCCTGCAGTTTGTGGGATAATAATCAGATGGCTGCTGTGTTAGTGAGCAAGAAATGGGTCTGCAAAAGTATAAAAGGAAAGGTAATGTGCGCATCCAGGAGCTGCAAGAAGACATGAGCTACATGGATGTCGTTGCGTTTGTTGAAAGAGAAATAACATTGACATTTGTTAATGAAGTTAGGAGCCTCATTCTGCTCTCAGTTGAAGCCTCAGTAATTTTGTTATTGATCTGAATAATTGCAGTGGCGATCAACCCTCCTTTAGAGACTGATACCAGCAAAATCCATCATCCTAGCCTTACAAAAACGTATTGCTAGAGCTTTTCAGTAATACAGTCCAATTTCACCCGAAAGCTGACGTTTATCTGGAGCCACAAATGCACTTTCCTGTTGCTATTTCATATACTGATGGGAAGACCTGTAAATATCCTTAAAAACTTGACACAACAAATTCTGAAGAACTTGTGCTGCTGTTGCTGCTGACACTGTGAAGTGCCTTATCAGGGGTGTGTGTGTCTGTGGCCAGCAATGGCACGGCTGTGCTGTGCGGATAGCAGCTGCCAGGAGAGGAGAGCGAAAGCATTGACAGCTTCACTGCATGAACCTGTTTTTCAAATTCTTTGGAGCATTTTGGAATCTCGATGTCTCTGATCTTTCAGGATCAGAAAGCAAATAAATGCAAGCATCGTCCTGCTGAGGGAAAGGCTGGATGTTTTTTCTAATTGTTCAAGGTGTCTTACGCCCTCGCATGCACAGAGAGGGATTGGTGGCTGTGTGGGACGAGTATGGATGTGACTTGGTATTTATGCAAGAACACCACTGGGTTTTGTTGCTTAAAGCTGATGAGGAGGAAGAAACCTGACCTACTTTTCTTTTTCTGTACCAAAAAGTTTGCTTTTATATCTCTTCTGCAGCGCGCACACAAAATACAGCTGGGAATGCTTTCTTCATTGTTACAAAGCAACGTGGCTGATAATGCATAGAACTAGTTCACAACACTGTCAGTGCTCTGCTGACTCACCATGTCCCAAAAGAAAGAAAAAAAGACAATTGTGCGTTTTCATCTTAAAAGTCTAGGTGATAAACACATTACGTAACAGGAAGCGTGTGTGAATTTCTTGTTGGAGATTTTTTTGTTTCTTTTTTAAAGTAAAATACTTCTATTTTTTTTTTTTCGGAAAAAAAAGCTAAGTATTATAACACTTGCTTACCTTCCAAAGCACGCTTATGAAACTGCTCTCTTCGGTGCTATTTCAGTGAACTCTGAACAAGTTCCAAATGTTTAATACATTTTAAGAAAATAAAAAACCATAGTATTGTGTTTTATTTCCCATCACAAATTTGTAATTCTAACTAGCAGGCATGGTTCACATTAACAGAGTGACACCTCTAAAACCCTGTAGATCTTCAGCAGTGCTGGACTTCTGTGTGCAAGGCACAAACTGCTCCCTGCTCTCCTAACTGAGGGAAGCCCTGTGATATTCAAAGATCAATTTTCTGTTCTTAACTGCAGGGCTAAGGACTGAGTTTACAATAGTTGAGAACTTGGCAGTGCTCACCTGCCTTGCTGAACTGGAACTTTACTGGGAAGGAAGGATATTCTTCTGAATCAACTTAGAGAAATCAAAAGAAATAAACATATGAATAAGCGTAACCTAACACGGAGGTCAGAGAGAACTTACATTTTGTTAGGAGGCAAAAGCTCCTTTCACTAAAGGGAGGTGGATGAGTAAGGGTTTCAGTTATCATACTTGTGTTTATGTGCACGTTTTGAAAAGGAAGATAGATGTTGCTTGTTGGAAGGGTTTCTTTCATGATGCAAAAACCTTGCTATAAACATGCCAATTTGACAAAAGAGAATACTATGAGGAGGAGTTAAGTACAGAATGCTAAGCAGAAGATTTAAATTATTCTCTGGCACCTTTGAGAGATGTCTTTTGGAAAAATATGTGAAAATAACGCTTTCTTTTTAACCAGTCTCTTGAATCACCGAAACATACGGTAAATCATGAACAAAAACATCCATCTACTGAAAGAAGTTAGCTGCCAGCTAGGGTTTGAAGTGCTAGTGTTTTGAAGTGAGTTATTCTCGTCCTGCAGGATGGTTCCATCAGAAGGATGGAGCTGAGAATGATAGCTGAGAAATATGCTTTATGAATCCCTGAAACCTTGCAGGCTGCTCACGGTGTCTTCTGTTTTGTGCTAGCCACCACGACCCCCAGCGTCCTTGAGACTTCCAAGGTCTGGTTCTATTCCTGTTGCAAAGTCTCCAGGTCTCACTTTGTTTCAAAAAGATTTCCGCAAGCAATGCTATTTTTTGGTTTTGCATTGATGCAACAGAATACAAGTTCGTGTCATTAACTGGAAAATAGATCCAGCTTCAGTGGCATTCTTATTTTTTTGATAAGAAGTAACGAGCTGAGACTTGGGTCTTGTAACTTCCAGTTTCACCTGGGCCATCAGAGATTCACATGTAAATGGATTTTCAACACTACAGGAACACATTGTTCCAACTGTGAGAAGAAAATAGTGATAGAATCAATTACTTCGTTCATGTACATTACTGATAAGTCTTGTTTCCTGAAGCACAGAAGAAATCAAAAGAAGTAGACTTGGGAGTGACTTGAAAGACTTTCTCAGTTGCATGCAGCTCAAAGGCACTCTGCATGGCAGTGCCAGTAGCTGATGTTTCTCAGAACCTTTTCTTTTTCTTTTCTTGGTCTTTCTCCTCTTTCTGTTTGGCCTGTATCTGTCTCTACTTCTCCATGCCAGGCTTACTGAAATAAGGAACTCCCTGAGCAAATGCTCACCTTCTGTTGTTTTGAAGACTCCTTTGTGTTACTTGCACAGAGAATAAAGGTTTCTTACAAACCATCTTTAATAAGAAACTTTCTCCTTCAACTTGTAACAGAAACACTTCCACATAAATAATTTTAAATGCAATTTATCACAGTCCAACATCTGATAGTAAGAGTACGAGGCTAGCAGGCATTGGGCATGGAACAAATTTTACTGTCTTCTGTGACTTTACAGAAAAACTAAATAATGTGTTTTCCTTTGCTGATTGCTTTTGGTGAGGAGTCTTAAAAACCAACTGGCTCAAACTGTAATTGCATTTTGGCAATGCTGGGCTCTGTCGGAGGTACCCTCTGTGTGCTGCACAGAGTTAAGGTGTGCAGATTGCCTGGCGAAGCAGTGTCTCAGCAGCTCCTGGGGATCTGCAGCCTTATTTTGCATAAAGCTGAGCAGCGTGCCCTCCCAGCTCAGTGAGTATTTCCTATGGCATGTCCTTAATTACTTCTCTGTCTGCAAGCGGCAGGTTGCTGCTAGCTGCAGCCCAGGGCAGTGCAGACTGCATGCGGCTGCTGCTCAGGGACTGCTCCAGTTATTTCCAGACTGAAAGGCTCTGGGGTTAATTCTGATGATTCTGGAACCTGAACATATAGCTTTTCTTTGGGATGAAGTGTTGAAGGTGTTTTGAGCTGTGTGGGGGTCTGTTCCAAGGGGACTATTCCTCTTCTGTTGCACATAATGCAGTAGTTGCTATGGCACTTAGCCACTTACTTTGCTGCTGGGAATACTTACATAATGCTGGCTTTCTTTCCTCCTTTTTTTTTTCCTACCCCCCTCCACCTCACCATAGCTTCTCCTCTCCTTTTTCCCTGTGTACATAGCTGAGCTGTATTTTCTTGAGCCAAGAACAATGAATTAATCATACGAATCTTTGTGAAGATGTGTCACAGCCCTGCCGTCTCCACAATAACATTGCCAGGGCCAGTTGTGCTCTCCTTCCCTGAGCTAGACAAAAAGAGAGAAACCCAGCAGAACATCAGTTGCTGCAGGTAACAGGATCGTGAGGATCTGCATGTTGGTCTCAGAGCGTGTGAGATACTTCTTAGTGCTTCTGTATGAAAACAGAAAACTGCAGAAACAGAAGAAGAATGCAGGTGTTGCTTGGTGTGTTTAAAATAAGTGTTTCTTCCTTGCTTTTATGAGGAAGGTACGTGCAGGTTTGCAGTCAACACCATTTAGAGACCTGCTCAGGTGATGTGGTGAAGGCTTGCATCTTTGTTACAGTGTGGTATCTCTTCAGCATCTAGGAGTAAACCTCATCTGTATGAGAAGTGAGCATCAGGAATCCCCTGCAGTGACTGTATTGCACTGTCATTTTACAGTGCCATAATTCCTTTGGTTATATTTTTGTGACTTAAAAAGGCAAAAGCTGCACATCTGATATTTTCAGCTGTGGCAGGGAGCTGGAGCTTGTGTTTATGTCACACGAATGCTGCTTTTCCATTCGAATTTCAGATACCTGCAGCTGGTCACGCTTTAGCTTCTGCTGAGCCATTTTCTTGGGGTGTGGTTTTGCTGTTGATACAGACTGAGCAGGTTGTGGTGCTGACATTGCTGCTTCTCCTGCCCTTGTCCTGCTGGCTCCTGCGTTGTGCTCGTGCAGAGGAAGCTGCAGAAGCTGCTTGGCAGGAGGAAGCACCACCTCCGTGAGATCTGCTCGGCTGTGTCATCGCACTGCATGCGGAAGGTGCCCCTGACAAATGCAATGCATTCACTCCTCAGCTGAGTCAGTGAGGGGACAGCATGGCTGCTTCTGCCCTGGGGTAAGGGCAGTGATCAGGACAGAGTGGCTGGGTTCAAGGAGGAGGAATGGGACAGCAGGACGACCTCTGTCCTGAGATACACAGGTCTACATGGACGCGTTTCAGTTTTTTAAATGTCAGCCTTCTAGAATGTACTTGTGGTCTCTCATCTAGTTTTGCTGAATTTCTGGTCCATTCAGGGCATGATTTATGATGGTAGCATCTTCATTTTGTTATTCCACTGTTAAGGGAGACAGGTATTTTTACTGAGGTTCACTGTTCAGGTCAGCTGGGATGGTTAAGGAGTGACTTGGGCCCAAATAAGTTGTACGGGAAACAGAAATCTTACAGTAGAAGAGTTTCCACCCTAACAGACAGAAATACAGAAATGTAAGTGGTGGAAATCTGCAGATGAGGTGAATTCTGAATAGAAGCAGGCAGGGAATTTAGGTGAGGGCAGTTCACTAACTATGGGAACAACTTACCCAGACTGGTAGGTTCTCTGTATGGGAAAACAATTTGCAAGAAACTTCCTAATCCCAAGAGAAATTAATTCAGGGCTGCTAAAGGTCAGACTGGATAATCCCAGTGGTCCTGTGCAGCCTGAGAATGTCTTTGAAGCATTTCTGCAAAGAAGGCTGTGAGTGTAGCCTCCTGCTACCTGCTGCAAATCAACACCAAGGCATGAAAACTAGGGGAGAAGGCCTGGGTACTTTAGCTGAGGTGGACTTTCTTGGTAAATAGACCTACTGAGTTAGCGATTAACTCATTTTAGCTGTTCTGTATATCAAAATGCACAGCCTGTTATTGCTGTTTTTAATCCAAATAAGCCAACTATCTCTAATACTGAGATAGAATGAAGATGTCTATGGGTGTTTTTTTTTCCCTGTTTTATTCTTGTGAATAGAAATATAGGTTAAAAGTGAAACCAAATCCATGAAAACTGAAGTTCAAAAAACAATCAGCCTGCTTAAGATATGGAAGACACATCAGATTATGATAATAGACTGTTAGCTTAGAGTTCTCCTCACCGTCTTAGAGATGGATTAGGATCACATCATGTAAAGAGATGTGGGTTTTGTTTCATAGTCAGTGTGGCTGCTTAATAAGAAGAGATGGTATTGCCTATTTATGGCTAATATTCTTTCATGACTACAAGGGAATTTCAAAAAAACTCTGCACTGAATTGTGTGCTTGAGATGAGATAAATGAGATGCATGTGGAAGCTGGAGTCTCATTATGGAATACAAAATGAAGTGTGGAGGAATCGCTGAGACCTGACAAGGGATGTTTATTTTGATGATTTATCTTGCAGCATCTTCTGATATGCTGAGATGTACTGAAAGCAAAATATTTGGATGCAAAGGCAGTCTGTCATATATGAATATAAATCATTTCACAAATTCATGTGTGAATAGCCATAAACAGAGTTTTTGTGATCATAGTATTTCTGATGTTATAAACACTTTTTTTGGGTTCCTTTAAGTTGCATCAAGCTCTGGAAAGCCAGGAACCAGCAAGGTGCAAAGCTCAATTTTACAAAAAGGACTACAGCATCCACCTCAACAATTTGTTGCATGAGGATGCATTGATCTTCCCTGGGCTCTGGGCGGGAGCTCAGGTCCTTCATGTAGGTTGAAGAGGAAGAAAGAACCAACATTGCTCTTCGGGCATGTTGGCACACTGAGGGCTTCGTTTGGTTGAACGCTGGAGGTTTTTAGCTTGGAGTAAGCACAAGTGAGAGATACAGGCAGGATTGTGAGGCTGACGCACTCCTGCGGCACAGATCCAGTTGTATGGGAAGACAAAGGTCCTGTGGTTGTCTTGGGGAATAATCAGCAGCTTCTGTTGTGGCAGATGCTCTGAGCAGCAGTCTTAAACAGCAAGGCATAATTTAATAGGATTTCTAATGTAAGTGTTTCTCTTGCTTCAGTTTGCAGACTTCACTCAAAACACTTGAGGGAGGAGGAGATGTTGCTTCTCTGGCTTAACGCTTTCAGGGCATTTTGTTTAAATTTATACAGCTGGCACATCCACAGCTGATAACTTCTGCAGATGTCGTGTGGAGAATTGCAAGGCTTCTGGCTAAAAAAAAACCCAACAATTTATTTCCCTTCAACATCTTAATTAGTTTTATAAAAATAAAAGAGAGAAATTAGGAAATGCGTGACTGTGAGAGAATGCTCATGGTGTGAAGAGTAAAATGTGAGGGATCTGGTTAAAGCTGAGCTGCAGTTAAACTTGTGTCCACTTTACAGAAGACAGCAGGTGAAATGGGTGCACTGGTACATGGCCTGGGCACGAGCAGTGGAGCTCTGCTGTCTGTGAAGGTGCTGGAGGAGTGGTCAGCAGCACGGGCAAGGTTAGGTTGGTCTCACAAACAGCTTGTGGTGGTGTTTTGGATGTCACAGCAGGCCGGGAATCGTACCCAGTGTGCAGCCTTTGCACAACCACTCTGAGAGGTGCAGGGCTGAAAGACCTGGTCAGGGCATGCTGCTGGGCACTGGGCTGCTGCTCTGTAGTTTGCGGGTTACCCCGACCTGCAGAGCTGGTGAGTACCCTAGGACAGAATTCAAGTTGGTGTTAGCAGTGCTTCGTTGCAAGGAACTGGCTTTTCCCACACTTTGCTTTAGATGTCTCATTTCTATTTAAATAAATGCTTAATAATCACAGAAGGAAAATCTCTATCACTTTTGGGCATCTCTTGCAGCTTCACTTCTACATTGACAATAGGTTTTCTTTTCACAGTTCTTAGGCAAGCAGTAAAAGTCGAGCTTTGGTGCCAGCAGTGATGATGATGATGCAGTCATTTTGCTGCTGTTGATAAGATATTCTTTTCACATAATTTTTGGAGCTGCCATCTGTATGAAAAAGTGATTCTTTCATGATACGCCTAAAAACCAAAATACAGTATATGTAGGGGAAAAACAAAAACAAAAAACCAACAAACCCAACCACAAACCCACTTAGTCACAAACTTATTACACAGCCTGCTTTTTAAGAAAGGCACTAATCATGTAGGACCTTTGACTTTCTGGTTTCTTGATGGCTACTCTCTTATTTCAAGGAAACAGTGATCCCACCACTACTGCCTCCAAAAGCTGTCTTTTTGTGCTGCATTTAGGAGGATGGAATGGGCAGTGTGATAAGAGCAACTAGCACGTGCACTTTAAAAATCCCCTGATTTCCAAATAGTATCTGGGTCATATGATGCCCACAGGCATGATTCATCCACCTGGGCTTTATGCCAATCAGCAACTGCGTGGATACAACGCTCCGGGAACACTGTAAAATTATAGAAGTACTATTTTTTTCTTTAAATAATGCTGTTGATTATAGCTGTAAAAATGCAGCATGTAGTTAGTAGCTTCTTTCTTACGAAATTTGTTTCATGAAGTAGATACAAAAAAAACACAAAATAGACTGAAGAGAATGCAGAGCAGATTGAGACAAGTGCAGCCAGCTTTCCTCAGCTCTGCAGACTTTATTTTCAAAGGTTACTGTCTTGATATAAAATCCTATTTGAGGCAGGGGTAATCTTCACCTGACTGTACCTGCTGGAAGCCCTGCGAGCTGTTAAGAGCTGACCTTGGTTAGCTACAATGAGCTAAAAACTGCCAGTGTTCTGCCTCTGTTAGGCTTTTGTATAGAGATGATAATTTCCTTGAGGGGAAGAAACCCCATACATTTAGTACATACCTAATGCATTTTCTGTGATGAAATTAATTTTCAAGAGATGAAATCATGCTTATTTTTAGACGTGTATCATGCAGACAAATGCTCTTAATTAAAGATTCAACAAGCCTTGTTCAGGGAACCATGGAGCTGAATTTTTAAAAGATGCCTAGGTGTCTAGGAAAACAAATGTGTGCGACTGAGGTGGGCTTTTTTCACGTGTACCAACATATTTTTCTCAGTGGACGCCTATGGAAATGGACTCTTCTGGGACTTGCCAGGCTGCTTACCTTGCATTTCCAGTTGCCTGTATACTTCAGAAACATAGCTCATAATGATTTTGAAAACCAGCTGCATCTTGTAACTCCTACTTGTTAGTCTCACAGAGTTTATCTTTTTTAAAGCCTCAGCTGTAGAGTAAAGGCTGAAATTCCCACAGTGGAACTAGAGAGACAGCCCTCTAAAAATGAGATGAGGAAGTATAACGTTTGTCAGCTGGTAGAGAAAGAGCAATGTTTAACTTCTATGAACTTAAAACTGGAAAATAAAAATTCTCCTCTGTCTTTCTGAGTTCGTGACTTTCTGTCATGTGGAAGTAGGGCAAGAGAGAAGGAACATGCTCAGGTTTATTAACATATCTGGGTTATGGTTGACATGCTCTGATGTATTGTGTCTCTGTTTTTCTTTCATCTAGATAAAGAAGAGGCAACAAGATGTCGTGAGGTTTCTGGAAGCCAATCGCATTGAGTTTGAAGAAGTGGATATCACAATGTCAGAGGAGAAGAGACAGTGGATGTACAAAAATATTCCTGAGGATAGACAGCCTGCACAAGGCAATCCACTGCCACCACAGATATTCAGTGATGATCGGTACTGTGGAGTAAGTAGCTGTTATGATTGTCGACAGGCAGTGTAATAGTATCTTAGTATAATTAGAATCATAGAACTACAGAATGTCTTGGGTTGGAAGAGACCTCAAAGATCATCTAGTTTCAACTTCCCTGCTGTGGGAAGGGTTGCCAACCACTAAATCAGGTACTGGGTCAGGTTGCCCAGGGTCCCATCCAACCTGGTCTTGAACACCTCCAGGAATGGGGCATTCACAACTTCTCTGGGCAACATATTTCAGCTCCTCACCTCTGTCCGAGTGAAAAATTTCCGCCTAAAATCTAATCTAAATCTCCCCTCTTCTGATTTAAAACCACTCCCCCCTTTGTCCCATTGCTATCTGCCTGTGTAAAAAGTCAGTCTGTCTCCTGTTTATAAGCTCCCCTTGAGTTCTGGAAGGCTGCAATGAGCCTTCTCTTCTCCAGGCTAAACAAGGCCAGCTCCCTCACCCTTTCTTCATTAGAGAGGTGCTCCAGCCCTCTAGTTATCTTCATGGCCCTCCTCTGGACCCGCTGCAACAGCTCCACATCCTTCTTGTGCTGAGGTCACCAGATGCTCCAGATGAGGCCTTACAAAGGCAGAGTAGAGGGAGACAACCACCTCCCTCACGCTGCTGGCCTCCCCTCTTTTGATGCACAAACCCTTTTCTGACCACAACTCTCTGGTTGAAACCATCCAGCCAATTCTTTATCCCTTTGAATAGCCCACCCTTCAAACCTGTCTCTCTCCAACTTACAGACAAGGATGTGGTGCAGGACCATGTCAAAGGCCTTGTATACCCTCTTGGCCATTTAAAAAGACAGAACTTGCTGTTGACATTCTTCAGTAGTATCTGGATTAATGGTGACAGTTTAGGGGAAGTGGAGCAGGCTCATGCTGTGAAAATTCAGATAATCATCTATAAATACAGATATTGTCTTCAGCTAGAGGATTCCCTCCATGAATGTAAGAATTTGTAATATTATGTGCTTCATGTACAACATGTTGATGGTAAAGTCCCTTGTAAGACCACCAGAATCTGGGGATTTCTGGTTTTGCTACTACTTGAGTCTAGCCCAAGCATAAAAATTCAGAAGGAAATCTTTGGTACAGTAAATGAGAACATTGGCTAGATTGAGTCATATTGTCATTATAATTAAGCTCCCTCTCTGTTGCTGTTATAGTTTAAATTTCATTTATGCTGTGAGAGCCTTTGTGTAGTCAAAGTCTCCAGGAAAAATAAACACTGCTTGTTACTTGATATGTGGAATAGTTTTATTTTTCCCTAAAGAAAAGCAGCTTGACCCTTTCATTTTTTCTGCTGAAAGACTAGGCAGCTTGAGAGCTTGCGAATCTGACAACAGATTGATGGATGGATTGATTTCTCTGATGGTGTAAGCTGCAATCATTTTGCCGTCAGCTAGTGCAGGAGGAAGTGGTCTCCTTTGACTGATATGTTAAGAATGACGCCGTATGGGTGTTTTACTTTCCTACTTCGCCAGCAGCCCTGAGTCCTAGGCACTTGTATAATCTGGGATAATCTTCCCAGAACGTAGACTCTCCTTTGAACAAAATGTTGTGAAAAGATTGTAGCTGCCTTGCTACATCCCTTTGTACTTGAGCTGTGTGACTTGTACATCCTTCAGGAGGCAGGTCTGAGGTACCTGTTAGAGGTATCTGACTACCATGTGATGAAGAGACATCCAAGCTGGTTCTAACTCACCTCTGCCAGACTCAACTGTAGTGCAGCTAAGCTGCAACTGGCTGGTGGATCACTCAGGTCTGCTGAGAACCTGTGAGCTGTACTGTGATGGCTAGCTTAATGCAGAAAGTGTGCAAGATCTGATTCAGGATCCTCTGCAACAAACAGATTGGGTATGATGCAGCAGCTAAATGGCTTTTTGAAGCAAGATATTTAACATCCCTCTGATACGTTTTGTGTTGGCCTTGTTTACCTCCTGCCTCAGCTATTTAACTCATACCTCCCTACTTAAGGGTAAGAAAACTCCATTAAAGAAAAGTATCGAGGACATGGAACAGCTTCTCACTTGCAGATAACAAGATTTACGTTGTTCAGTGTGATTTTAGTTAACTTGGGTAATACAATGTTCTAAGCAGTTTTTTCTTATTATTTCTGCACCTTTGCAGTTTTTCTTTATAGTACGTTTTAACCTAGTCTTAGAAATTGCTGTTTGGAATTAGCAAGGCGGAAGATGTCATGCAATGTGTGAGATGATCTCGTTAATCTGTCTGCTCAGCTGATAGCTCTTTCTGTTGAGCAGAGTTAATCCTATTACTAGACCTCACTGGCTACATGAACACCTATCAAGAGCAAAGATGCTTTGGAAGGAACTGTGTATTTTCTAGGATGAAGGAAAAAGTATGTGCTGGATCTCCAACATTCATCAGTTATGCTGCTGGCATTAGTTAGTGAAGTTCTCAGGTAATAGAGTGGAGGCAGAACATTAGGCAGGAGACAGAGGAGGTCAGTGCTGGAAAGGAGGTCAGAATATCGCAGAGAAATTAGATGAAGCCAGCAGGGCATTGCGCGTCATGTCTTCTTGATTTCCATTATGAAGGTTTTTATAGGTTTATCTTGATATAATGTAAAAAAAAAACAACAAAAAACTATCAAATAATTTAAACTGAAAAATAATCACCAAGATTTCTGTTAACTGAGCTAGTGAAAATTGAAGCTTATAATTCCTGATTTGTGTCCAGGCAATTTCTAATCCAATACGCTCTATTAACAAACACTGTCTGTTTGCCTGCCTGCCAGTTCTACAGTCGCAACCGGCTACCAGGAGCTACGTATGTACTCATTCTGACTTACACATTATTACTGACAATGCAAACTTGCAATACAGACTGGTCAGATCCTTTGCTGTTTCCATAAAAGTATGAGGGTTAGACAAGCAAAAGCAAAACATACTTTTTATTTTATTCACGCTGTTTCAAGAAAGATTCATGAGAATATGATGTAGGAGCTATGAGTACATGTCATGCTCATAGTCTTACTGTTTATTTTTTTTCTGTGAAAGGACATTACCATTTGAAATAATCACTTTTCAGAATGTAACTGCACTATAGAGGAAGTTTGTCTTCAGTCTTTTCACTAAGTATCCAAAAAGGGCTGGTATATGAGTATGTGATACTCATTTGAGTATGTGATAGCCAGTAAAATAGGAAAAAAGGGTTTGAAAAGATGACTTTTATTTTTTTCATCCTTGAAAGTACAGGGGTAGGAGGGATCCTTCTGGTACTAACAGACAAATTCCATGTTTTAAAGTGTGAGCGAGACCTTGACATTCTTCTGAGCTGATGTAATTGCAGATATGATCATTAATCATTGATCTATCTTGTCCTTTTCTTAATCTTCTGACAGCCACTCCCTAATTTTTTGGTAAAAAGCTTTGCTAATGGGATTTTCAAATAAGTAATACCTGCTTTTCAGCAAGAGCCATCAATTATTTCCTGTGAACAAGATAGATAAAAGCTGTGAGTACACAAGAACACAAATCATTTTACTGATAATGCAGTGTTATGTCATAGCAATGACAGTATGATAATTAGCATATTTTTGTGACTTTACAATCTGTTGTTTCATCTTAGTGACATTGCTGTAATGCTGTAAGTCTGTGAGAAAATAAGTCTACATTTGACAAATCATCCACATGAACCTCATTTAGTTTATGGTGGTGGAAATCTGAGATTAGTACAGTTATCTTGCTTTAGCTAGCACTGTGCAAGAGTTAGGGAATGTCAGCGCCTAGTTCATGCTCCAAGAGGGACCTCATACACTTCGCATAAGGAAAAGTAAAATTGAGATGCATTGGAAAAGACTTTAAAAACTGAACTTTTTTCCCCAGAAAGTACCACGTGGCCTTTTGACAGCAGGGTTCTAGTTCTCTCCCTTACTAGCGTATAGATTGACATTTTAATCTTACATTAAACATCCACCTCTACCCTTTGCCAAATTAATTTTACTGGAGTCCTTGTGTGCAATAATGGAGGACAGAATATTTATACCCCCTGCACCCCGCACCAGCAGCTAAGCACCCACACAGCTTCTTGCATGCTTGTCTCCCTTTCCCCCTCCATCTTGCCTGGTGTGAGTGGGTGTGGAATCGCAAGAGCAAAAGCAAGTGAACTTGTGATTTAACATAAAGGATGTTTAATAGATGATAGGAAAGAGGGAACAAAAAACAAGTGGTGCAAAGGCAATCACAACTTGGAAAAGCCAACCTAATCTCTGAGCAATAGCTACCTTGAAAGAAAAACACTCCCCCGTTTTATTGCTGAGCACGACGTTGTATGGTATCACTTATGGGAATTTCGAACAGCTGTCCTAGCTGTTCCTAGTGTCCACTCCCAAACTCTTGCCCACCCCCAGCCTACTCATTGTGAGAGGTGAGAAGGGAGTGCAGCAAGAAATGGAAAAGGCTTTGAGGCCGTGCAAACACTGTGGGGCAATAGCCAAAATACTGGTGTTTTATCAAAGCTGTTTCTGTCACAGACTGAAAACACAGCACCATAGGGTGGAGACAATTAACCCTATGCCAGCCAGACCCAGTAAAATCTCCTTATTCCATACCATTTGTCCCACATATCCAACATATCCTCATCACCCGTCTCCCCTTGAGTCATTTGACATATGCGTAAGTATAATTCCCTTAGTCTATGGGCCATCCCCATGAGATGTCCATTTAGTTCATTTATTCTATGACTTTGGGATCCATCTTTGGGTCATTCAGGAGAGGGATTTGGTTGGGTTGTTGGGCACCAAAACTAGTTCATGTTGGGTCACTGCTGCTTTACCAAGTCCCTCATAAAGCTCATGCACCTTGCCACCCAGGAACTGGTTTTCTCAAGGCACATTCCTGTGTGGCATTTCCATCTGGCTGGTTGATGTTATGAAAAGTCATGACCAGCCTCAGTGCATGCACCAATACAAGCAATCTGGTTACACAGGGATATTCTAGAAACTGGAGGGCCATTGTGACATGGGTGGAAATATCTGTTCTAGAGAAGCAGAAGATTCCATTCTTCATTTCTCCACAAAGTAGCTCCTGGAGAAGAGGAGGAAGAGCTAACTCCTAATTGTTTCCACAAGATGTTTCCCAGAGTACTGGGATGGCAGCAGGACAGGGGCTGAGTACTAGATTAGGCTCAAGGCCGACGTTTTTATCATAGCTCTCCCAGGCAAAGCAAAATGAAGTGATAACACAGCAAAAGCTGAAAGCAGCCATTAACAACTCTTCACATCTGGTGTACAGAAAGAAAAAGAGCAAGCAATGGAGCAAGTAAGGGAACAAACAAATCAACATTGAGAACAGACAACTCAGCATTGTGACCAGCAGCAGCAAGGAAGAGCCTGTCAAGTAACAGCTAAACAGGTAAACAGCTGTTAAGTTCAGTCTAGCACACTCTCATCAAGTCTGCCACTGTCTTGAACTCTCTGGAGTCCCTGTTCAGGAGCCCAAACAGACTGCTGAGGGTTGACCCCATCAATACCTAAGCCACCACACAGCTGCTTGCTCACCTCACACACCAAGCGTGTCAAGGGAGAGAACAGGAAGAGCAGAAGTGAGAAGAACATGTTGGTCAGGGGAGACAGTAAGTGACAGAAAGGTGAAAAAACACCAGTTGATGCAAAGGCGATCACTTACCACATCCCAAAAACAGACTGATCTCCAGCAAGTCTCTGAGCAGTGGCTACTTTGGAAGACAACACCCCCAGTATTTATTGCTGAACATGGTGTTACATGGTATGGTATATCCCTCTGGCCAGCTTGGGTCAGCTGCCTCAGCTGCGTCCCTCCAGAACCTCACTGCAGGCAGTGGTGGAGAGCAGAGTTAGAAGCAAAGACCTTGATGCTGTGTAAGTGCTGCTGAGAAGTGGCTAAAACATTGGTGTCTTATCAAGGCTGTTTCAGTCACAGATCCAAAACATGGCACCATAGGGGTTGTGGTAAAAAAAAAAAAAAGCCCAACCCAATGAAAATGAGAAGATGAAGACTGTAGTTCATTTTCTAATTTTTTCACTAACTATATCCTGTGCTTTCAAAGTTAAATTTCTATGATGTGCTTTACCTCTCATTGTGTATTTCTCGAACACAGCCAGATCAGTAAATTTGCTTGTGAGTTATTCAGATTCTTTTCTAAAGAATTGCTGATAGCATACACTGTAGCACCATCTATTCAGTGTCCTGCAGGTTAAAAACATTATTCAAAAAATGAATGAATAACTAATTACCCTGCTTAGTGTTACCTTCCTTGCACAGGCCCTGGAAAGTCCAGGCAGGTGGAGAGGTCATTGCAGACTGATACACAGTGGCCAGATTCACAGGGGGCTGTAATATGGTGCCAAGAACTGAAGTGCCTGAATTTTGGGCATGTGGCTTTCACAATGGAGTCTGTAGCCCCCTGGCAGAGCTATAGCTTCTTCACCTGGTCGGTGAGGAGTCAAAGCTATGCATATCCAAACAGGATCAGCAGTAGCCAGAACATTGGGCATGGAGAGTTCTTAAAGCTGCAAGCAAGAAATACTGAAACAGTGATGTCTGAAATTAGGCCTGTGCCTCACACCTCCCTCTTCTGTTCTCTGATACCTCCACAGTTGAATATGCAACCTTCTTAGACTGTAAGTGAATCTTGGATCTGTTCAGAAGACTGGAAATCTTCCCTTCCCCAGTGAAGCTGCACTCTAATTTTGGCCTTACAAAGCTGCAAGTTAGTACTTTGAAACAGTGACGGTTATGTATGCGGGAAATCTGCCACTGATGTGAGATTGTCTGAAATTTAGGCTAACGAAAATTAAAAGGAAATCTGTTTCCAGGTGGGAGTTTGAGTCGAAGGGAAAATATTTACATAGCAGGCTGACTCTTCTCTCTTTCTTTCTCTATCTCTCTTTTCTTTTTCTTGGAAGCTGCTCAAGTTGGTTTAGAGTGTTAGGGTGAGCTCTGACAGAATGCCTAGTGGGCACAGCAGGAGAAACAGAGATATGTGATATTTATTGTCCTTCCCTGAAATGTAATATGTGGGTATCAATTCCATCAAAACAGTGAAGGCCTATAGACAAGAAAGAAATAAAACAGGCTACTGAAAGGGGTGCAGTGTTCTCTAGAAACTATTCAGTGCACAGGCAAATGCTATGGCAGTGATTTCCCTGGACTGTTATGTGTCAGTCTCTTCTTTTTTTTTTTTAAAGATGCTGAAAAATGCATGCACATTTCTTCTTCCTTTTTATGTGTGTTAAATAACAAACCAGTAACTTCACGCTGATACGAAGAAGAGAAAATAGAGGACTTGAAAAAACTGGCTAGAGACCATCCCAGAGTTTCTGGCTTGACCTGTCAGTGCGGAGTTTATTTTCTTGTGCCTACAGATACACAGAGTTTGAACACCGTCTGTTTGGATCCTTAAGCAAAGTGACATAATTCACTTTTACCATGCCTGCTGTAGGGTCTTTAGTTCAGGGGCCAGATCAGCTGTGAGGCTAATGTGGTATCCAGCAAGTCTATATGGTTCCTTGCACCCTTGCAGATGTCTTATCCAACTCAGCATCTTGGTGGTCCAATTCTACCTTCAGAAGAGGGATCATCTCACTAGGTAAAGTTAGTGTGAAGTGCTCAGAGATCATATAATATCTATTATGATTAATGATGCTGAGATGTTCTTGATTAATTAGATATTCCTTTAGAGCTAGGATTACCTGTATGGTTTGAAATCCCTCTCAGTCACCTTTTGCAGTTGCACTGGAGTAATGCATGGATCACAGGCATCCACAGAACCTACGCTGAATGGAAGTCACCTGGGGCCAGTGACGCAGCACTGCTCATCTTCCTGATGATGCTGTTTCTCAAGCAGGGGATGCAGAAGGCAGAGCTGGTGTTGGAAAACAACCCCTGTGTCTGTGCTTTTGCCACTCACTTCTCTGCTACTTTACTGTGTTGTGAGGCAAAGAATTTCAGCTCTGTGTGAAATGTACTTAAGAGGAATGTGATACCAGAGGCAAAATGTAGAGCATCCAGCCTGCGCAGTTTCAGAGCTTAAGAAAATAGAAACTCAGCAACAATGAAATAATCCAAGAATTTTGTTCTCCCTAGAGCAGTTAGAACTGCTATCAGAAATGTATTAGTGCTGCTGTTTACCCTGTAGTGAAGAGAGTAAATTTCTGCTGAGCACTGCAGTTTTCACCTGTACTTCCTGCTTTCTAAACTTCACGAATAGCTGCTTCAAGGTAAAGTAGCAGATATGCTCCTCTAAACGATCCCGCCACTTAAAGGTAATAGCTGTCAAAGATTTGATACATCTTTGGAGATACCTTTGTCTATTTTCAGATACTATTTCCTAAGTATAGTAATACAGAGTGTTCATATATTTTAAAGGAATTAAAATGACCAGTGTAAAATAAGAACTGTTACCTTAATAGAATATACATAGAAAATACTGCATTTTTTTTTGATTTTTTTTTTTTTAAATTACATTGATGCTCTGCAGACATAGGTCACTAGCAATTTTGTTTCAGATTCTGATTCTTCTTTTCGTGAAATCAAAACTTAATATTGTGCCATACTTTCTTGGGGGAGAAGGGGCTTATTTTCTTGAATGGGTCAAGACGACTTTGGCTATTGACTTTTGTAAAAGACCTAGGCTATGAAAATGTGCTGAGGAAAGGATGAGAAAGCTTGTTAAGTGGCAGTAATATTGGAGGATGCGTCGTGTACAGGATATGGATGGAGCAGTGTATTGGAACAATACCTACAGAAGTTAATGGTTGTGATCAGAGAACAAGAAGAATGTTAAGTAAGTAGTACGTGATTCTCTACTCCATTGTACCACTTGCAATCATGCTGATATAAATAAATTCTAAAAAACACTTTGAAGATACAACAGTTACAGTCCTTTTGTGAGTAAACACTATGTTAGCTCGTTGCAGTGCCATTACTGTTAGTGCGACTTTCTTCTTTCTTTGATACCTTGCCATTTCTGTTCTTCTGTGAAGGGACAGCAGAAAACAAAGAAAAGGCTGAAAGATGTTTCTGCCTGTGTCTCATTCCCAAAAGAAACAAATGTAAAAGGAACATCTTTTAATCTAGTGCTCTGAGATGTCACGTGATCTCTGTACAAGTAAAATCTTCTCAGAAGAAAAGCAGTAATGTGTTTGCCATGTCCACTGTAAAGTTACAGCTGCCTTAAAATGTGTCCGAGTTGAAATATGTCCATGCAGAGCTTCTGTGCCGGATGGTTAATTTATATCTTTTAGCGTGGTTTCTTGTAAGAGGATGACTACCACAGTTCACTCCCTGGTGTTTCAGTCCCTCCCTCCTCTCCAACTCCTGTTGCTGTCAGATTTGGTAATATTCTTTTCCAAACAGCTTAACTCATAAAACACCATGATGAGCTATAAGGTGCAGGAAAGTGGGGCACCTGTTGTCATCCATAGCGCTTGGATGTACACCCGAATGTTCCCTGAATCAAAGTGGCATTGTGCCACTGTGATGTCTCAATTGTGAGAAGCCCTCCTGCACCTGGACTTCCTGTGCAGAGGTGAGGGGTGTTGGATCTTGGATAGTTGATGTCTGTGTACTCTGTCATGGTTGCTGAATGAATGGCAAATGTAACAGCAGCCTGATTTTGGCATGTGCTGTCCAAACAATAGAGCTGTAGCTGACATGGGCCTCCTTTTTATAAAAGCCTTTGTTTTTGGAAGCCTACAGCTGTAGAGATTACCGAAATAAATATCTAGCCCATAGGAGAGGACTAACAGATGGCTTTGTAGAATCAATTGTATAAGCTCTTTAAAAATTCTGTCCAGAGATCTTATCAGAAGGTTAGCTGTGGAAAACTACTGTTTAGACTATCTTGTGCTGTGTAGACAAGATCTTCTTATTTTCGTATATTTATGTAATACTGAAAAGAGACTCATACACGTGTACATACGCTCATTCTCCAAGGAGAGCCGTGCTGAGTAAGGCTTTCCATTGTAATCCTAATCAGATCAGTGAATGAATGTCATCTGTCCCAGAGAACTGAGCTGCCCTTTTCAGGAAGGATGCTAACAGCTTGTTCTCAATGGCATACAGTATTCACTCAGCCTGTAGCAGAGTGCTGATTCAATGCATTCAAAGTATGAGTTCCCCATTATTTCTTGTAAGAGTAATTACCTTGCCCCTTTTATAAGAATGGAGAGATAATAATCATATATAAAAAACGATTTCTGAAGAGAAGCAAATTCAAAAAGCATGGCAATAGATTTCTCTTTAAATGCTGTCCAATAATCAGTACATTTTAAAAAAATTGCATAAAAAAGCAGTGCAAGCTCCGTTTGGGCAGATTGCTTGTTTTTCTACTTCTTTGTGTGGTGAACGCCTGATAAACAGTAAGAATTTGTCTGAGATGTTTTACAAGCTTCCTCTTTCTCTTCTTGCAAGTTAAAAGCAAATGCAAACAAAGCTAAGTTGCTGCTTTACTGGGAGGAATTTTATTCACAGTTACTGTCTTCTTTAGGTAAAATGTTCTCTGTTCTCAGTTGCAGTAATGTCTGTACAGTATTTGTGTAACTGCTAACTGGTAAATGAAATCTACTTTGTGTTAATGCTTTACTTTGGCCCAATGCCATCACTCTTTTCTTATTATCGTTGAAGGACAAACAATTATTTATGCTGATCTGCAGAGCTGTCAATTTTTACTTTGGTGTGCAGCAAATAGTTTCTGCCAGCAGTGACAGTGTTTGTTTAAACAAGTCTCAGTTTACCTGCTTAACAAATGGTGAGCCAAATTATTTACGGCAGTGTCTGTAATCACATCACTGCAGTGATCTGGTCTCTTAGCAATAGGAATACAGTGCTCACAGGGACTCTGCATCATAGTCAGGTACAGCTGCCAGGCTGAGCTTTGTGAACAACTTGGTTGGGAGAAGAACTGCCCTGGAAGTGGAATTTCTAAGGAGGAGAGAATTCCCAGGATCCAGCAGCTTTCCTGCCGGGATAAATTGGCATAAAACCCACGTGAATGCCAGGATGCTGTTAGGTGTTTGGGTCATAATAAGGCATTAAATCCAGATTACCGGAATGCCTGTCCACCATGTCAAAGACTAAGCTGTTCCTGCTTCACTGTGGTGTTTGTGCAGTGGATGGCTGTTGGGATTTCTGCACATCTAGATGTTAAGAGAGTTCTTCTGCCTTTGATTTATCTGATTTTGAAGAGGTGCAAAGCAACCACAACATCTCTCAGTTTCAGGATTAACTGCAAGGACTCAGATTTTGAAAACAAAGCTACATAAATGTGAGGCTTGCTATTTATTTTTCTTTTACCAGAAAAAAAATAAACAATATCACTTGACTTTGCTGATTGTTAGAACGCTTTGTGCAACACTCAACCTAAGGTAACTCCAGCGGCTGTAATTGTGTGAGACTGAAGGTCTGTCCAGCCTGGAACTGTTCTGATAGTTGCACATGCCTAGGAAAGACTGCAAAGAAGTAACATATACGAAATACTTCAGTTGAGTACTCTCTCTGTCTCTAGCTATTTTTCTGAAATAAATATATCATTTTAATGTACTTGGTAATTCTTATTACATTCCTCTTCCATGAACTTCCACCTGCTGGTAAAGCTGTGTGCACACTCAGCGCGCTCAGTGTGCTTCCCCAGCGAGCCCCAGGGGCACGCTGAGCTCCGCAGCTAGTACCAGCCATCCTGCTGCCGTGGTGAGCTTCACAGCCCTCCTTCCATCACCACCTGGGGCAGCTTTGCTTCTGAAGACCTTTTCAGCCACAGTCTGCCTCTGTCCTGGTTTGGAATCGCTCAGGAGGGAGAGCAAAGATGAGCTGTATGCCACTGTTCTGCATAGCCAGCAAGACCCTGCGTGGCTCTGAAGCTGGGAAGTTGGAACTTTGGTGTAGTTAGCTTTATTTATTTTCAACAATGCAAGAGCTCATTAAGTCAGCTAGTCCATTCCCCAGTAGCTCTTCCAGCATCTTTACAGCTGCTGCCATTCTGGTGGTAAAACAGAGGGGCTGTATCCTGCCCAGACTGCTCGGTGTTTGAGCTGCCACCGCCTTCAAGGGTGAGGAGCCGGGTCTGAAGCAGTCAGATGGCTGCTATCCTTTTAAGAAGCATTTTCTGCCTTGAAATAGCTTTTTACTAACCTTATTTATAGTCTTGTCACTTCTCTATCCCCTCAAACCACCCTGAGATGTACATTTTTTATCCTGAGTGGCATTTATCATTCTCCGTAACCTTTCATGCTCTCATCTCCATGATTGATCACCTGTATTTTTGTGACTTTTCAACTTTTCCAGAGGGACTGAGCATCTCTGCAGCACTGATGATTCATGTCCACTGTCCCCTTTGTTTAATTAGCCTTAATCAGCTGCTGAATTTACCAGGGTTTTATATGTTAATAACATGTAATTAGCAGCTCTGGAAATCATCAGTGATCATAATTTAAAGTGGTATGGTCAAATTTCTGTCTGTGCACAGAGTTGCCTTTTGCAGTGGGTGTTGGTTTGCCACACCTGTCCGTTTTTAGATTAACAGCTGCTTTCTGAAAGCCTTCAGGCTAAGGGTAGCAGCCACTCCCTTGCACAGGGGCAAGACAGCACTGCTCTGCTGGCCCAACAAGGGCCTGCGGGCTTGCTGGTGTGGGCATGGCAGCAGCTTGCTGCTGGCGGTGAAGCCTGGCGCAGAGCAGGGAGCTGCTGCCTTGCCAAAAACAGTGAGTGGTGGGATCCTTCATCTGTAGGAGGCAGCATGTCCCAGGGAGCTTTTTCAAAGGGAACTCTTTAGCTTGCAAGTGTGTGGGGCTCATGCCTGAACTTGGCATCACGTTCCTTCCTCAGCCTCTGCGCCTACTGCTGATAGCAAAGGGAGGTTCTTTAGGCAGGACAAGCATTTTCTTACCCCCACCCATGGAGTCAATATCTGTCCATGTGACCAAAATCTGCGCAGACCTACTCCTTATAAAGGTAAGGTGAAGGGTGGGATGAGTTTGGAACATGTTATCTTTCATGTGTTACTGGGAAAGCCAGAGATGCCAGCTTTGAAATTCTGCCACGTGTAAGAGCAAAGCAGAACTAATGGGTCCTTGTGATCATGGTACTTGAGATCACGTTTCTCAAAAATCTCTAAAGAAACTACCTTACCAAGGTGATTTCTGTCAAACTTTATGGGACTATTATGCACTTTGATAACATTTCTTTTTTTTTTTCAAAGTATTTTGAGATCGTATATTTTCATTGCAGAGATTAATAGGAAAACTATTTGAAATTTTACTGCTGCTTTATTTGGAAGCATGGTGCTTTTTCTTCCCACCCCCCATTAAAGCACTAAAGTGTCAACAGTATTTTAGTATACTTTGTAATGCAGATATTTCAACACATGGGAGAAATTTCTTCTAGCTGATCATCTCTTTTGGTTGTTTAAAGTTCTGCTCATTTTACAATGAATGAATCCATTGGGTTTTCTGCTCTTTCAATCATTCTCCTAGCTCAGCTCATTGGTTAACCTTCAGGGTTATTTCAGCAAGTGAATCCAGATTTGATAGTTTGCAAGAACGTGGGAAAAACTTGTGGGTTCTTCTAGGAGAAAAAATTGATAACTAGCACTTGCAGAAAGCTTTTGATGATTGCTTTGTGGAGGTTAAGGAAAACAGATGTTCACAAATAGAGGTGCATTAGTCACAAAGTCATTGTCAGAGCAGGGAACGCAGCTGTTTTCAGGCTGTGAATCTTCCCCCACCATTTTGCTTTCACATTTCTTAAGAAAAAGCAAAAAGAGTGTGGTCTTAGAGCAGTGATGGTTTTAAAGCTGGTTGAAGCATCAGGATTAAGAAAAAAAAACAGAACTGGGAAACAGTGATGCGAGGCGATGAATCACCTGAGCAGTCTTCTCTTGGTCACTGCTGAGGCAAACAGGTCGCTGGGGGCTCATGGAAACTGTGCGTGCTCTTGAGAGGAAAGGGAACTCCTTGTGAGCAGTGAAAATGATGTTTGTCTTGAGCCACGTGGCTGCAGAAATGCTTGCAATAGCTGCTTGCCTGCAGGCTGGCTGCTTAAAGTCTACGTGGTTGTAGTGAGTGGCCTAAGCCAATTTGAACCTGCCCAGATGCTACAGGGGTGCCCTTGTTCTTCTCACTGTGGGCTGCACTCCTCCACTGCTCCCCTGGCTTTGGCTCCCAAGGCAGTGGACACACTTGTGGGTGAACCCAGCGGTGAAAGTTAAGGTTAGTTCTCAGATCAGATGCTATCTTCAGACGTGGCTGCTTATACAGCTCGTGTCCCTTGTGGCTTTTCATCTGCTTTAGCAGAGCCAGGGCCGATCTTTTTCAGATCTAACAGCATCCATGCAATTTTCTGGTCTTATTCTTAGAAGTCAAGGGCTTCATCAAAGATCCTTTGGCAGAGCTTCAGTATTGCTTATTACTCATCTAGGTATTTAATGATCACATGGTTCTCTTTTCATCAATGATGTTGTTAGGGTTGCTTCCAAATAATGTTTCAGCTCATGCCATGGCCTTGCTGTGACTTCCATCTACTTTATCTGGATTTACTTTGTGGCTATTAATTTTAGATAGGTGTTAAATCAGAAATTAGCATCAGCTCATCACCTTTAATGATTTCTCGTCGGTGGGAATGTGTCTATTTCCTCTATTTAATTCTGTGTTCAATATCAAAGTTGGGTAGAACAGACAATACCTAGAATTAACAGAGGGAACTTAAAACTATCTCCAATGTCTTCATATGTCAGCATTTTAAAATGTAATGGTAATAGCTCTGTGCTCATAATGATAAGCAGCACCTGTTTGCAAGGTCTATTTTTCCAGTCCGTGGTGCTGATCAGCGCAGGAGATTGTACCTTCCTTTGCTCCAGAATGGCTCTATTCCTTGAGGGACTTTGTTCCCCTGGCAGTGAAAGCAAGTAAGCTTAGCTCACATAGGTGAAGTGAGTAGGTGGCATTCATTGGAAATTATGTATCACACTTGGAGAAAACCATAGAACTGAAAACCAGACAGAAAAAATGTGGGTGCACTCTGTCTGTATGTATCTATGCATGTGTGAAAGCCGGAAGGGTCAGTACACAAAAAGCCTGCTCTTGGAATGCTGGCTTACTGCCAGAGCCTATGGCTAAGCAACATGCTGTGTTTTAAGAAGCCAAAGGCAAAAAGCCATCTTAAGGAGAAGGTTTGCTCCTTCTACTTATGTCAGCTAATATATCTAAGGCCTTATGAGCATCATAGCAGGTTTCTGCTGGCCTCTCTGTGCCCTTGAGTGCAGACGGTTTTTGCATAGATGGTTAGGCTGGGAAGGGACCTAGGTACAGGTGGAGCTTTTCCTAGGCTGAGGGTGCTTGATTGGCTCTGCAGCTGCCAAATACCACTTTGCCAGGACAGTTGTGTTCACATTGGTACAGCAGCATACCAGTATGGAAATGCTAGTAAAGCATCTTTGGCTGCTGCACCATAAAGGTTTTGAGAGAAATTCTGTGCATCTGTGGGATAATTATAGATCCTGTGGTAGGTGTATTATCCCTGCAGTGGTGACTATGTGTCTGAATGATCTTTTATTTTAGGTTGATGGGGGAAAAAAAAGAGAACCGAAGGAGGTAAAGTCTCTATCTGCAAGCCCACACTTTCTTGCAAAGTTATTTCACAACATATGAATTATTTTTCTGCAAGGATGTAATAATTGGGTGTGGCAGGGGGGCTGAAGGGCTGCTCAGGATCCACACCCCATTGCACAGATCCAGTGTGAAATACTGGGAAGCACAGTGCTTGCACAGACATTTTTGCTTCCTACTTAGGAACTGAAAAGCCAAAATGTAAGCACAAATGGCTGTTGGTTAGACATGAGTAAACTTTGATTGGAAGATAGTAGAAGGTTCCTGATCTTACATATCCTGTTATGGCCTTCCAGCAGCAGCAGCCAGGTCAAAGGCAGATTTCTGCTTTTGGATTAGAGCTTCTTCTGCTTATCTTACATGGTCCCCTGTGATTGTGGGCGGCTTGTGAGGCTACAGGCTCAAGAGGAGGCAGAAGTGGAAGGAAACAAGTGGGCAAAGCAGATATCACTAGGCAAAAATTGAGGTCCAATTTCAGGGAAAGTACCTGAAACTGGCAATGAGAAATGAGCTCTCAAAAACTGACAAGATCAGATGATAGGAGCCAAAAAAGTGCACACTTCAGAGCTCGGGAGCATTGCAAAACACTGTTGCACAGATGGCAGCTATGTGGAGGTCCAGAGACCAACTGTTGTTATTCTGTATTGAAAGAGTGTATGTGCACAGTGTTTAAATGGATTTCTCTTGTTGAATGCTTTTAAGTTACGCATAGCTACTGATCTTAGCTATTTAGGGATAACTGCTATGTAATGATGAGCACATACCTGAAATTTCCTGACATTTACAGAGTATTTTACGTGTCAGAAGTGGTTAAGTAGGGATTAATAACTATTTCCACTTTCCAGTTATGTGGAGGAGGAGAGGAATCTGAACTGGGTACTTTATCGTTTGCCAGTGGTCACAGAGGAAATCTTTACCAAACCTCTAAAAGAACCTGAACCCTCCTGGCTTCTTGCTATTTGCCAAATCAATTCACTAAACTGTGCTCTGTTCTTTGCTGTTTCCCTTAAAAACTGAAAGCTGTCAGCTTGTCTGATGATAGAAGACTAGCAGGTGTCCAATGCAATAAACGTACCAGTAAAAGTAGTAATAACACTTTGAGAACATAATCTGATTTTAAGCAGTTGAAACCTAAGAGGAACATAGGGTTTTTGGTTTTTTTTTTTTCATTTTTTTATCTTCCTATAAAACAAAATTCTTAATGGTAACATTTTATGTTGTAACTACGTGGTTGTCCAAATCTGAGATCTGATTGCTGACTTCAAAGGATGAGTGGTGATGAAGTCTCTGTTCCACCACAGAAGAACTGTGGTGGTCAGTTGCCTTAGGATTGCTCCTAGATTTCTATGTTAAATGCAAATTGAAAATGTAGCTACCCTTAAAATATGCTCACAATAGATTTCTTGTTTGTGCAAATCCGTGCTTCTATTTTTCTGCCAAATAAAGTAGTGAAAGGTGTTTTAGTTAGAGAATCTGTGCACTTTTTATTTCCCTTGGAGTTGGTGATGTCATTACCTTCCAGAATAGCTGTTAAGTTTCTGTAGGAGAATATGGGTAAGTATCAATATTTTCCTGAGTATTACTACAAACCGCCCTTTACTCTAATACATAGTGTGGGAAGATCAAGCAGGAAAACATGAATACAGATGTTGACTCATCTTTTTTTTTCCCTCTAGGATTATGATGGCTTTTTTGAATCAAAGGAGAGCAACACTGTCTTCTCCTTCCTTGGACTGAAACCTGGTTTGGCATCAAAGGTCAGTGTAATATGGCAGACTCCTCATGGAATTCTTGATATATTGAGACTGAGCTTTCCTCGAACTGAATGAACTCTTTGTGTCCAGATGGGCACTCTTTGTGCCCAGTACCACAATTGTGGTAGCTACTCATGCGCGTGAGGTAGTTGAAACAGTTGCGATGAGAAGTGTTTAAAATAAAAAATAATCATATATATGTGAGATAATTTGAGTTTGCAGACAAATGAAGTTTAAAGAGTACATTTTACTTCACATTATCAATGTAAATTGAAAGCAACTGATTTATTTAGCAGGACAGAGAGAGTCTTGATCACTGGAATATCTGGAGCTTATGTCACCAAAATAATATTGTACTGGGCCAGCCTGGCTAAAGGGCCCAACCAGGACAGCATTTATTCATTGTGCATTACGCATTATCTTTTTAAATGCTGATATGATGGAGCAGCCAGGAGTCATACCAACTTTTTGGATAAGAATTGAAATTTAAAGAATACATATTAGCAGAACAGAACACAAAACCAGTAAACATCTTTCTGTTGAGGACGGTATAATATATGAGACTTTATTGCCTCCTGGAAGCCTGAATGGTCATGGACACACTTTCAAAGAGGCTGTTTGGTGCCCCTTTGGGCAGTAGATCAGACACATTGGAGAGGATTTTCTTCCCCTTGCTGCAGTAGTATAGCCATGTTTGGTAGTAGTGCTGCTTCAGGCCTGGATGGTAGCTCGTGGGTATCTACGGAATTACTCTTCTGCCAGGAATCTGTTTATTTCTGGACCCCCTGGAGGAGAGGAGTAGGAGGGAACCTCAGCAGGGAACCGCGAAAGCAGGTTGTTTTGGCAGCCTGCCTTGCTTTGAAGCTTGAAGAATTAGTCCTAGGAAAGAGATGTTGTTCTGTTGCAATCAGAAATAGCAGCTTCTACGCAGCTATGTTCCTGGGAAAGAACCTGCTCTAGGCCTGGAGGATTGTCTATACAAATATGGCTGGAACACCATATCAGTCTGGTATTGTTTCTGAGGGATGAGTCCTTAGCTGTTACGGGGACCAGGGTCAGGGGCACTCTGTGTATGAAAGTCACAGACACAGAACAGGAGAATGTATTCATAGCATTAATAATCTTCTTTTTCCCTCTCTTTTAAATAGGAGTCATAACCCCAGAAGTATCAACAACTGCATCTCCAGGATGAATGACCCTGTTCTTTAGCACGTGACAGCTTCACCTTTGGATCACTGTGATAGAACAAACATGCATCCTTAGTAGTAGTCTGCTTGCCATGAGACAGTGCTCTCCCAACAATGTGTGTTAATAACATCTATATGAAATAGGATTAAGGCTGAGGTGCGCATCTTCCTTTTTAAAAACACTCACTGTTGATGTTTCACTTTTATCTTTCAATTGCTTTTGCAACTGGCACTGATATTCTAATAGACACATAGGTTTAAAGACAAGAAGTGGAAGTGTAGGACTTCTGCTGTTCATGGATATACTGATACAGTCAGGTTCCTTACATTTTTAATTCTACCAACTACTGTTTCTGAAATTATCTCATCAGGACAGTTCAAGTGCTGATGGTTGTTAGAATGTTTGTACTAACTACTGTCCAGAAGGTAAAAACTGTCGATCTTAAGACCTCAGTCCAAGCCAATAACTGCTGTATTTTTGCTCTACGTTTATTTATTGTTATGTTTATGCTATATCATTTTTATTGTAAGAAACATAGGTTGCTAACCTTTTTCATGAAAACTTGATTTGCCTCATGATATACATTGCAACTGGTTCTTTTAGAACAGTTGTTATCATGGAGAGGGTGCCAAAGTGAAATGTTTTGTCAAGGTTCCTTTTCCAAATGAAGGTGAAATGCATGTGAAAACACGTGGTGAAACTATACTGGTTAGATCAAAAAAGAGGTCTCATAGCTAAAGATTACATTGTTATCCCTTTACTGAGGAAGACAACACTCAAAATTGGAGCTCTGTGGTTGGACTGTCTAAAAATGAAATTTTGTCAAAACTAATTAGAGCTGACTTCTAATCAAACACAGCCCCGTCGTTATCCACGTGAGAGACAGAGGGGTACTTTGAGAGAGAGGGCTCAGTCTGTAGATGGTTAAACACTCTGCCAATGTCCAAGCGCACACCTAACTCACCCAGCTGTTGTTCTGCTTTTGTCCCTGGGTATGGAAATGTGGAGGTGCCTCAAAGACAGTGAGGAAGTTGAGCACATACTTTGCTGGATGAGGCCACAACAGGCAGCTGAGAAACAGGAGCCAAGATTGTTCCAGTGGGACTGTATTGATGAGCATAGCAGATCTTAGGCCTGTGACTTGCCAGTAACCATTACAGAAGACATTCTAGAAAGACGTCAAATTTCATTATGCATTTTGAACCAAGTCTGACTGTTAAAATAAGAGCTATGCTATAATGTAGCTTATACTCAAGTGACTCCAAATGACTGGATAGTGCCACTCCAATAAAAGTCCTCATGTTTTTGGATAAATGAAGGATAACCAATTATGTGGGACTTTTTGCAATCACAGCATCTCTGACTGGGGCTTGAACGAAGCCCAACTTCTTGTAAAAGGTGTCAGAAATGAACCCTGTCTGTGTAACAAACCATGTATTCTGTTGAAGTCAGTAACCATGACATCCTGGACGGATTAGTTGAAAAGGACAACTGGCAGTCGTCTGGTCCAGCTTGGTGTAAACCAATGCTAACAACATCACTAGCTCAGGTCAGATGTGGATTTGTTTAGCAGAGTGTTAAAAATATCCAGAGATGGAGATCTCACAACCCTCTATTCAACCACTGCTGATGCTGCAGTACTCTCCTAGTGTCCAGCCTGCGCTCCCGGGTGGTAGGTCATGGCCATTGGTCACAAGAAGAGTTTGACACCACCTTTTTGTGCCCCCCAAGATAGTTGTAGGCTACTGTTAGATTACCTCTTAGCCTTTTTGCCAGACTAAACAAACACAGCTTTGTTAACTTCTGTTTGTAGATCCTGTGCTTTAGGCCCGTGGCTGCTTTGGTTCAGTGGAGGGCTACTCTCCAGTTTCTTCACATTCCTCTTGAACTGGAGAAAGGTCCCAAAAGTGGAGACCATGTTTCAGATGTGGCACTCCCCAGTGCTGAGTAGTGCACTGCTGGATTATGACTAACCTGGCTTTCACCAAAACCCTCAGTCTCTTTCAGCAGGGTTATTACTCAGTCTGATGCCTCCCAGCCTGTACTGATGCCTCACCTAGCCAAGAACTTTGCATTTGTCCTTTTCAAACTTCAGGAGGTTTCTGTTGGCCCGGTCTTCAAGGCTGTTGAGATCCCCCTGAACTGACTTTCTGCCAACTGTTATCAGCCACTCAAGTTCTGTGTTGTTCACAGTTTTGCTGAGGGTACACTCTGGGTCATCCTCCAAGCCTCTGCCAAAGATGCTGAACAATAGAACTGCAGCCTCTCAGATTTTGGACAAGAGCCTGCTCAAGACTGTGGAGGTATGATGTGTGAACAGCGTTCGTGTCTACCAGTTTCTGGGGTAAAGAACAGGTTAACCTCCTGTTGCTGTTGTCTCAGCTACAAGCTGCTTACAGCTGTAAGACTTTTCCCTTTAGTACAAAGCCAAGAAAGCTTTAAAAAAGGAGATGTTAAGCTTTAAAAGGAGAGATCCATCCATAAATCAATTTCTCTTTGGACCCTCGGGTGCCTCCTCAGCTTGGTTAAAGGGGCTAGATGGAGCAAGAGCACACACAGATTTCATGTCCAGAGCTGTATTTACTGGCTGTTGTCTTTGTTAGAGCACCTTCCCCAGAGGGCTCCTTAACGGGGGTTGATAGTGTTCATATATATGTATGTGTGTGTATACAAGAATATGTATATGCATTTTTAGGGTTTATGTTGTGTGTAGTAAGTTATTTTGTCATTCTTGTCACCAATCCCACATTTTCATGAGACTTGAGCTTTACTACAAGAAGGGAATGTGGCGTGAGGTAGAGCTGTACATTAACAAGTTCTGTATAATGTTCTTTAAAAAAAGTTATAGAAAATTATTTAACTTTGAAAAATAATACAGATATAAATCTACATTATAACACAGTTAATTACAGAGAAGCCATCCTGGATTTATCATGTACTTGATATGTTGTAAACTTTGAAAACTGCCTGAAGTCCCAGTTTTGAAAAATTCACGTAAGTGACTAAGTAAATTCACTGGGTGAAATCCCTGGCTTTCTGATGCAAAAGGCAAAATCATGCTGATTTCTCCAGGGATGAAATTAGTTTTACAGCATTCCTCTTGAATTTTGATAATTGTAGAGTAGAAGCCTCCAGCTCAGTACAGAGCAAGTTCTGTTGCAGCTGAAAGGTAAAAGTAGCTTATTTCAGAGCATCAGTTGTATGGAGGACAACACTGGCTCCAAAGATATCCTGCTTGCTTGCATGGATTGGCAGTGTAAGTCCATTAGAATGTTTGCTTTGGATTATAGGTGGCTAGCTAGAAACATGACAGTACGTACGTTGCTTGAATGTGAGTTTTGTCTGTTGTGCGACAGCCTTATTTTTGTAATTAAAGCAAGTAGAGTTCTAGTTTGTTACACAAGACGACCTGGAATTTTTTAAACCTGTTTTGTAATAATGAGATGTAGCTATAGGGTAATGGAGAAGTTCTGTGGAAATGAGCCATTTATTGAAAGAAATAGCAAATTCCTGGCTTTGTTTAAAATATTTTGCATATAAAGGTACGCTTGAGAATCAAACAATCCCAATTTTTAGCTAATATTTGTAATTACCCCACTTTTAAAGAAGAGAGTAGTGTGAGTTAAGCTTTAAATCTTTGTACCTAGCTGAAGTTGCTGTGTGGGCTTATGTGCACACACACATTCACTGTATCAGTGGCTTTATGGAGATGTTTTTGTGGTGCCACACACTACTGGATAGTGCCTTGCCAGAGAGAGGGCTGTGACTGTAGGGTCTTCTCAGATGTGCTCAGCTTTGAGCTCAGAAAGGGGTTGTTTCTACTATTACTATTTTTTTTAATAATGCGGTAAATTGGTTTTGAGGCCCGAGTCAAAAGATGCATACTTGGACTGTTTAGAATTAAACCTTCAGAGGAAGTGGACGTAGAATAAAGCCCCTAAATCCATCTTGATCCTCTAAAATATTAACTATCTTATTGAAGTGCTGAGCAGCCCGAGCGCTACCACTGAAATGAAGAGGGGCTGCCAAGCTCTCAGTGGGTTTCTCAGTCATCTCTCCCCGTCTCCCCAGTCAGGCTGTTTGTTTAGGGAGCCCAATTGTTCCTGGAATCCCATGATACCAAGGTGGGAGCCTGAGACTTGAGGCAGTGCCTTGTGGCAAGAGAACTGCCTTCACAGGAGTGGGCTCTTCACCAGGTAGTGCCAAATCCCGTTAGTCTTAAGCGCCATGTCCACTGCTTTCACGATCCCTGGGTGTGCACACTGTGGGGAGGATGAGCCCGGGCTATTCGCTGTGCACAGAGCAGGACTGGCAGACTGCACACAACAGCAAGCAGCTTGCTTGCAGCACCCTGAGCACTGTGTCTCCCACCGGCCCCATGGCCTGCAGCACCACGTGTGAAATCACACAGCTCCACATGCACCACGGCCTGCCCATCACTGAGGGGTTTGGGAGGGGAAATGGAGAACAGCTTCTCGAGAGCATTCCTTCAGCCAGGGCATGTCCAGCTCGCTCCCTTCTTCCTGTTCTTTGCCTCTTCCTCCTGTGCTTCATCCTGTCCTGCTGCAGAGCTCCTGCTCCCCACCACTGGTAACATGGAGGCACAGAGCTGGTGCTCACCTCCACACAGCCTCCGTGTTCTGTAGCTCGGTGCGGGAGGGAGCATGTTGCATCCTAGACTGTGTACACATGGAGTTTTAAATTATGTATGAAACTGTGCTCATCTAATAAAAAAATGTAATTCAGAAAAGACATTTGGACTGTGTTGTACATGCCAATGACAGCAAAGGCACAACGTCAGTCTTCATCCTCACTGCAGCTCCCTCTGGTGACAGCCTGGCACTTGGCTCGGTGGCCTCCTGGGTGGAGGCCCCTTGGCACACAGAGGAGACCAGTTCTGAGAGGCGTGGGGCAGCTTTGGGCCCCTCCTGGGGGTGTGGTGTGTGCTCCTCCCCACATACACCCCAGGGAAGGAAAACAAAAAGGGAAGATTTCTTGTCTTCTCTTTTTTCACTTGGGTTTATTGGCAAGTGCTATGGAAACAAAGGATGGGTCCTGTGGGGTGGCTTGAGCAGCAGGGCCAGGAATTTTTCACATACATACACCACAGTTTAGGACTAAGATATTGAGGGCCACTGCTTTATGTTGTCAGAAACGAATGTAAGCTCCTGTTTTGGGCACCCACTTTGGCAGCCCACATCAGGAATTTAAATGTCTTTTACACAGTGAGTGACTGACCATAGGTACCAGTTTGCATCACTGCATCCCATGGCATAAGGCACAGCGCAGCACTGGTGGGAAGAGAAACCTGCAGAGGGGATCAGGTGCAGGAGAGCAAAACCAGGTGATGGACAAGGGGCTGGAGACAGAAGCTCTGGTCTGGTCCATTCTTCTCCATGAGGGCCAGACAATGTTCCTTCCTCCCTGCAGATCCACACACCAGCTGCTCATTTGCAGGGCAAAGGCACCAGAAATGTGGCACCCATCACTCCCTCCGCAGGGCTGCACATGGATGCAGCATCCAACACCAGCTCCTCTCCTCTGTTAGCAGGATCTGTCCCATAACATGTGTGGCCAGGTGCCAGCAGCTCTTCCGGGAGCACCTGCAGCACCTCCCTGTGCCGCCGTGGCTGGAGGAGATGCAGCCAAAGGCTTGTTTTCCTTTAGCTGCTTTTAACTAGCGTGCCTAAGAAGGGGAGGAAAGAAGAGTGTGATTGTGAAGAAACAGAGATGGATGATGTACTGGTCAGCTTTTTAGTTGTGGGAACTAATAAAAGCTCAATTACTTCTAAGCACAGTATGAGCAGCATACTAATACGTTCATACATAGGTTTTTATCATTTAATCATAAACTAAAGTCGTATCTGGAGAGGAGTCCACTTCTTTCTGCCTCAGCTTCCTTTGCCCTGTGGCCCACCCTTGACATGGTCTCTGCTGGGACGGGCATTGCTGAGAACAGCATTGCTGAGAACACACAGCACTCTCCTGCTCACCACATCTTTCTGCAGGAGGAGGAAGATGAGACACGGTTCTGCTGGCCTTGTTCTAACCCTCTGGTGAGTGCTTTTCAAATCATTTAAAAGACTGTCAGTGACAGTAGGGGAGAGAAGTCTTTAAAGTTATTTTTGGCACCCAGATGGCATGGCAAAGCTGCTCAGGGAGCAAGCGTGGGATGTCTCAGGGCTACTTGGTGATAAGACTTTCCCTGCTACTCATTCCTGGTCCCTCGCTGCACTGAAGGCTCTCAGGTGCCCCATGGGAGCTGCTGCCCACAGTGCTGTGACCCACTGGTACTAGCCTCGCACCACACCACCACCAGTCAATCATTTTTATAACTACTAGCACTGCTGATGTAAATTTCCTTCACCATGTTTTCTCCTCTGGGATTTTGTAGCCTTTAAGTTCTTCCCATTTTCTTGGCTACACCTTCCCTTTCAGGTGTTCCCTGTGGGTGGCATGCATTCTGGTTCTAGCCACGAGGGGGCTTTCAGGTGGGCACCATTGCACAGCATTTCTGTGAGATGCGCTCCTGAGTCAGTAAGGCACTGCCCCAGCGGGGCTGTAGTGCTTCAGCCCTCAGCAGTCATTTCCAGTCCTTCAGAGCCCTGAGCAGTGTGAGAACCCATCACACTTACACCTACAGAAGTGACCTCATTGCCATCCAGAGAGACCTAGACAGGCTTGAGCAGCGGGCACAGGAGAACCTCATGAGGTTCAAAGCCAAGAACAATATCTTGCACCTAGGCCATGGCAAACCCCACTATCAAAACAATCTGGGGGGGAAGGGACTGAGCACAGCCCTGCTGAAAAGGGCTTGGGGATACTGGTAGATGGCAAGCTGGACATGAGCCAGCAACATGCCCTCGCAGCCCAGAAAGCCAACTGAATCCTGGGCTGCATCAAAAGAAGCATGGCCAGCAGGGCAAGGGAGGTGATCCTGCCCTCTCTGCTCTGCACTGGTGAGACCTCACCTGCAGTACCGCATCCAGATGTGGAGTCCTCAGCACAGAAGAGGCATGGAGCTGATGGAGCACATCCAGAGGAGGGCCATAAAATGATTCAAGGGATGGAACACCTCCCCTGTGAGGACAGGCTGAGAGAGCTGGGGCTGTTCAGCCTGGAGAAGGCTCCGAGGTGACCTGATAGCTGCCTTTCGGAATCTAAAGGGGGGTTACAAGAAAGAAGGGGACAGGTTCTTTAGCAGGGTCTGTGGGGATAGGACAAGAGGAAATGGTTTCAATCTAAAAGAGGGGAGATTTAGAGTGGATATAAGAAAAAAGTTTATGATAAAGGCAGTGAAGCACTGGAACAGGTTGCCTAGAGAAGTGGTGGAAGCCCCATTCCTGGAGACACTCAAGGTCAGACTGGACCAGGTTCTGAGCACCCTGGTCTAGCTGTAGGTGTTCCTGTACATTGCAGGGGAGTTGGATCAGATGACCTTTAAAGGTTCCTTCCAAATCAATTTTATTATTTCAGGGCACCAAAATTTCATAGCCTCTATTAACTAACCAACCCAGAGGTGATTGTCACTGCTTCTGGTGGCTCAGCTCATTCCAAGTGTCCCACACTCCAGCCCTGGTACCAGAAAACACGCAGTGTTTTGCAAATGAAGAAGCAAAATGGCTTCAGACAGGTTCTTCACGATCCCAGGCAAAGTATTATAGGTCATAACAATAGAAATACACAAAGGTTTCACACAAGTTTCAACTCACCCAGCTGGTGAAAGAGATCTCTAGCTATATAGTACTCCTTTGCAGGAAGCAGCCTGAATCCCAGGAACATTCTCCTTTTGGTGGCTGGCCCTTATATGGGCCCAAGGTGGCTCTGCCCAGGGTTCACCCCTTCCAGTCAGGTGGGGACACAGATGCAGACAATTTACCTGTGCCAGCCACAGCTCTTTACCAGGTGCTCAATCACTAGTTCAAGCCCTGACCTAACAGTTCCTCTACACATGGGAACCACCAAACTGATTGGTGGTCCCATAGGAACCCTACGCGTGGGAGGTCAAATGTCAGTAGGGGAGACTGAGCTGCTGCTGGGGCGTTTGGGCAGCGGGCAGCCTCTGTCTGATCCTGCGGCGAGCTGCTGGCACCACTGTGTCCAGGGGAAATTAGATACTGGGATGAAGGTTTCCCCTTTGTACAACAGCAGCAGCACAAAGTACTCCACAACAGGCGCTTTAATTACTGCAGCTAGCGGAATTCACAATTTAGAGATGAAATGAAGACAGAGACAACATTGATATTTGCTTTCAGTGCCTTGGCAGAAGCCTTGTCATTTAACAGTTTCTCATTTTAGCCCTGACTGAGCTAATGCTCCAATTTAGCATATTTCCTGGGCATATTGTGTGGGCAGATGAAAGAGCTGCACCCTCTAAACACATGAATTAAACATTCTCTTGACACACTTTAACCTTTGATTAATTGAAGGTGTCAGAAAAATCGATAGACGGGGATGCACTCCTTGAACCTACACCAGCTGTGGGAGTAAAACAGAGATCTTGGAAAGACCTTGAGGAGCCAGAAATCTTTTAAAAAGCTCTTTCACTTTCCCTAGGTGTGTGCATTCCTGTCCCTCTTTCAGCAGCCAAGTGCCTTCTGCTCTGCCTGTGTGGGGCTTGGGCTCTCGCCCTGCCCACTCCTTGGCCACCTCGCTGCTGCCTGTCCTTCACTTCCTGTCTGCCCACATGTCAGGCCCAAATCACCGTGCTTCCTTCGGAATTGCTCTTGCTGTGTTTGTGCTAACCTTCCTCATCATGTCTGAATCCCCTAAGTGGGCTTCCAGCACAGTTATTGGCCTGTTTTCTGGTTCTTCCATTTCACACTTGGCCATGGCTTCAAACACCACCTCTGTGCTGGTGGTCGGTCCCCTTTGTCTCCCTGCACGTCTGTCTCCCTGCCCGGTGTCCGCAGCTCAGGGGTAGTGAAGGCAGGTGAGATGCTGTGGGGTATTTGGTAGGTGGAAAGGTAATGAACACACTGATCACCTTCCTCCTGGGATAATCAGTCTCTGTTTCAGAGCACCGTTCATCAGCAACCAGCTTGCACTGAGCGCCAGCTGATACCCCTCAGAGCAGATGCACCGCTGCCCATGGGGTGCTGCAGGGGTTGTGCTCTCCAAACCCCAATGGGAAAGGCTCTCTCGTGGTTAATAGTAACCAAGGAAAGTAGTGTTGCACATGTCCTACAAATCCACCAAGAATAAACCATAAAATTAAATAGTGGCTACTTCAGCTTTTTTCCCCAACTTACAAACTAGTGAATTTCGGTCACTGAAACTTCACAGGATCTGCTTTACCATTAACAGCTGCTCAACACCCTGCCATCTTTTCACAAATGAGTGCTCACCCATAGGAAAACCAGGTTGGTGCTCAGGCTGCCTTTCAGCAGCCCATCCAGACACTGATATTACAATTTTCAGTCTGTGAGACACCAGCACTGCTACTTCTTCCAGGTTTTCCTGGAACCTCAGCAGCCCCAGTGTCCTCCTCCAGGCAAAGACACGAAGTCTGAGGCCAGCTAAGCCAACTCACACCGGCAGGCATTTCCTAACTGCACCCACCAAGACCAATGGAGTCACTGTCCTCAGAAGTGTTCAAGAAATGTGTAGACAAGGTAGTAAGGGACATGGTTTAGTGGTTTAATGGGCAATCTTGGTGGCAGGTGGATGGTTAGACTAGATGATCTTGGAGGTCTTTTCCAACCCTGAGGATTCTATGAAGTCCTAGGGCTTCACCTGACCAGCTGATGGACACTGGATGGACACCAGCAGAGCCAGAGGGCAGCCGCTTTGCACCATGGGTTGAGCGCGGTGTCAGTGGGTGGCTGCAGGACTGGCTGGAGAGGTCCCTCTGGCTCAGGCAGTGGCCATGGGTGCTGTGAGATCCTATCAGCTGTTTGCTTAGCATATTTTACACCTGACTATAAAATGTCTGAACAGTGAACATTGCTGAAGCCTCTGTTAATGGAAGGCAAGTGAGTTTTTAAATGAAAGCATATAAGTAGGGAGGCTCCTGGGAAATTAATTTTAATTTTAGATACATATTTTCACAGCAGGCTGCTCTTCCTGGCACACCTAAGATGAAGACAAATGTTTTTATAGCCAGGCTACCTCTCCGTGTCTTTATCCTACATTTTGAAGATGTAGGAACCAATGGAAGAGGCTGAAGGAGCTCTTCATACAATTTCCAGAAAGCTTTGGCATTTTACCTTTAACTGCTTGCAGCTCTTTGGGTTGGGAGGTTGGTTGTGCACCAGGAGACGAGCAGTAGTCATGCCAAGAGAAGGAGACACTTCTTTGTTTGGGGAGAGGGAACATGAGTGCAGCAGCTCATCACCCTCTTTAGATCATGCCAAACTGAACCTGGTGGAGCAATCTGATGGAATCAACGGATTACCCCAATTTTTTTTTTTTTCCAACACTCATGAACAAGGTGTCCTCATAACAGCGTGTTAGTAGAGTAGTAAAAGGATGAGTAAACCACTTTGTAGAAAGCTAATAAAATTTTTAGAGGGATTGTAATTGAACTCCACACTTAATTAGCATTCCCCATGCCTTCAGCTGTGCTCACCGGATTTACGGCGCTGAGATCAGTGAGGACAGGAAACATGGTGGGTGCAGCTGGTGCCATCGGCTGCACAACGCTCTGACAGCTACCCTGCTTCTGCTGGCTTTGCAGCTGGGAGGGTTCCTGGTGATGCGCTCCTGAAGCAGTGCCTCTGCAGAGCTGCATGTGTGCTGTGCACTGCCAGGACCCAAACAACTGACATTCCTTGGGGCTCCTTTTATTTTTTTGGATTGAGAAAGGAGCTTCAGGAGAGAGAGGCCATCAGTGGGCACAGTCCCAATTCCTGTGGTATTGCACATGATGGTGATTCCCTCACCCATGCAGATCATGCTACGAACCATGAGACAAGCACAAGTGGGAAAATAAATACAATTGTTCACAATGGAAGAGTGTAAAAATAAATTGGGAAGCGGGTTCTTGATTAAGTTTTAGTAGAGATGGGTGGTACAGGGAGTAGATTCCTGATAAGGCTTTGAGATTGCAAAGTTCTTCCAGCTGCGCCCAGGGATAAAACCCCCAAATCTTAAGCAGCTTTACTTTCTGGAACAGCCAGCAGATGCTATCTTTAGAGCAAGGGAAATTTTAGAAGTGTCTGGGAAGGGAAATGTTACTTCCTTCTTCCCTCCCAATCCCCCAAATACAGGACTGCTGGGTATGGCTCCACGAACCCTTCTGAAGGAGAAACACAGAAAAGCCACAACATCAAGAGGACAACAGCCATCTGGCAGAAAAGCCACTTCTTCGAAGCAGGGCTCCATTTTAGGGCCTGTTCTCTTCAGTGTTTTCATCAATGACTCAGATGCAGAACTTGGAGGTATACCTAGTAAGTTTGTGGGCAACACTTAATTAGCAGAAACTGTTGACTGCCTTGAGAGCAGAGAGACACTGCAGAGCGATCCTGACAACGAGAGGGCTGGGCAACTGTATGAAATGTAGCAAAAGCAAATGCTATATTCTGCACCCAGGACAGAGCAATCCCAGATCTGCATACAGCCTGGGGGACAAGGGGTTGGAGAGCAGCCCTGCAGAAAGTCATCAGCTGTTCTGGATGAGAGGACGTTGAGCAGGGGTGTGGATACGTGCTCCAAAGAAGCATTTGGACACAGCTTTGAGACATAGGGTTTGAATGCTGGATGCTGCTGTGCTGAGCCAGGAGTTGGGCTCTGTGGTCCTTGTGCGTCCCTTCCAACTTGGGATGCTCTATGATTCTGTTCTCCTGGGGACAGATGAGCCACATTTTTTTGTCAGTTTTTACCATCTGAATAATTAGGCCTGGAGGACAGTATAGTTACGAGTAGGTTGAGCAACGCTAGCCCTGGAAGCTTAACTTCTTGCCATGCAGGGACGCTCTGCTGCTTAAGCTGGTTGCTAAAGGAAATCATTTCTAAAAGCAGATGGTTTAATTAGAACTCCTGGCTCCTTCCTTGTCATTCCATGTCTCTAGATATTTTCACTCTTTTATTTACAAGTCTCATACTTATTTATTTCCCATTTTTTGACAGATTCTTTCATCAGGGTTATATAAAGCCATCTTCCCATTCCTACTTTGTCTAGAAATAGATTAAAGAAAATCTGAAATACAAATTAACAATGATATTCAGGGCAAAATATTTATCACATTTTTAAAATGAAACATAAAATGCAATTTTTCGCAAGTTTGACAAGAGTTGATATTTCACAGCAATGTGTGTGCACCTAGGAGAGGTTTCCCCATGGAAGCAGCCCAACCAGAACTCTAGGCTGCCAAGAAAGAGTAGGTGCAAGATGCCTCTGCTTGCACAGGCACACAGAAATGGCAAAAACCCTCAGAGAATCTCAGTGCTGCTGTTGTCGTGCAGCAGATTAGGCTGAGATTAGACCAGCAGCCATTAAAATATTTTGCTTCTGCTAGGTGCATTTCTGAGCAGTCAGTTTGAAATTACAGATTGACACACATTCACCAGAATTTGAGGGGTGAAGTTGTTTTAAAGTAAATCATGGCAATAGCACCATTTTCAATTATTTAAATATTTAGATACTGGTCACCTCCCTTCAACATTAATGGTGCCATCAAGATCATAGCAACTCTGTAAATACCTTCTCAATCCCCCTACCTCATCAATTGGTTTTGTCACTGAATAAATACATCACCATTCTATGGACATTAACTACAGCCCAGATACTGAGTGCATCCTTTGGCTTAATTGTTTTTTTAATTCAGTTTCAAAAACATATGAACAAATAGGGAGGCAGTTTATCTTCTTATTAAGATATCTAATGCATGTTCTGATGTGTGAGCAAGTTCCCATTACAGCTAGTGGACTTCTAAGGAATGCTCAGTTCACCTGCCTGAATCTGGGTATCTAAACCTGGATCCAATCCCATCTTCCGTGGGAAAGATAGCTTATCACTGTACTTTATCCCACATCCATCCCTGACACGCCAGCTGCCAGTTCGCAGACTTCCAGAGATGCACTTTCTGCATGCTCTACTACTTTCTGCTCGCTCTTGTCCCTGCGAAGTAAGATCTTGGGGATGAAAGGAAATGAGAAAAAGCTTGCTTTGAGGTGGTTTACCAGTGGTTATATTTTAGACAAAAAAAAACTTATTTCAGCATAAAATAGAAGGTTAGACAAAGCCAAATTTTATCTTACAGGAACTTTGAAAGTCCCAGCTGTGCTCAAGGAGATTTTCTCCAAACCTGCATGCTTGCGTTATATTAATCAAAATAGACGTGATCAATAAAGATAAAAAAGTTCAAAAAAATGTTCAGAAAATATTCCACTTTACATTTATTTTAACAGATGTAACTATATCTCAAAAGTGATCCATAAATAGGCCCCATTATCCTTCTTCAAATAAACATCTGTAAAAAACAAACGTGGCCTATGAAAGGGAATTGTCAGCAAAATCCACCATTGCCAGATGCAGAGGTATCTCCCCATAACACAACAAATGACTCTTTCTCCTCCTGTTGTCTCTACACCAGAACAAGCAATGCGTAAACACGAGCAAAACATGAACCATGGCATCATTTGTGGGCAGCAAAGTTCCCAGCATTTGACTCCTAAAACGGAACCTAAAAATATGTAGTGAACACGTGTCTCTGCATGGGGCTGAATTTCTATTTGACTGAGCATACTCTTGTTTCTAATAATGTACTAACACAGTTGTGCCTGATTTCACATACCTAGAAAAAGCAGAACATCCTTGAAATGTTCCTGACGGAAAGACAGGCAAGCCAGGGAACAGAACAGTGTCAGCATTCCTTAAGAAGTTGCTTTTAATGAACAGCATTTAATGAACAGTGAGCAGTGCATGTTACAGACTCTGTGTGGCTTAGCTAAAAGAGGCCATAACCCTCTGGAGTTTACAAGTGCTTTGTATGAACTGAAACAATTTAGCTGACATCTGCCTTTTCAGCAGATTTCCCATAGCATCCAGCTCTTCCAGTTTATTCACAATTAAATGACATCAGACACATCTGCTTTGAAAGTGGAAGCAAACCTTTCAGAGCAGTTACAGCTGCGTGGTCTTTAGTTCGAAGCTGTGGGACCATTTTCATTTCAAAATGACCTTTAATTAATCTCCCTTTTCTAACTACCTCTGTAAATACAGCCATTGTCCATGTCTTGTTACTACAGTGAATTACTGAACTAGAAACAATACAGAATGACCTTCTTTTTGATGAGATTGCTGGGGATGGAGCTGCCTCTCCACGGTGCAGCCGCAGCAGCAGCAGGAAAGAGCAGGAGAGGCAAGCAGAAATAACACCACCACTGGCAACGATACCCTTTAAAAATGTTTCCTATGTAGAAATGGAGAACAGGCAAGAAAGCAATCAGGTCTTTATCGATGAAAGATCATTTTTGAAAAAAAATCTGAGATGGGCAGAACTGACATGTCACCTAGTTTTACTGTTGGGAAAGATCAAGCAAACAAAGCAAGTGCTCCCTTCCCAGGGGCCAACTCCCTTCATAAAATGTTTTGTAAATGATGATGCATAGGAATAAAGTTTCTCCCTAAGTATAAGAGCACTCAAACAAAGATTTGTCCACCCACACCCGGGAAATGAAATATTGCTGCTTTTTTTAAATTTTTTTTTCTCAGTTCACTTTTCTTCAAAGGGAGTCCAGACTTCTCCTACATTTCCCTCTGCTATTCCATTGGCTATCCTGGTAATAACACTTTATTTTCAGCTTCATGTAGCTGCTGGTCTTGAATTCACATCAGTGGCATCACCCCGCTAAGAAGGTCACTGCTTGTCTGCAGGGCTGAGGGAAGGCACCCGAAGCTTATACTCCTACTGAAATTGCTGTAATAAATTATTTACGAGCTGAGGAAAATAACTGCAAGTTTACTGCAAATAACTGCAAATAGAACATTCTCAGATAGTTACAAAGCAAAATTGTTTTGTCCTCACCAGATTGCAAGTAATGTGGCAAAATATTTTGGTTTTTAGTCCTCCCTTTAGCCAAACCCAGCCAAGATGATGTGTCTGCAGGAATTGGGATAGTATCCCATAGACATGTTCGAGGCAGCAGCTTGTGATGGAGAAGCTAAGGGAGAGCAGGGTGTGCTGTGAGCACAAGAAGAGAATGAGAGAAACATGCTTTGATGCACAGCTGGTTTGCGTATGAGAAAAGGCTGTGCTTGAATTTAACTGGAGCCAACCAGAGGCATCAAGGCCAAAGCAGGATGCTATGCCTCGGAAAGCACGGAACATAAACAGTGGGAAACCAGGTAAGTCAAGGGGAATTTGGAGGCTCTTTTGGGGAGAAGAGCCTTACAAGAGCAGCTGTGCCTAGGAAACCAAGTCTTTAATGCCATATAATGCTGAGATTGCATGGGTAATAATGTCAGAAACACTGAATTTAGAAACAGGTACAGAAAAATAGGCCCAACAGGGTTGGTTTCTTTAGGAGGACACTGAGTGGAAAAAGAAAGGCAAAAGTGTTGAAAAGGAGAGCAGAAATAGAAATAAAATGGAGAATAAGGCATGAAATCAGCTGTAGAACAAGAGGCGGGACATTCCGTGGGAGGAGTGTGGACACGTACACGCAGCACTGAAGCTGGTGGGCACATCCCAAACTCTTCAGGGCACTGAAGGAAATCCCTGCATAAGCTGCTGCACTCTGCATCAGGGTTATGTTTGAGACACTTGTGTAGGAGGGCAGAGAAAGGAGGAGTGGGAAGGCACAGGGGGTGGTGACAGCTGGGATTCAGTGGTCATTGCATTTAATGAGCAAGTACAAAGGTGATAAACTGTAACTCAGAAATTACGTGTCCCACTGTGAAGAATGATAGAACTGTAAATTGGTGAAAGTTCTGTGCTCTTATTTAATTAGTTGATTGATCAGATAATTGCTTTATTAGATTATTAGTACTGTGATGGTTAGTGAATAAGCATTATAGTCTCTCAAAAATCTCCCTCTCATGCCTGCGGCCTAGTGGGGAGAGTTGGCCCTTGAGGTGGCAGTAGGCCAGCCAGCTCAGCGTTTATAAAGCATCCCTGCAAAAAATCAAAACGGTCAGCAGTAAAGCCATGCTATTTATTTCTTTATTTCAAGAAGCCATTTTGCATTAGCAGGATGGAGGCAGGCAGTTTCTGTTAGACAAGGCAGGGATGCAAAGTTAAAAGGAAGCTGAGAACATGGAGACCAGAGCTGCTGAGGGGAAGCAGGTGAGTCCCAAGTGCCTGAGCAAGTTGGAATGGAAGTGACAAAGGTGTGACTGCCAGACTGTTACCGCTTCCCACTACAGCTTTCAGTCCCATAAATAGATAAATATAACTTCAGTCAATCACTGCAGAATCACAGTGCTATCACCCATTCTGAAAATAATAATAATAATAATAAAATCCTAGAAATTTATAATAACTTATTTTGAAGAAAATATGGGGTGTTGAATATCTTGTTGCTGAAAAGCCATCTTGTCATTCGACAGGTACTTCTCAATGCACAGACAGTTAAGGTGAAACGTTTGTTGACAGATATGCAGTTCAATTGAATTTTTCTCTTTACCATGAACGATGATGAAACATGAAAGCGTTTAGAAAGTGTGAAAGTAGCATCCATTATTTATAAGCTGTCTGGTAAACTAATAATAAATCATGTATCCCTGTTTACCAGCTGTTCTGGCAGATAATGGTTCGGCACTCAACATCGTCTTATCAACAACACAAGTGTCCCTGCAGTCTTGCACATCAACACAGGTCTGGGAGTGCAAAATGCTGCAAGGCTCTCATTGGGTTAAGCAATCAGAAACTCTCCAAGCTTGCCTGTAATCTGCTTACTGGTTAAGCTGGTCTGGAATCAGGCAGACGAGTTCCTGCTGACCTTGCCAAGAGGGTCATCTCAGTCCACACAACTTTCAGAGGGTCTCACGCTGCGCAAAGGTGGCATGCTGGCTTCGCTCAGAACTGCTACCAGTCCATCAGTCAGAGACGTGTTGTTCTCTGGCTTGCATAAGCATTTAGAAGAAATCCGAGTATGATGATAGTAACCTGCTGTTAACTTGAGTACGTTGACAAAATCAGCTAAAGCCAAGTAATTGTTTCAGGAAAAAAAGGTGCATTTTCCAGCACTGCTAATAACGCCGAATTCAGACAAAGAGCAGGGACCATTTTTCCAATGGTTCTCTTTTAATGCCTTGAAGCGCAAAATCTCCTATCCATTGTAATACATTATTTTTTTTAAATTATACATAAACATATGATCAATGGCCAGTAAAGTTCAAGGAAGAGAGCTCATTGAGGGCCTTATCTTTTTCCATCACCTTCTCAGGGACTGAGGTGAGGCTGACCAGTCTATAGGTCCCTGGATCCTCTATCTTGCTCTTCTTGAAGACAGGAATGGCATTTGCTCTCTTCCAGTCCTCAGGAAACTCACTGACCACCATGACCTTCCAAAGATAATCAAGAGAGGCATTGCCAGTGTCATCAACGCTGGTGGGTATGTCCCATCAGCTCCCATGGACCTCGATATGCCCAGTCTCTTGAAATGTTCCTTAGTCTGATATCCTCCACGGAGGAGAAGCCTTCCTTGCTCCAGACTTTCCCTCTACTCTTGAGGACCTAGGTCTGCTAAAGGCTGGTTTTACCGGTAAAGACAAAGGAAAGAAGGCAATGACCTCAGCTTTTTCCATGCCCTTTGTCTCATTCATCAGCAAGCCCACATTTACCTTGGTATTGATTTTGCTGCTGGTACACTTTAAAAAGCCACTTGTGGTTTTTGTTGTCCTTTACATCCCTCACTGGATTCAGCTGTGGAGGGGTTCAGCTGACCACTTCTCTTTCCATCTGGGCTGCATTCCCACCGAGACTTCCTGCATTTGATGTTGACAAAATCTACTTTTTTTCAGTAATTCTGCATGATTTTCTATAATCATTTTTCCATTACTTACTTATTACACATTACATTTATTTTAAGTTGACACTATAATATTGGCAGATACTTGTATGTGACTATTTGGGCTGACTCTTCACTCCATTAGAAGAACTTGAGAAAGAAGCAAGCTGTTAGAATTTTAAGGGTTCCATGTTCATGTTATCATCATTTGTGCCTAATATTATTTTTTTTTTTTTTTGGTTGGTTGGTTGGTTTTTGCTTTTTTTTCCCCCCTAGGGTAAAAGAGAAGGAAGTTGAGAAAAATTAGAATCTCTTCCTTCATGTGTACCTTCATTTGTTTTGAAGTTAATCAAAATGAATTAGAAACATTCAGCAGAAATATTTGCCCGCTTGAACTCACACTGTTTTGTTTGTTTTGTTTGTTCGTTTGTTTTTCTTCCTATGAAAATGTAGAAATAGTTATATTCTTACAATTGTCTTTGTTATGATTTTTCTGTGGAAGCACAAATTATTACAGAAGCATTCATTTGACTCCTATGAGAGATCAGTAGACTGAAACCCACTGCAGTTTGTTGCCACCTTAGCAGTGTTGCTACAGGGCTTATTTTTTGGCTCTCCCTCATCTCCTATTTGCAGCGTGGACCTCAGTGAGCAATGGCAGAGCTGGGGAAAGAATGTGATCTGGAAGAAATTAATATTGGCACAGACAGGTGGCTTCAGGTTTGAGAAGGACTGACTTAATTCAGCCTCACATGAAGCCAGACTATTATGAAGTTATGATTTTGTGGTCAGTTACTTCTTCAGAGATTGATGAAGTAGCCAAAAACCTCATAAAATTTTGATGGATCATTGTTAAATTTTTACTATACCTAATCTCTTGATTTATCCTAAGGAAAAAATAATGTTCTTGTGAAATGAATTCATACTCTATTTCTCATCTCACACATAAATGAGAAATGAGAAACCAGCGTGTGTGGGAAGTGGAGAATGAGGACAGATTTCCATATGCTGGAAGCCAGGAATTCTTGAATTTCTGTTTGTTTTTAATCTGGATTTGGTAAAGATTTGGACTAGTTTTATTCACTGTTTTACAAGAATTACAACTCCATTCCCAATTTAAAAACATTGCTGTGTTTTATCTGTTCAGTTCTGGAAATACATTGAATTATTTGTGCTCACAGCAAACTTCATCCATTCCTTCTCTGCTGACTTGCCCAGACATTAAAGCAGAGCTCCTTATAGGTCCCTCTGGAGAAAACATATATGTGCATCCTTCAGAGACAATCAATACATCTCAGCATGCAGGAACAGACATCTGCTATGATTTCTGATGTTTAAACAGATCTCTGTCCATTTGGAAATTATGTCCTTTTTGCTGGGCTCTATTCTTTCAGTACCTTCTCAACAGAAATACTGAAAGCTTTTGAGAAGCAATGTAAACCAGACTGCCTTGCTGCCCTTGGATGCATTCCTTTTTAAAAATCATTTACTGGATTTTCTCCTGAAGAATCCTCACTTCTCTGAAAGCATAGACTAATTTTTCTCAAATTTGTGCTATTCTGTCTTGACAGCTTGGCCTTGGTTTGGCTGCTCGCACAGAGGTGTCTGGTGTGTCAGGATGCTTCAGGCATCCACCTGCCCTGATCCTGGCTCGCTGCCAAGAGCACCCCAAGGCATCTCAGACATCCTGTGACACCATGGACAACACAAGATGCTACCATGTGGGCAATCAAATGGTACTATCTATCTTCAGCATTTTTGAGGCATTGACTGACAGCCCATAGTCCTTTGAACCTTCTCTGGTGAGAGGCTGGTGGTGGACCAGGTGATGTACTCCATGTAGCTCCCTCAGGGTTCCCATTAAGACTTCACACAGACTTCCTCAAAAAAAGAAAACAAACAAAAACAAAACAAAACAAAAAACCAGTGTGACGGGAATCTCTGAATTTATCAGCAGTGTACTGACCCTGAGTTACACGCTTGAACAGAAGCATATGGATAAGTTCCTTTTAATCATTTATTTTTTAATAACTCTAGATGCTCTGATACTCTGGTATTCTGGTTTCCAAGTCTTGACGTGGTAAATATGCCTTTGCTTGCAGACAGCCCACAGTTTTGGCTTGCTTAGTAATGTTCTTCCTAAATATTCACGGGGAAGAAAGTGTTATATGTCTGTAAGTCTAGTTCATTTGATTCTGCTAACAGCTTCATTTCAATAATTTATTTTTTCTGCTCTTCTCTTCTGCTCCATCCCTGGAGATGTTCAAAGCCAGGTTGGATGGGGCTTTGGGCAACTTGGTCTGATGGGAGGTGTCCCTGCCTGTGGCAGGGGGGGGATGGAACTAGATGGTCTCTAAGGTCCCTTCCAATGTAAACAATTCTGAGTTTCTATGATTTATATTCCCGTTTTTCATTTCTGTGGCATCAAGAGGACATGACATTCAATACAGCAAATTCAATATCTAAAACTCAGTGAAAATAATGCCTGATTACTTTTCTTTGGTGGCGGAAGACTTGAGTCTCCAGTAGCACTCAGATCAGTTTTTAGAACAGAACAAAATTGCAATGGATACAAAGACAACTCCTGCAGGCAATGTCCACAGCAGTTTCTGCAAGACTTTCTGCAAGAGTTGGGAAAGTCTTACCAGTTTGGTTGAATTCCCGGAGACACTCTTTTGTTCATTAATGTACAAATTTACAGTTCTGGTCTGAAAAGAGAGGCTTTCCACTCTCATATGTAACAACATTCCTTTGTCCAGCATGAGCATAAGAATATTTGTTAGGTGAGAGGTGTGTGGGGGGCTGTTGTACATTGTAGAACAATTGTGCTTCTCCTCCGTATAGCAGTATCTTGTTTGTAAACAGATTTTTAATTTCTGGTTTATAAATAACACAAGTCTCAAAGCCAAAGCAGGCATTTCAACCGCTTGCTCTATAATTTCTGTATCAGGTTGCATTTGACAATGCTAGTTACTACTGTGGTTCTTTCTAACCTTTAGAAATATGATTTAGGTTCCTCTCCTAGCTGATGAAGAAACCTCTTAATCATATTAAAACTATGTACAATGCTGAACATAAAAACTCAGCATCAGCCACTGCTTTGGAAGAGGAGGGAAGGATTTGTAGCAGATCTATAAAATGTTGCCGCGGCAGAACTAACACAATCTTGCTCCCAGCTTCTCTCTGTTGCACACTTATGCTCTAGCCTTTCCCCTGCCAAGTCTCTGACAGAGAGAATAAAGGGTGATTCCAGGTCTCCCTCCCTTCAGTGTGAGCACCGCTACTCTCTTGCCTTTAATCAGTCAGTTTCCACAACACCTCTGTTTTGCCTCTTGAAGATGCTTGCATGATTGATGAAAGGCTTCTGAGTGAAGGGGAGAAGAAATTAATCGTGAGGGACAGTTCTGGCAGCCACGCCTTCTCCTCTCCTGGATTGAAGAAGTTTGTGGGAAAAAGTGTTAAAAACCCGACTTCTGGTGAACTCCCAAAAGTGAACATCAATGACTGAGCATGCAAATGGAGAATGCTGCAGAAAAGCAGGTCTGGATGGCACAGGTTTTCAAAACTTAATGAGTTTCTGTACTAGATAGGCACAATCAGTTGTAATTATTTTTTCTAAATAAAAAGTGTTTAAGTTCTAAATTAAACAAACCTTACTTTTAGAGTTAGATTGATTTTGCATATCAAGATAAGAACTAACTACTGATAGCACATTGTGGTTGACTAATTACTTCAAAGCAGTTGCAGGATAATCAATTTGGATGTCTTTAGAGAACGCTGACATTGACATTTATTTAGTCCTGGCCAATTTGTTTAATTTGCTAAGAAAATCTAGCAATTTAATAGAAAATGAAAAATAGTAAAAATTACATAAATGATTTATATCCTAAGCTCCCAATTTTAGAAGAGCTTTATCTCTCAAAGCTGAGTGGTAGATCAAAGTTGATCATGAAATGGTTTACCAGAAGGGATTGATCAAGAACATACACAGCAGGAGGAGATGCTTGAAGTCAGACTCCCAAGCTCTATAATTTAGAGAATTACAGCAGAAATATAAATCAGTGGGCACACAAGAGTGGAAGTATTACCCTAATGAGAGTTCATATTATTGTCTATCCATGTATTTCTTCTAATCTTCTGTCTCCTTTCTCTCATTTGACCTCCATAGCCGTTGTTATACTCTAAAAAAACACACTCTGCTTTAATGGAGTTTAGATATATAATTCCTTCTCTTCAGGTGATAATGGCCAGATGGGAATGAGAGCTGTGAATTCAGCCCCTTGACAGCATGGGGAAGATACTTCATGCTTAATGCAGTGTGACAGCCATGTTTAAGAATTATGTTTCACTATTATCCACAGCTTAAATTCGACCACCTTACATTCGAGAAGCACAGAGGTTATCTGACTGTCCTGCGCTCGGTGTGGAGACAGGATGTGGCCGTGGCCCAGGCAGTGCCGCGTGGGCTGATCTCGGGGACTGATCTGTGCTGCTGTTAATTGCTACTCTGAGCCTTTTGCAAGGACAGTATGGTAACTTCTGGCTCAGTCCCCTCTCTCATAGCTGAGTACCAAAGATGCCTAAAGGACCAAGTATCAGCTCTAAGATGGCTAAAATTAATAATATATTTTGTACTTTTTATTTCCAGTGACATACTAAGACTTATTGTAGCTGCTAAAGACTATGAATATATGCTACCAAAATTGTCTCAGTGGAGACCATTTAACCCACCCTCCAGCGTACCTAAACCATCCTAGACAGAGGTCTCAGTAACTCAAAAACCTTCCTGTGGTGGTGACCCCTCCTGCCCCCGTGGGCGACCCATGCCAGGTCTTTGTCATCCTCATGGCTGGGGAGCTCTCTCAGCTGCGGCTTTCCAGATCCTCACGGCTAAGGCTCATGTACCTCATCCTTTTCACAGTAGACATGAGAATGGGTAATTCCATTTCTCTTTCTGGTAGTCTTTTAGACACTTCTTATCCTGTCTTCCTGCATTCATCTTCCTTGGGCAAACCTTTCAGACCTGCGAGCTTCTCCTCTTCTGGGAGAGGCTTCTCTCAAAGTCTTCTCCATTTTCCAAGTGCATTCATCTTTTATAATTACAGCTTTGAAATCTTAAATCCAGTTGTCATTTAGAATTCCTTCTATCTTCCCTTTTCTGGCAAGTAATTCAAAAAGTAGCTTCTCAGATGGACTCTGTGTCATTCTTCTAATCCATTTTACATGATTTTTAGTTGATTGCCACAGATAAAGCAGCAGGAAAGTAAGCTGTGTGATTGAAAGGTATCCTTTATAAAACCAGGGGATGCAACCTGCTCTCAGTGTTTCACTGAAAACTCTGCTCTATTAGCATGTGTTATCTCTGCTGGAAAACAGTCGTATTGTTTCTCTGGGTGATTTGCTCCTCCAAGGGCTTCTTAGTGCAGTCACAAAGAAAAGCAGCCTGCTCTTCCTTGAAAGACAGTGAGTAACAGTACCTTATTTCAAGCAAAGTTTCTTAGTTTTGAAGTAGGTAGGAAAAAAAGAAAGCTTACTCCACAGTGCCTATTCCTACGCCAATTTTTATTCCAATTCGAAATGTTTTTATTTCGGATATTTCCTGTAATCAGCCTTATGGTGCAAGGGAATCGGTATCCCATTTCTCTGGGATTTTAGATGCACTTTTAAATTCCCATGTTTTCTTTTGCTTTTCTACTCAGGGAAGTAAAGGTAAGATCAGAGAATTTTAGAGGAGTGTTAGACTTCTTTAGCCTGGAAGACCTGTAGCCAAACCTTCCTGCACTTACCAACCAAATTAGAATTATAATAGAACAGTTCAGTTGGAAGGGACCCACAAATACCATCAGGTCCAACTGCCTGACCTCCTTGGGGCTAACCAAAAGGCAGAGCTCACAATGGAGGCATTATCTGAGTGCCTCTTTAACTCTGACAGAGTGGCAGCATCACATACCTCACTAGGAAGCCTGCTGCAGTGTTTGACCACACTCACAGTAAAGCCATTTTTCCTGATGTCCAGTCTGAACCCCACTTCGTGCAGCTTTGTGCCTGCGCATCCTGTCACTGGGAATTAAAGCAAGTTTCTTTCCACTTTGATTGTAATAATACCACATCCTCACTGCGTAGCCCAGTGTTGATTGACGTGGTTGCACGGAAAAAAACGAAAGGTCTGGAACTACTTTTTGTTTCCATAACAGTGAGGCACATGATATGGTAGCTTTAAAAATACGGGCTGGGAACTGTAGGAAGGTTCGGTCCCTGCCTGGGTCCCCCGGTCCTCCTACACCAGCATGGTGGCTGATGCCAGAGGGCAGCTCAGTGGCCTCCAGGGTCCCATCCTCTCTTCAGGGATGTGACAGCAAAACGAGGAGCATCAGTGCATGGGAGCTCACCACAGCTCTGTTTTTGTAAGGGGGATGTGAGGTACTACATTTTTAGATGCAGGTGTGGTGGCTGTTAGTGGGTGTTTTTCATCACAGCCTCTTCTGAGAGCCAAACGGGAACGAGGGAGTGCTGGAAATAAGAGCAGGTAGTGCTCACTGCTATTTTTGCTAATGTGCTTACTAACCTGGCTTGTTTGTCCTGCCGAGCCCTTTGAATTAGCAGGAGACTTGGTGATGCAAACGGCAGAACTGCAAGTCACAGCAGTTCTTAGGAGCAAGTGCCTCTAAGCTTCACTGTCGAGTAGGCTGAAGATGGTCCTGCTTCCCACTCCCAGCTGCCAGAGCAGTACAACATTAAAAGCTGGTTTAAACTGACATGAATTCTGGGACTATTCTGCAATGTTCCTGAGCACAATTTGGAATTTAAATGATATCTGGTGGTCTGTGTGAGCAATCTGAGCTTACGTGATACACACAGTACTGCCAACCTCTGACCTCAGCTTATGAGAATCCATAGTTAACATGAGCGAAAAAGCCTCTAACTTAGCTGACTTTATTTTCCCCATCTACAGCTTCGGAATCCCACCTAGGCCCTGCCATTCTCTGCCTACTTTGGTGCAGTATTTCTATTCAGAAATGAGCATCTGTAAATTACACCTTTGGCTGAACCTCCAGACTATCCAATGACCTCTGCCTGATACTTCGTTGGATCTGGACCAGAGGCAGCTCCCAGGGACAAAGGCTCAGCCTACAGGGAGGTACCTGAGCTGAGGCACACACCCTTTGTCATCCTGTATTTGGGGACATGCTGCACTCATCACATGCATGAGCTGCTTGAAGGAAGATGGCTCTGAGAGCATCTCAGAACATGTCTGCTTGCAAAGCAGAATTTAAGCAATGAATGAGAAGGACAAGTATATAAGCTGCCTTATTTGGGAGGATGTACATGGTAGAATTTATTTTTCATGGGACAGTCTGAATGGCAGTGCCAGGGGCATGGAGCTGGCCCTCTGTCAGGCATCTCCTGTGCCAGTGGCCATTTGTGCATGGCAGATCACCCTTGAATGGGGATGTGCACCCCAGCTAGAGACCTGAGGACTGACTATTTTTCAAGGGCAAGCGTTTCAGATCGAACTGGAGGAGGCAGGGTTTTAAAAGCATACTTGCATGCTTTGGGTGAGCACCTGCGCCTTCAGCAGGCAGGCTCTGAGAAAAGCTCTCAGGTTGGCAGGACCTTGCAGGCACGCAGGCGGGAGATGTCTGCCTGGAAAATCCTCCCACGGATGAGTCAGGAGATAAAGCCCTGAGCAGTTTAGCAGTGCCGGGCTCCCCTGGGGAGATGCAGCCACAGCGGGGAGCAGGAATGGGGGAAGCAGGGGCCAGGAGGTGCAGGCGGGAACTTCCTCACCCCTGGGGATAAGACTGAGTTGTGATTGCTTTGGATGTTTCTACAGACACTAATCCCCACAGGAATAAAACAGATCATTTGGTGGATTAATCTTAACACTTCATTATACGAACAGAGTATTTATGCTTGGGCCTATATGATTATGCTTTCAGTCACTTGGAAAATGCATAACACATTCCTGCCTACTATTAATCATCTTTATGCTCAGAAAGATTTTCCTTTATGGTTACCCAGTTCACATTGTGTGATTAGGTTATTTTAAAATGTGATGGATGGAAATGTTGCCCCTGTTCTGCCAGCGAGATGATATTTGCATCACGAGCTGGCTGTGTGGATACCGAGGGGATGGCTGCCGCTGCTCTCGGTGCTCCTGCAGGCTGGCCCGCTGGCGGGGATGGTGCTTGTGTGCCCGTGAAGCACCACACGCTCCCTACGTCACAGGCGTATTTCTACAGTGAAAAGCATTTCTGCCCTTAACCCCTCCAGCAAACAACAGGTAAAGAATGAACGTAGAAAAACTCATGCATAAAAAATAAACCCTGTAATTTCAACAGTGTGTGACAGAGCCTTGGTGTGACAGGGAATGCAGAATACCCCAATACCCCTGAGCTGGGCACTGTGGTGCTCCCCCAGTGTCTCCTCATTGCCAGAAGGGTAGCACCAGGCCTGTTTACTGCCTGCTAGTCAAACCCTCCTCGGAAATACTGATTCCCTAATACTTTTTTTTTTAACCTTTATGGGAGCTATAATCCATAGCAAAGCTGCTTCACAAACATTAATTAATTGATCACCTCCCCAGGATGCTCACAGCAGTGGAGAGGCACCACAGGCCTCCTCTCCAGCCCTGCTGGGCACAGCAAGAAGAGGCAGACAGCCACCCACACATGACCGGCCCCAGCAGGCTCACAGTGAGGGCAGGAGGTGTGAGGAAGAATCACAGAATTGTAGGGGTTGGAAGGGACCTCTAGAGATCATCTAGACCAACCCTCTGCCAAAGCAGTTCCCTAGTGCAGGTAGGACAGGTAGGTGTCCAGACGGGTCTTGAATATCTCCAGGGAAGGAGACTCCACAACCTCCCTGGGCAGCCTGTTCCAGTGCTCAGTCACCCACACTATGAACAAGTTCCTATGCATGTTTGTGCAGAACTTCCTATGCTCCAGTTTGTGGCCATTGCCCATTGTCCTGTCTCCACACACCACGAACAAGTTCCTATGCATGTTTGTGCAGAACTTCCTATGCTCCAGTTTGTGGCCATTGCCCATTGTCCTGTCCCCACACAGCACTGAAAAGAGTCTGGCCTTGTCCCCTTGCCTCCCATACTTTAGATATTTATAGACACTGAAATTAGCAAAACTGCAGCACTCTGTACAGCTCCACTTACCAGAATCCTGCCTGCCATCTCAGTTTATGGATCCTCTCACATCTGGACTCCAGCCACTGACTTTT
>WBMW01000076.1:853102-906760 GCA_013396635.1 Penelope pileata
TCTCCAGCCACTTGCTTTTTTTTTTTTTTTTTTTGGTACTTAGCTTTCTGTGTATTGTTGTTCAGTTACAGTCAGATTCTAATTAGATAGGATTATTTAGAAATGTAACATTTCCCAAAATATGGCAGTATGAAGTGTCTTGCTATGGTAATTGGTGTTTCTGCCCATTCCTAGATTACAGACGTTATGATTATTTCACATCGTCTTCCTGTTAGTTGGAAAAATCTGCTTACTTTTTTTATTTCTTTTTATTTTTTTTTATTTTTTTGGAAGGGACTTGGGGAGAGGATTGAGGAGAAACCAGCTGCTTATGTATACATATTGGTTTGTTGTGCTGGGAGAAAGAGGAAGAACAGCACTGTGTCCTGTTTCACTTTTTCTGTCTTCTCTTAGGATATACGTTGGCTGCCACCACCAATAATTACAACCGTGTCCCTTCCAGGTGCTTCAAATTTTCTCCCTTAATATAATTTATACACAAATAACTTGCATTGCATAATCAATACCTAGACAACATTTTAGTTGGTTGTTGTTATTTTTCCCTGGATATGCCTTGCAATTATTTTAACACTGAATCAAGCTGGCTGGCTGTTGAGATTATAACAACAACCTGGTTTGTGCAACTGCTGAAGTAAACTTGCAGAACTATATTGGCAATGTCTCTGACCTCTTTCATGTTATTTTTTGGGGATGCAAACACAATGGTAACAAAATACCCTTTAAGATGTTGTCTTTGTTCTCTAAATAGTATTATTCAATGGAGTTGAAGACCAGTCTTCTAGCAATTGTACTCCACAGCACATTGTATTGCTTCAGTGGTAAGCCCTGAGCAATGAATTTTCAAATAAATGAAATATAACCTGCAAAACCCTCTCATTCTTCTATCACGTTCCTCTCTTCCAAACCCTCATTTTGATTTCACAGTTACGTGTGCAGTGTCAGGATGTCTCCAAGGCCACAGTTTTCATCTTTGACAGCCACCACACATGGCTTCTGCTTTCATGCCACTTTAAATTGTCTTGTGGTCGCCCTCCACTCCCCAGTACCTGTACTTTGCCCTAGGGCAGGGCTCTTTTGTCTAACATGTGCAGTGTCTCTCATGACTCTGTTGTCCTTAAAAACTAATGTCCTGCATGTCATTGTTAATAAAATACCCATGCATACAGTTAGGCTCTGACAGACATCGTTGGCAAGGCTGGTGGAGGACGCAAGTACTTCTTGTAGCAAATGCTTGCACCTTTCTGAAATCCATGAATTTTAAACTAAGCCTCAACCTTCTCATCTGTCATCAAAGCTGTGCTTCACAGAAGCCCATCTGACCAAACATTTCAGCTGTAGTTTCATCTTCATCTTTAGGTGCCAGCATACATTTTTATAAGTCAACCGCTTATCTCTATTAATCTCAGTGCTATTTGCTGTGAAGATACTTCTTTATCTTGTGGTGGTCTTGGGTGGATAAAACATGAAAGTGAGTAAAGGCACTGCAGAAACAGAAGGTTCAGTTGCATAACTGTCATCCGTTTGACTGATTCATTTGTGCTAAGGTAACTGACAGCTCTTTCCAGATGCTGTCTGCATGTCCTGTGTTTGTATGCCGTCAGGCAGAGGGGTTCTGGGATCTCAAATGTTGTAAATCTGGCAAATCTAATCAGATTTTCACAATTTGGCCATTTGGATGGTGACCATTATGTTTTGTTTTTGCATTCATTTAATGATTTCTGCAACTCATGAATGCTATAATCATTGCTTGAATAATTAATAAACTGTTCAGGCAGAACTGAAGTGACACAGGGCTGGGAGTGTAGAAGGGCAGAAGAGCAGGAGTCGTCAAAGGGAACCTTTCTCAAATAATACCTGGCAGGTGGTACAACTGGCAGGTAGATGTGGCACTGAGGGAGATGGTTTAGTGAGCAAGGTGGTGATGAGTTGATGATTGGACTAGGTGATCCTAGAGGTCTTTTCCAACTTTAATGATTCTATGATTCTATCTGGTGTCTTCAGTAAGCCAGCCACTGTGGGTAATCATGATCCTAAAATGTGCTTCCAGTAAGTCTACGTATCTATCTAGTCCAGGTTCAAGCAATTTAACCATACTCCACATCAGTATTTGGCTGACACACCCAGATCTGCCCAGACACACACTTCACTGAGAACTTATTTTGGGTAAAGGATTTGGAATGACACATAACTGCATTAAGAGGCAAAATGTGAGAGGGAAAATTAATATTTATTCAGAGCCAGCTTTAATTTGTTCAAAACAGCACGAGTTTTAAGTTCTTAGGGCTCCCAGGGTGTTTAATATATTTTAAATGCATGATAATGAATTAAACATTCCAAGGTATTCCCTTTCTCACATTGCTGTGGGTCTGAGGGGAAAAAGGAAGTTGGACGTGGTCTCCTTGTTACGTAAGTAGGCTTGTTTGGCCTTCCATTGCCAGTGCAATTACTCCCTTGGACCCGTCCATGTAGAGTGATTTGTAATTCAGCACAGAGTAGATTTCCTCAGCTTCACATAATTGCTCAAATTTTTTTTTTGCCAACTGTTGAAATCACAGACATTTTCAGTGCTGCATAGACAGACAAATGCTGCTTAAAATAACCCACATGCTGCAATTCTTCCCTCAGGAGCTAATCCACGGACACTTTCGGTGTACCGATTAATGAGACCAAGCTCTCCCCTCCCACCCATTGAATTAAAATATTTAAAGGAATACTAGGCAAATTTAGACTGTCTAGTAAGTGACGGTCTCTTTGTTAGATGATTTTTGTTCATCTTGATTAAAGACAGGGAGAGGAAATCTCAATAAATCAGAAGTCTGCTACTGTATGAATCAGGAATGCTTCCCTTTGCTGAAGGAGAAGAGCTTTAACATGACACAGCTGTCAGATTGGATCAAATACTATGAAACAAGTGGTGAAATAGGCAGCAAAGTTATTATATGGTGTAAGCTAAAGAAGCATTTGTTGCAATTGGATTTTTAAAAAATTAATAATTGAGTCTGCCAAAATGGCCATACCCTCAGATAGAAAATGAGAAGTCTCAGAGTGAGAATTTTGGGGTCTTGGCATGAAATCTACTAACCTCACAGTCTGTATGTGATAAATATGTCCGACGTTCAGTAATGGGATGTTACAGCAGGCATCAAATGCAGCCCATTTCAGCTTCTCACCTGTGAATAATGCAGACTCTTCTTGTCAAAGTCAATAGTTTCTTTTCATCTGCTCATCATTTTTTGAAGCCAGCTGCACTCTTAAACACAGGACTAATCTATATATTCCTCAGAGTGGTATAAAATTTATGAGAGCAGACTGAACTGCATCCAAATGGGCCACTCTGAGGCTAACGGTTAGCAAAGAAAAACATTTCCTCTACAATGACGATTTAAGAACTCTAATTTTCATACAGATGGATGTGATATCAATGGCATGGGGGGAATACTAGGTCACGACCTGAATCTGTGATTGAGCACCTGGAGTAAGGTCTGTGGCTGCCTGGGGAGCACAGGCAAATTGTTTGCACCTGTGCTTCCCACCTGGCTGGAAGGGGTGGACCAGGGTGGGGCTGCCCTGGACTCATTTAAGGGCCAGCCACAAAAGAGTGCATCTCTTGTGCAGAGACCAGTTAGTCCTTGGAGAGGCATTGCCTTGGTGGGGAATTGCTGGTTGTTGTTATGTGAGTCAAAGCTTCTGTGGAATTTCTGTTTATGTTTATTAAACCCTCAAATGCTTTACTTGGGATCCCTAAAAATCTGTCTGAAGTGATCTCACTGCTTCATTCCCAAGACAAATGGGTAGGTGTGTGCTATGCTCAGTATGTGCTGGAATTTATGGGAAGGCGTGAATGTGAATACAGAGCAAAAAACTGTAACTTCTGCCACAAGCATGGCTCCTGCAAACACGTGCATGTATACTGGCTTTAAAGTGCATTTGAGTGTAGGTGTATCTGCACCCTCTGTAGCTTTCAACCTGCTGAAAATCTTAATGAACCACCCTCCCTTTCTGAAGCTGTGAAATACTGCTAGCAATGTTTTGGAGATAGGAAAGAGGAGCACTGAGGACTGAATTCACAAGAGGTGAAGCTGAAATGCAACCAGTCTCCATGCCAGCCGCATCTTGCCCCAGGTTATGCACCAACCATCAGACAAGTGAACAGGGTCCTCCTGCAGCCAAGGCAGGCTTTGGTTTGGAAAGCTATTCCTGTACTCTAGAAAATATACTTTTTCAGTACTTCTAGTAAGAGCGTTAACAAAAACTTTCAGTCCTGTAGTCTTTCTCGACTTTTTATTTTCCTGCTAAGAAGAAAAGGGATGAAGTGTGGGAAAAAAGATGCAGTCAGTGGTGTCCAGGAGCAGGATTCAGCAGCACAACCACACCGTAAGTACCTCGTCTCTACCAGGAGCAAGCCCTGATGTTGTCTGAAGAGGGAAAGCTTAAAGCACTGCTGGTAGATGCTGAGCAGAGTGAGACAAGATGGTGGACAGAAGAAGGTGGTGGTGCTGAGCAGGATGTTTGATGTGACCATGACATCACAGGCTCATCACTCGGCACCCTGCAGGGGTGGCATGCCAGGTAAGGAGAAAGAAGGATAAGAAGAACAGGCCAGGAGAGGCCAGGTGGGAGGAGGCAGATAGCAGGCAATGCAACGATGAACAGGACCAAGCAGGCAGTGCACTCTGATGCCAGCAGCATCTGAGAGAGAGGCTGAAGAACTCTCTTCTTAATTCACAAACAAGCCACGAAGAAACTGTGATGGAAAACAACATTAAAAGTGTTGATTTTTACAGAAAACAATAACACCCATTAATCAAGCAAACGGCACTCCCAGGAATTGGGCAGTGTGGGAGAGCGAATTGATCGCAGGAGCCGCCTGTTCCCCCTATGTGTCTCAGCATTTCAAAGTGTACATAATACCCAGCTTTATTATTTGTTGGCCTTTTAAGTTGGAATTGAAATGCAATTAAAACAGCACTTGAGAGAGCCATACGTTTTGATTAACAGCCAGTATTGCCGAGAAGTTGGAAAACAAAGAGAGTATTGCCCATTTGTAATGAGTAAATCAAGACAGATGCATTCCTGGCTGTTCATACATCAATATGACGACATAATCTAGTAAACCAAGAAATCTGTCCCTGCTGCAATACCTCTAGTTTTCCTTCAGAAATCCAGCCCAACGGGTGCGTAAGGTAAGTGGAGGGCCGGATGAGCAGGCTTCAATTTTTAAAAATGGGACAAAATGTATCTGAGGGGACAGAGTTCTCCTGCTGGTCTCCAAAGCCAAATTCATTTCAGTCTGAAAGGAAGGTGTGTGAACCCTGCAACTTCGGGTCTGGAGTCTGCTCCAGCTCAACCAGCTTTTCTGAGGGCAACGGGGTTATAAAGCACCTATCTATGTATATATTTAGGTTAGAGATTGTTAGCAAGCAGGTTTGCAAGCAAGGATATCGTCTTTCTCTTCCAGCCCTTAAGTTCCCAAACATTTTATAAGATGACCATCGTGAATCTAACATTTACCTGGAAGCATATTGATACTGAAAACACAGACACCACCACTAAATTCTCCTAAATAAATAATAAAACAGGAAATGATTCACATGATACAAGTCAAAGAGTTTTTCAAGAATATTCATATTAACCCAAGTTCATCACAAACCACACAGAATTTTGGCTAAAGAGCTGGGCTGCATAGAAGAGATTTCTTCAGCTTTTTACAATATTCAATATACAACATACAATTTGATAAAATCAAACCAAACAAAACCAAAAAAGATCAAACTTCCAGCAAAAGCAGACACCGAGATGAGAGATTGGAAAAAAGCAAACATACCAGCAATTTTAAAGCACACTTAGAGACCTTAAAACTACAAACCACTGAGGTAGCATTTTGCAGAGAACAGCACTTTCCTTAAGGCAAATCAGTCTTTCCCGGACTGGGGAAGCTCTGGGAGAAAGTGACAAAAAATAGGTGCTTGGAAAGAAGGATGATTGGAGAAATGGTTGTTCGTATGAGAAAATGAGCTTTGAAAGAAATAATTTGAGCTGTCCTGTCCCCTTGTTTGTCTCTCAGTTAAATCTAACCATTTGGGAGAAGAGGTTGACAGCTTTTGGGTCTTTAATCCAATATATGGCTCCAATATCGGTTCTCTCAGAAGAACACAGAAAGGACTGGGATAGAGAAGTGAGAAAATTCCACTTAAATCAGACGTCTTCCTGCATTTTGAGTGCTTTGGGCATTTTAGTCACCCTACCTTGAAGCAGAAATTGATGGGTTCCAGAAAGTGGGCAGCAAATGAGGGAGCACAGGGAAAAGCCTTCTCAGTTGCACCCCAAAGAGGAAGTAGTCAAAGACTTGATTAGCCAAGAGAGAGCTATTGGGCTACAGACAGTTTGCTACAGGGAGGTGTCAGAGGGAGTGCGGGCAGGCACAAGTATCTCTCTGAACTGCAGCTCTTGGCCGTAGGCAGAAGACACAGAGACCTGTGCATCCAGACCAAGGGCATCCTTGACGTGTGTGTATGCAGGAGATCTGTGTGTACATGGGGGAGTCTGCGTCTGGCACAGAAAGAGAATTTTGCAACCTGGCTTTTGTGTTTTCAGTAAATATGCTTGGAAGATACTTTGGAAGATACTTCTCATGGAAAGTACTCATGATACTTCTCATGGAAAATACTTATTTGTCTATTCTATTCTATTCCATTATATATTTGTATCTATTTTCTTTTTCTTTCTTTTTTCTTTTCTTTCTATATATTTTTTTTTTTTTGCATTTAATAGCTCTTTTTAAAAGCATCACTGATTTTTTCCAGCAAGCATGGTTACATGCATCCACTTCAGAGGTGGGTGGCCCTTAATCCACACCTGCATACTCACTGGGGAGCCAGCAAAGCCAAAATACTTCATCTTCTGGGGAGTCTGCTTTAGAGCACAGGTCTGCTCCTGGTGTCATCTCAGTGGAAATTGGAATGTCACATTGTCATTGGACTTGTGCAATGAAGCCCAAACAGTCCTGCTACCCATTCGTTTTCTGTACCAAGAAGCTGGGAGCAAGGATGTGTGCATGAAAGTTTACAAGGGCTGGGTCAAAGGCAGCTGATTAGAGACCTAGATAAGTATGCCGAGGTGAAGGCAGGGGGTATGATTGAAACAAAAAGGCATTGTGCAATTAAATTATTAGAATAATCAACATGCTGTTTTATAAACCATGATGAAACACATATTTACAGTAATGTTGTGATCTAAAGTTTGATTTTCTTACCCAGTTGTGTCTTAATTGTTACTCTTTATAGCAAGGCAAAGCAAACACAGTCAATCCAGACCCCACATCTACGTGCTGTCATTGATGCCAAGGAGAAAATCCCCCTCTCTAATGATCAAAGACCAAAGGTGAACTTGAACTTTCCAAGACCCTGAGGTGGAGCTCGTAAAAGAAATCAAAATGAAAATGACTTTAGTCTTTGGATCATGTACTGAAGGCAACACACTGAAAATACTAATGTAAATCTCCCCTTCTTTTGTCATGGCTCCATAGCACTGCGGGCACTTAGACCTGACTGCTCCCCACCTCAGAGCACACCTTCGGCACCTAGGCTGTTTTTGTGCTGCCTATTCCATAGGTGAAAATCATGGAAAGCAGCTGGGGGTGTAACTGGTGTAGGAAGGGCAAGTTCATCCAGTTAGTGTGTTAGAGAAGTGGGAATACTGCATTATCCCAAACTGAAAGGGGATAAATTCCTTTCACCTGCAGCTACCTTTGACCATAATTTTCTTTTATATCCTTTATTTTTGAACCCAGTCCACAGGCGTGTTTAAGGAGGGCATTTGTAATGGGACAGAACTCGGAACAAGCTAAATGTGGAAAAAAGTCTTCTCAGAGAAGCTACTGGAGGATGTTTATTGTCAGCATTTTTGATTTGCAAAGCTCTCCTTAAGATCTACACCACATCTTCTAACAGCAAGTACTTACAATGCTCCCTTGTCTATGCTCATAATCAGCTCTGGTTATTTTTGCCAATGCCATCTCCAGTCCTCTAATGTGTTCTCCCAATGGTCTATTCCTCAGAGGAGGCTCTGACAAGAAATATCACCCGTGTACTGGAAATGGGTAAAGCCATTTCATAGAAATTAGTAAAAGAGTGCTAATTAAAAATGAGGAGAGTTAAATTTTCAGGAATTCATCCCCCTTTGTGTTTATAAAGCCAGTAGATGGGGTGAATAACACACATTTTCCAGCATCTCCCATGGCTGCAGGCAGGGCTAGTGAGGGTTGCCCATCCCATCCCATCCCATCCCATCCCATCCCATCCCATCCCATCCCATCCCATCCCATCCCATCCCATCTCTTCCAGCCCCCATGGCTTCTCACCCCAAACCCAGAAGACAGGGCCATGCAACTGCTCCCAAAGGAGCCCCTGGCAGCAGTATCACTTCTCCATTCGCTCTGAGTTTTGCCGTGTCTGGATGCTCAGTAGTCTAGAAAGGCTACCACAGCCAACAGTATGTATTGTGTAGAAAGCCTGAGCAAGGTTCCACAGATTAAGAGGAGAGGGTTGTCTGGAGAGATTTTGGGGAAAATGCTTGTGATCCTATCTGCCCTTTTTTCTATTTAGCAATCCTGCATTAAGTCCTTAGGTTAACCAAGGAGTTAACCCCCACCTAGGAGCAGGAAGAAGCTTCAGGCAGGATCTGCGTTGTGCAAGTGATATATAAGTGCCCATGCCTCCCAGGACACCAGGCTATGGGATGGCTTGGGTGCTTATCATTTAAAGGCAAGCTTTCAACAGAAAACTGGTCCAAAACCCTGAACTTTTCAAGATTTGAGGTCTGGTGCAAGATAGAAAGCCATATCTAGTCTCAGATGGGAGGGTAGTGACCCAAAATGTTTTCTTGCCTCCTCACTACTTGAATACACCCACTTGTGTTTAGAAGGCACCTTGGACCAGAACCAGCCTCAGGAAATCCCCACCCTACTGACTGATCTCTGGAGGGATAAAGAATGCCTCTGTGCGCCCTCTCCAGAGATGCTTTCCCTCCAGGGGTGCTGCCTCCCACACCCTGGGCTGGGTGGACTTCCTTCAGTTCTACATGGGGTCCCCTCTGGTGTGGCAGTTCCTTCGTTGCTGGAATAACCCCCAGATTTTCTTCTTGCTGCCTCCAAAAGTGGCACCTGCTTTCCTTCATGTCATGTGCCAGCCTGTGTTCATTTCATTTTTGCCTTTTTCTTTACTTATTGCTAAAAAGGGTTTTGGATTGTGAGCAAGCTTCTCACCATGCACCAGGACCTCTGGTGGTGGTGCCACAGCTCACTGCTGGGGGCAGATGTGACCCTGGGCTTCTTCTACATGCTGCAAACCAGTGTTCCCAAAGGCTTTTCGTACCATAAAAATGGTATCGGTGAGCAGCCCTGTGCTGCATCATAGAAAGAAAACCCAGCACATGGCTCCGATAATCCTATGATATTTTGAAGAAATCGTGCCCCCTGCTGATTTAATTAGATTTTTTTGTAGCCTCGGCTCTAAACCTGGTGAGAACATTCAAACATACTGATTAGCGTTCAAGGTCAATAACTCGGATGTCCTGCTGGGTAGTAAAAATCTTCTCTTTCAACCCTGAAATAAGATGCTTATTATTGATTTTTTGGAAGTAGAAGTCAAAAGATGAATGGCATTTTCTTGCAGGGACAGCTTTTTCGAGACCATTGGTAGCATTTTACATGCCCTTTGTAGCATTTTACATGCCCTTTGTAGCATTTAATGGGGAAATAAAAGCCTGGAATACTAATATGAACAGAAATTAATGACTAGGGAATTCTTCAGGTTTATAAAGTCTCTGTGGATGTTTGTGACTTGGCTGCATGTTAAAACTGTTTCATTTTCCAGCCCGCCTACAAAGGACGTTAATCAGCCACCCATTTACAACAATTGGGAGTCATTAGCACAATAGAAATAGATCACACGCAGAACAGCAGTCACTGATGTTTTATGAGACAGTCGTTGGTACCCCAGTACCACCTGTCTCAATGGCCAGCGGTTCTTAGAAAACCTCAGCAACGCCAAACCAGCTGACACCGGGGTCACCCCCAACGCTTCTCCTCTTGCAGGTCAGACAGCAGAGGCAGGGAGAAGGAAGGCAAAGCCGGCAGCATGCTGCCATGCACGGCTTGGGGTCCCAGCCTGGCCAGCTCCTGCTCTGAGGAAGGAGCTGCCAAAACCCCACAAGGAGCAGAAAGCGTCCCATTTCCATCTAGCAGAGCGGGGTTGTGGCACACAGGTGCTCGTGCTGGATTTGCGGTAGTCCAGTGTTTCCTTCAGCTAAAATCCTGCTCACGGGCACCGGGCTGCTCCCTGCTATTGTTCGTGTAATGGGCAGGGACATTTTCTTTCAGCTCTCTCTTGCCGTCTTAAGGTTGCAGCCTTGCACTCATTGGAAGGTCCTTGAGTACCCTCTAGTGGATATTTTGGGAAAAGAGCTCTCAATGGTCTCTCAAGACTTCACTGCAGCTCTCTGAAAGGCCTTGTGTTTCTAGTTAGGATACACAGGGGATGGGTTACAGCAAGCACGGCGCATACTAAAAGTTGCAAAGATAAGAGCTCCTTCTCTTTAGTGGAATCAAATACGAAGGGCAAACAGGATGAAAAATCAATGCTTCAGAGAGAAACTGCGTGGTTTTTTGAACTGGTGGATGTGGCAACATACAAGGGCAAAAATAACTGCAAGGCAACATCCACGTGCCAGCAGCAGTCGTAACCAGGCTTTGAGGAGCCGGGGCTGGCGCTGGGCCCCTGGCTTGTGGCCTGCTGGGAGGGACACGCTGGGAGTCGTGGCAGGGAGCGTCTGGGAGGAGCGGGACACATCCTCCTCACCTGGTATTAATTAGATGCATTAATCACCCCTTTTTGTAATCAGCTATTAATGCATCTTCTCATTTATTTACATATTAATGCATTTAATACTTTATTAGTGCATTTATTAATTAGTAGAGTGATTATTAATTTAACAGTTGGCTGTTAATGCATTTCTAGTGCATTCAGACTCTTCCCTTCCCACTTGTGCTGGGTCAGCCCCGCAAACAGCCCAGCTCCCTCCAAGCTGCTCCCTCTATTCCCCTCCTCAGCAAGGTGGGGTGAAATGGGACAAAGAAGCTCTTGTGTCAAGATAAAGACAAGGCAATCACTTACTGGTTATCATCACAGGAAAAGCAGACTTGATCTGGGGAAAAACAATTTAATTCATTGCAAAATAAAAAAGTTCAGGTGGTGAGGCACAAACATTAAAATAACAGCTTTCCTTCTTTACTTCCCAGGCTCAACTCCACTACTTCATCCCCAAGTAGCAGAGTGGAACAGGGCATGGGGGCTGCAGCCTATGACACTCCTCCACGGCCACTCTCTGTCCCTGCTCCACGTGGGGCCCCTTCTATGGGATGCCATCCTTCAGGACAGCTCTGCCCCTGGGGGCTCTCCCCAGCCTGCAGCATGTGTCTGCAGCACCCAGAGTCCCTCTTCCTCCCCACTTCCTCCTCCTCTGACCTGGGTGTTCCCTCCCCTGTTTCTGACTTCTCCCTTCTCCTCTGTCCTTCTGGTGTTTTCTGCCCTAACACATCACCGCAGAGGTGCTACCAGCTTGGCTGCTCTCTCAGCACTCTCATTGCTTTGCTTTGGGTGGATGTCAGACTAAATGTCTTACAATTACCACGCTCATCCTTGTGCCCTTTTAACAGCAGTCTGTTGTTAACACTCTGTAAGGCTTCGGGAATTTCCCTTGTACACCAGGATGTGTTCACAATGAAGATAAGTGGGCCAATTATCTCATAGGCAGATCTTCCAGAACTCTTGAATATGTACCAAGACTTAAGCATATTTATGTGATATATATTTTTAATATCTTCACTCCCAATTTCTCCTGTATGTCACTTCTATGCTTTCTCTCTCATTTTGAATATAACATCCTGCTTTTTTCTAAATGCATAACAGACCTATTGGCTTTTCTGTACTTCTTCTCCCACATCTCCTTGCTATGGAGTTGCTGTGGCTGCTTCTGACTGTTTTTCAAGGATGTCCATCAGGTTCTGCTCTTTTCATGTCTCACTTTCGTATTTCCTAATCCGAGGATTTTCTGGCTGCTTTGAAGTTTCTCCAATAAGGCCATGCTGCAGTGCTACTGCCCAAGGATGTAGCAAACACACCCCGATGGTTTTCCTTCTTAACCCCTCTGATACAAGTGGTCCTGAGCTCCACGGTGAAGTAGATAGTGCTAATGCTGCTATTTTAAAAGGCATGAGATACCTCAGTTCACTAATACTATGTTCAAAATCTGTATCATTTCAGGCTGCATTTCAGCCAGGGCTCCAAGACACCCACAAGAGAGTGTGGGACTGCAGGCAGGCTTCTGAACACCATCAGCAGAGGCTGGCAGTGGTTTTCTAAAGACCTGGCTCCTGATACACACATAGCCCCGGCTTTTCAGACATGCTCCAGCAGTATTTATCTAAAACACAGGATCTTCTGTGACCTCTCCAGAGAGCTCATGGGTCTGGCTCTGAATGGTGGCTAAGAGGGGACTTGGTGGATAAGGGAGGACTTGTTGCCCCTCTACTCACTCAACAGGCTTTGGTGCATTTCCCGCATTAGATAGCAGGGACATGCCAGCTGCAGCCACCGATAGCAGTCCGCTTTGCAGAACGAGCAACAGTGTCCATTTCTGTGTGATCTCAAGCACAAACATCAGTAACAAAAAATGTATTGGCTTCAAATACGGCACTTCAATGAGAGCGAGCGAGCTACCACCGAAGTTAATTTTCACATGATACCTGCCACCTTCTTTTGCGAAAGGCTGCTTGAGTGACTCACATTCTCACCTACTGGTGTGCCAGGCTTGTTAAAAATGTACCGCTTGCTATTTGTCTTGGACCCACAGCTTTAAAGGGGTTTAAAAGAGATTTTAGCATCCAGGCTGGCAGTGGGATGTCAGCCTGCTCCCAGTGCAGCTCACTGCACTCCAGCCACCTTCCCTGCTGCCCACTGCCTGCAAAGGGCTGGTGGCACATCCTCCTGCCCCACAGATGACAGAGGGGACACCTGTCTGGCTTTCCCCAGCATTTTTGCTGTTCTCTGATTGGAATGCAAGGATATAATGCCACTCCAGTGTTGGGCTGCAAGGTCACATGCTGGCCTTGGGCACCCCGTGTGAAGGCTCTCTGCCTTCCCTCACTCTTTGGAAGAAACTTCAGACTCTTTCTGAAAAAGCGTTATCCTTTTTTTTGTTGTTGTTAACACAGAAACCTCAAGTCACCGATGCACTTCTCTAGTTAATATCACTCCACAGCATTTCCCTCCTTTTCCCTCCCTCTCCAGAAGTGACAACTTTCCTGTTTGTGCTCCCATTGCGTCACCCCCCCCTCCACATCTGCCCCGCATTTTTTTGCCTAACAGCATGTAATTAATCACCTCAGGTTTGTAATAAAACACGACGCCCATTTAATAGACTGAGTCACCAACAGAGCAAGGCAGAACTAGAACATGGGAAGGATGGTGGAGCAGATAAGGTCCTGTCAGCAGGCCCAGGGCGGGCCTGCACTGCACCGGGCTCCTCAGAGGGGCCTGCATGACACCAAGGCAGGGCCTGTCAGTGCCGCCTCACCACCTGGCGCTGCTTTGGCAGCTCTTCTACAGATTGGTCAACCCCTTCTCTAAGGGATGGGTATGAGCTGGGAGCTGGGGTGGAGTGGGGCCAGCACCCCTCTGGTGTCCCTCGTGGGGTCAGCGGGGTGCTGGGGGTGAGCAGAGGCGACCAAATACACACAGACCCCTGTAAAACACGCTGGTGGCCGTCACCGGGCTCAATGTGCGCTGGGGTCATGGACCAAAGCACCTCCATAGCAACACAAACACTTTCCTCTCATGGCTCAGAGACAGTGAAAGGTAATGATGCATTGGCCTTGTGCGGCTGATAAAGGTTTCATGGGCTGCGCTCAAACAGCTGAGCTGGCGTGTCTAGAAATGTTCCTCAGTGAGGAGCAAGGCCAGAAGTATTTTGGTTTCTGTACGATGCAGCAGTTGCAGAAAAATGCAGGAACAGTGGTAGCAGGAGATGAGGTTCATTTCAACATCAGAAATGCACAACATGCCTTTACAGTAGCACTGCAAGGTGTGATGTTTCAGAACAAAAACATTGGCAAAACTGAAAGTGCAATACCCTTATTTCAACAATGTGGGTGTCTGGGTGTGTGTATCCAGGCACACATAACAAAAGTAAGCACGGCTCATTTTAAGGCTAACACATCTGCAGAGTAAAAGCTGCAGGAGCTCTCTGAGCAAAGTCATTTTAGCTCTATTTCATGCAGTTATGCTTATTCCCATATGAATGTTTGTTAGAAAAAGCTTACCTGGAAAACTTTTATGATGCAACCTAATTACATTGAAAAAGAAAAAGCTTTATTCCTGTAAGATTTTATTAATAGTGAACAAAATGATGGGCTTTGGGGTTTGCTTCCAGCATTCAGCAAAATTCCTGTTTAACACTACGGGAAATGACTGGGTCTCTTCTCGAGGCACAGAACCCACAAATGGTGTAAGGGTGCGGAGTCACAGAGGCTCCAGAGGGAACAGGATCAAAGGGCAGAGCCAGTGCTGCCCAAGTTCTTGCAAGTCTTGTTTCTGAGTATTTCAACCACTTCGTAAACGTCTTTTTTTCAATTGGAATAAAAATTAACGAAGAGCTAACACTAACACAAATTACCTACCCTGCTTTTTATTGTTTAATGAATAATCTCCTTGCTTTATAGTGCTGCCAGGAGGGATAACGCCATGGTTAGGGCATGACTACACTGCCTGCTCCAAACCTGTTGGGTCCGCTCATCCCTGCCAGGAGCTGCTGGGAAACATGCACAGCTCCGGCTGTTACACAGCACGACAACCACTCCATGTAAACTACAGGGCTTCTCTTTCAGCCTTCTTTCTCTTAAGGTAAAAAGAATAAAAAGTACAAAAAATAACAAATCCCACACAATGAAACACCTGAAAGTGGTCTTCAGAAGGTCCTGAAGGAGAACCTGGAAGCATTTGCTTTTGGTGACATGTGGACACTGGAAAAGCCTCTTTCTGATTGCCCATCAGTTAAATTTTTCAAGCTGGGGAGGTGGAGCCGCAGAAACACCCCGTGTGTGGCTGTCAGGACATTATTTAGCTCCTCCATAGAGAACTCCAGCAGCTGGGAATGGCTCCAGATTTTCCTAAGGAAACACCTTCCAGCTGGGTATACCTCCATCTTCACTAAGCCATGTCAGCCCTACAGAACAGTCTGTTAACAGTTTACAGGTTGTACAAAACCTTCAAAATTCAAGTGTCACCCAGAAAATGTTTTGCAAGTGGGAGCAGTCTCCAGCTGTTGGGATTTCCTCCTTCCCTATGAAACCGTCCATAAAGGAAATTCAGTGTCCGCTATTTTCATTTATTTACTTATTTAAATAGCTGCTCAATCAATCTGATAAGTCACCAAAGCTAAACTAGACCTAAGGATGGCAGTGACCATGCCATCATTTTTAAAAAGGGTTGAGGTCAAAGATTTTTATGATGTTTAACTCTTTTACCTTCCATTTGACAAAAGGGCAATTCCACTGGTCTTCCTACCGGAGAAGGAAAAAATGTTTATTTTGCTGCAGAATTTCCAGCCTCAAGAACTGAAATTCTGGCTGAGATGATCAGGTTGCATTACAATGAATGGGGAAAAAAAAAAAAAGAACCCTACAATTAGCCCCCCATCTTTGGTTGAGTATATCATTAATCTCTTTTTCAATGCATTTTTCACAACCATATGGGCTATTTCATCTAAACAATAACGAGAAACAGGTGCCAGATGAGCCCTTACAAGAGGCATATTTAAGAAAATGCGAGAAAGCAAGGAAAATATCTCTGCATGCATCGCAGCCCAAAGCAGGTTTTTCCTCAGTACGGAATCTGCCACAGCCAGTTCTGCTAAATTCAAAATCCGTTACCATCTCTCGTCCTGGGGTTTTGCTAAAGTGATTGCGTCATCGCTGCAAAAGCTTTAAATAAAATCAATAGAGAAAAATAAAAGTTTTCCGTATTGATTTTTCTATTATGACCTGAATTTCTTACAGCACAAAGAGAGGTCTACACAGTAAGACATTCTGTAGCACCATGGAGTGTCCCTGGCCTGTGAGAATTGTCACTGAAGCGCAGCTCTGCCGAGGAAACAAGCATCAAAAAGTCGAGGAGCTCAGTGTGAAAACTGACAGCTGTGTAAAATACCTGAACTTGTCACCTGAATTTGAAATAAAAATCAAAAGTCAGATTTATACAAAAATCCAATTTTTATTAAACTCTGGTCACAGAAGAGAACAGCTCAGTATAAAATCTCTAACAAAGTGATTTTATAATGCAGCAAACTCCATCTCCCACAGCCACAAGCTTTGGTCAGGGGTGCACAATACACAATGTTCATATCACGGAATACAAAACTGGAGTTTCTCCTCAGATTTTATTATTATTTTAAGCATGAAAAAAAAATAAGAACTAATCCTTACGGCAAACTGAAAACAACTTCTATGTCTTGGTGAAACCAGAAGCTCCAGTTCTGCAGCGATGCTCTGACAGCATTGTACACGAAACGCATGGCTGTGAGGAGGCATTTGAGGCTGTGAGATAAGTCAGCTCAAATGCCCCAGTGACAACACACAGCAGGAAATTCATTCCTGAACACACACAGCATCCTTCATCCTTGGCTTATGTCAAGCAACAGAGAACTGAAAAGCTACAAATACTGAACCTGGATCCACGTTTTTTCAGTGTTTCAATGTCAAGCTGTTGGCAGGAAGCCTTTGGCCACACCGTGGCACAGCCGGTGTCTTGGGGGTGGGCAGAACTGCAGCAAAACTCTTCTTTGGCCCAAACACTTCTCCTGGCACTGTAACATTCTGCTCACTCGCAGCTACCCCAAGGTCTCGCTGAGAGTCCACCCCACTTCAAACTAACTTCAGTGAGCACGTGTCTGACCTGGAGACATTCACAAAAAGGCAAGCAAGCAATAGGAGCTCTGCAAGTAGCACTTTAGCAGTTATACTGCAATTTTCATCTTTACAGAGCTTGGTGTTGTTGTAAGAAGCTACACAGAAACTCTGAAAAAGATTATTGATCGGAGACTGCAGAGTGACTACTCATTATTTGCCAGGACTCCCACTCGCAGCAGCTGCGGTTAGAGATTGCGGGCTCCCGTTCTCTTTATTGTAAGACAGAAAGCATTTCTTTAAAGCACTTCAGAATGTCCTTACGCATGCTATTTGTATACTGCAGTGTCCATAAATAATAGACACGTAGCAGTAACAGGTATACAGCAGCTACACAACAGCCACTAACCTCCTGCAGTACCTAGAGGCAAGGGCGTTCTGCCCAGAGGATCCAGTGCTGCATGTCTCCCAGCTTTTGGCCCCCAAGTTGGTTCTTGCCCCTATCTGGTTTTCTCTCACCACTACACCCCGAAGGACAGCAGCACACAAGCAGCTTGCTCATGAAAGAAACGTACAACAATACCTTCACAGGGTAACAGCCCTCATCCTAAAGGTAAGGGCAGGCAGCACTTACCTTTGCGTCATTTAAAGAACCAAAGGTTTCCTCTCATTCAGCAGATTGAAACCTGTCTGATCAGGATCTGGCAGGCAGCGGTGGCTCCGTACCAGCTGGTATCAGTTCCCACACATTGAATTGAAAGGCTTTTTTAGTCAGCTATCCCCTCTGTCTATCTGTCAGAACTGCTGTTCTAGCACCACCCGGTCAGCGTGCCCCAGCCAGGCCCTGGACAACCGCAACCGCAGTAACCACGGCAGCCATGATACTGCCCACCAAGAACCCTGGCAATCCTCTTGGGAATCAATCAAAATGGGATGTTGCCGGCAAATCAGGTGATCACTACCTGCGTGCATGTGTTCACTAGGCTACTTCAAAATTACGAACAGGCAGGGAAGGGCACAGGTCCATACTGCTGCCTTCAGAAGTGCCTTGGAATAAATGCTTTGTTTGCATCCAGAACTGTTGTGATAGCTGTGATGACAGGAGCTGAGCAAGCAAGCAGGTAATGCAGCCCTTCCCCCTACCAAAATTTCCAGGAAGAAGCAAACAACACAGTAAAGAAAACCTAACATGGAAAATAAGGGGTCCAGTCTGTTCTACTGAATCATCTGACGCATCTAACTTCACCCCATTATTGCTAACTACTAGTAGGGAACAAGTATCATGGAAAAGATGCCTGGATAGAGTGCTACTATCAGCGTCTGTTAATCATCCGATGAGCAAGTCCTGCTCTGTACGCTGTGTGCGTTTTCTGGGAGGATGCAAGCAATGAATTGAAGCAAGAGCTGCAAATGATGTAAGACATAATTGACCACACCACATTCTGCTATGATGGCAGACTTGATTCTCTACTACCTGGCACGCAGTGTCTACTTGCATTTTGGTGCCAGGAGTGCAACATGGGTGCAACTCGATGTTATAAACTTGATTACACAGATGGTAGTTACGGACTAGCCATGAAGAAACCTATCACACACAGCAACAGGCACAGGTGAATTACATCTCCTGTCAAAAGCACTTGATATTCTGTGGGGTGAGAGACCCGTCATTAGCACCACAATGCAGTGTCCAGCAAAAGCTAAACCACATGGCTTTTTGTTGCACCCTTTTCCAAGACCTAAGAATGGGTAGTCTTAAATACAGGGTGCAGCTTCACTTACCGCCACCTTCTTAAAACAGGAGATGTAAGGCTGACTGAGGCTTCACAGCAAAAACCATTACAGATTCGGGCTCTGCGTGCACCTAGCACTGTGCTGACCCTTCCCCCCCTCTCCCGCACAACCAGAGCAGGAGCCCCGGCACTGCGTGGTGCTAGGAGCACAGGAGAGGCCTCTTCCACCCCAAACGTTCTGTCTCTCCCCAGCTGAATCATAGAATCATTAAGGTTGGAAGAGACCTAGATCATCTAGTCCAACTGTCCACGTACCACCAAGACTGCCCATTAAACCATGTCCCCTAGTACCACATCTAGATGTTTCTTGAACACCCCTGGGGACAGTGACTCCACCACCTCCCTGGGCAGCCCATTCCAGTGCCTGACCACTATCTGAGAAGAAATTTTTCCTAATATCCAACCTGAACCTCCCCTGGTGCAACTTGAGGCCATATCCTGTTGTCCTATTGCTTAAGAGGGCATATGGACAAAAACTGATGCTGATATATGTGCTGTACAGGCAGAATATACTCCAGGAGAATTGTAGGTGAAGTGGATGTCATATTTTCAGTTAGTTCTGCCAGGGTGACACCAAAGACACCACACTTTAGGGCAATATCCAAAAATCAAAAGTCCCCCAAACCTTAAATTAGGAGCGTATACCAGAAAAACGTCTCTCAAATTTATGGGCTACATGACAGATTACACCAACACAATGCTGAGACATCAGCATGCCATTCAAAGATGGGACAGGACATTCTGTGGAATGCATAAAACCAAACTCAAAACAGCATGAAAAAAGTAATGTTTATTTTTGTTGTTTACAAAAGCATTAACACCTTATGCAAAAGCAGCATCCTGACCCATACATTTCCCTCATCCTCATGGGATATTGGCAGAAAGCAAGTATTTTTTCTGTTCTTCAGGGTTAAACACACTCTGCTGATGTAAATAGGAACCACCTCACTGATTTCCAGAGCTCTGACTGCTGACACTAGCAAAGGGGCTGACCTGTCAGAGCACAACACACTGAAATGTCACAGTGGTGACTTGCAAGTGCCGAATTGTCATAGTCTGTGCTTCTAAGCTGCATACACTCTCCGGATACTCCATAAGCTCCCCATTCCCCTCCAACTGAAACAGACCTGATTTGAATACTTGTTTACAGGTGATGACTGATCCCACGCTAACGTGAAGCAAGGCTTACTTTTATGCGCCATGAACAATTTTACTCAAGCTTTCAAAAGAGAGCAAGTGTGCTCAAAAGTGTTTTTAGGAGGGAGGTCTTTGAGCACAACAGCTGTTTACTCCTTTCTTACTCATCTCCCCAGCACCTGGATGTTAAATACTTATTCTCAAGAAACAAGGTTAACCTGAAAAAGCGTGCAACATTTTTATTTTGCCTTTGTCTTTTCCTCTCGATCTGGAGCTGGAAGTAGGTAATGGTCATATAATCAAATAGCCCATGCTTTCGAATCTACAGATAAATGTTTATTTATGTATTTAAGTGTTCTCTTAAAAGTATTTGATTGCAATGACTTCACTTACCTGAAGCAGATTACTCACACTGTTTCCTAAAATGATCCCTACTAGAAGACAACATAATTCCTCAGCTCCTCTGAGCTGAGGTTCCTCCCCTCAGAATCTGTAGCTGATACCTCAAATTTATTGCACTAGGAGACCAGCTCTGGCTTGTCCATCATCCTATGTCTAAAACGATTGAAAATACTATTCATATATGTAAGACTGAAACTGGATCTACAGATCAGTGAAAACTGCTTCATTCCACTGCTCGAGCTGTAGGAACTATGCTATCAGTTCCTGCCAACCTTGCATCTAAGAAATATCATTTACTTCACACACTGAAAGAACCTGTTAAGAATCCCTATACAGGTGTTTACATACATACACGTACACACACATACTATGTGCGTGTGGGTGTACGTGTATATACACAGGATTTGTTTTAGTTATTTTACACTGAGCAAAGCACTTAAAGAATCCAACAACTGTCACTGCTAGAGATGAGGCTGAGTGAAATGGTGTCACCCATATGGCATCAAATAGTTGTACGACTGGTCCAAGAGCTTCAGAACTGTTAGCAAATCATTATTTTTCAATGGCAAAAAACAAAATTTCCAAATGGCTTGAATTTCACTTTTAAAAAAAATGGAAGCATTCAAAAAAAAAAAAAAAAAACACAGGGAAAATACTTTTATAATTTAAATTTCAATTCTGTGTAATAAACATTTCTATACATATACTTTTGTGGCAAAATTGTGGAGCCTTGGACTAAATGATGACGTCAACAAAACTGGCAGTATCTCACTTATGCAAATTTTGAGAAAGAAAAATCTGCATAGTCAGAAACAGAAGTATTGCACTCATGACCATGCCTACAAAAATGCACATTTAGTAAGGCCATTATATTCAAGATAAAAATGGGACTCAAGCCATGAACAGTCAAATATACCATAAATAGATCTAAGGAAGCCATAGAGCAGAAGACGGACTCGAAACAGCAGCACTGCAGGCCCTTAATGTGATTCTTTTCCCCATGGAACTGCTAATCTCTTGAGCTGGTTTTATCCACGTGTCCAGACAACACGATGTGCATCTACGCATGCATTCTCACAATGCATTGTCTCACTTTTTTCTTAAAAGTTACCAAATGACCCAGAACTTGAGGGCAGGATCCCACTCAAGCTTTGCCCATAAAGTTCAAGTTGTTATCATCAACTTTAAGCAGCTTCCATGCATGCTGGGAGGGAGATATTTGACTTCTGATTATTTTAAATATTTGCCAACATGCAAGCTATAATTCTTACTTTACAAAGCGTAGTAAAGGATATAGTTGAACTTGTACTAGAATACTTCTCAGTATGCTCTTTTGGAGCTCGATCACATTAAGCCTATCAGTTTATCCAATCTGGCTTACAGAAGGAAAGACAGAGCAAGCAACCAATTCAGCATGAAACAAGGAATGGTAGAAATTTACAGGTTAGCTGCCCACACTCCACGTCAAACAGAAACTTCCCCTTTATCAAAGCGGGGTAAGCTACCTTGAATTTATACTAGGCTAAGAGCATCCAGACCAGCTGTTACCCTGGAGCAGGAGGTGTGCTGTAAATCTGCTGTCCAACTTGCTCTGTAGTTATTTGCTCCATCAGCCATTCCAGAGCTATGCAGCCAGCCAATATTTCGGCTTGTTAAATGCAGTGGCATCCACCCAAGAAAGAAGGATAGACCACGTTCCCTCTTCCTCATGCCATATTACATAAATACATGTCATGTAAATGCAAAAAAAAAAAAAAAAAGCATCAAAAAAAGCATCATTACAAAGGCTGGAATTATCACAAGACAGAACAACAGATAGGAAAATTAGTGGTCACATGCATCACAGCTCAGCAGAGACGTTCTCTCCCAATCCTATGTTCTTACATAAAATCCATGGTGGTGGATATTACTGAAGAACCACTCCTGCAGTTTAATCAACTCCAGCATTAGGAATTATTTCCCAGTAAAACAGGCCATAACCAACCCTTTCTTCCTATGATCCATTTTTCAGGTTTAGATACTTTTCATCATAGTAACAAGAGACAAACCCAAGACAGAAAAGATGTTTGTACTGTGCAAAACAGGTCACAACAGGCAAACGGATGTCTGAGATGCAAAAACTATTAAACGTGCCACACACTTTACTCTCTGTACCTAGAGCTGTGTGCACTTTTTTTCCTGCAATAACGTTACCTCTCGCTCCATGCAAGTTCATCACTTAACAATGAATGTTTCTGACCAAAGCTGGGAAGAATGCATTTCAACAGCAACAATGCAGCTCTTGCAGCGATGAGCAAGGACCCTGGAGTTCAGGATGTGGTTTCTAATTCCACCCATGTTATGCTCATTGCACCTGCAGCAACTCAAAACTTCTCTCTTACTTCTCCAACTTTGTATGAAAGGGAAGTAACTCCTTTTTTTTTTTTTTTAGATTTCTTCACAAAAGGAGTAGCAGGAAGTCCATTAATGTATCAAGTAAGATGAAGAGCTGTCTAAAAGAGGCTTCTGCACGTAGTAAAAATTATGACTAAAAACTGTCAGCAGAATCACTTTGCCAATCAGGTTGAGAAGAACCAAGAACGTTTTGGGACAAGATTTTCAGAAGCCCATCTCCAACATTTGCGTTACAATGGTGGCCTGACTACTAGCAAGACTTTGTCTGCAAGTGTCTAAACAAGTAGAGTATCAATGGGCATCAAGCAGCAGCAGCGTTTTCAGCACTGTGTATCCTGTATTTAGTACTTTATAATTCAATTCTCTCCCTCCCAACAAAGTAACCGTCCTCCTGTTAGCATGACTATCCATACACACTGCACTTCTGAACAGAATTAGATGTTGTTTTCTCTCCATCATAATGTTATCTTACAGTTCTCAGTGTCAGTCAGCACTACAGGTTTAACGCAGGTCACAGATAACGAAGCCACAGGCCCATTTTAATTGCTTGCTTCACACAGTGATTGTTTCATATGTATCAATTCTTAAAAGGTTTTTTTCACTTAGCCATACTAAAAATACCACTTCAAAATTTAAGTTCACATTAAATGAAAATATTGATGATTTGACCAAAAATACCTGGAAAAAAAAAATCCCTTTTACTCCCAAAGGAAATAAAATTTCCTCCTAAATTAGTGTTAACGGATATTTAGATTAGAGGACTCTGTATTTCAGAAATCAGTTATTTAATGCTCAATATTCTTTTCAGCAGATGAAGAGGTAGGTAAATTTCCACACAAGGAAAAAACAAAACAAAACAAAACAAAATAAACCAAAAAAAAAAGCCCTGTAACAGACACTAAATTAAATCAAGTAATGTCTGAAAAGTCAAACACTGTTCTGACAGCACATAAACACGATGTTTCGGAAGATACTCTCCAAGGAGGACAAGAAAAGTTGCACATTCTGATTAGATAATACGTCATAATTTGAAATTTAATTATTTTCTGAAAAGAAAACACAAGTATCCAAATGCTACTTCCTTCCCCCTCCCTTCCCCAAAGAAATGTGGGTGCCAACAAAACCAGTTGTATCAACGGTAGTTTTAACTTTTGGACTGCTAAACATGGAATTAACTGCAAGTCTTCCTTATATTCACCAACACCAGCAGTCTACAAATTTACACAGAGACCATATGCATGATAATTACATAATTACAATAGAAATTCAACTTTAAGTTTTGTTCTTAAAACAATCTTCATAAATAATGAAAATATCTGTGTTCTAGCTCTTCAGCAACCTAAGGTTAATTGGTACAGATAGTGTTTTTTTCTTCCTTTTATAAACCAAACTGTAGGTTCCTCACTGCCAACAACGGTTAAGGCCTGGATCAAGTTACTCTCCTTTTGCTTTTCCCTTTTTCTGCTTTTTTCCATTTTCCACCACTGCATTATTTTCTGGTTTGCTTACTCCATTTGCAACAGCACCATTTGCTATTTTGCCGTTCTTCACAGGTTCCTTGGGCAGCTTATATGTCCGATAGTAGAAGTTACCAAACAGGAAAATGAAGGTGATAGCATAGAAAATTACACCCCAGTGCATCCATTTAGGGAAAGGACAATCAATATAAATAGACAAGGCTGTGTGGCCAATAGTCACATGGAACTGCACCTGAAAGACAGAAAATACATAATCAAAAAGGTTTGGATAGATTCTGTAGGTCTGACTGCACCCGTGTATGCTTAAGTATTAATTAATGAAAACTGAAAAAAGAGAAGCAAGGGGAAACCGTATTTGGCTGTCCTATCATGCAACCTACACATACACTGAGCCAGGAGCATCAACTTCATTGAGTACCTGGCACTAGTTTGCAAAACACGAAAATTTAGAAGACAAGAAGAGATTTCTGTTTTCTCTGTCTTTTGAGAGGGTTTTTGCAATTCATTAGAAAAAGAAATAGTAAAGCAGCGTTAGCAAATTCACAGAACTTATCTGTGCTACTTTCTGAGAACTGAAATAAATACTTCTATACTTCCATGCTCAGGGCTGTCTTACTAGCCCTGAAGTAGATTTGAAAACCAGAATAAATAAATAGAAAAATATATAAAAATAGAGACACGTTCAATTGCAAGTAGATTTTCCTTTAGTTTGTTTTTTAAAGCATGGTGGTGATTTCACTGGATTTAGAATAGGACAGCCAGATGCCCGGTAACTGGCTGCTTGCATATGTGGGTGGGGAGGAGGGTAGTCAATGACAGTCTAGGTTGAACTGTGAAGTCATATTTAGCCTTTTCCAGCCTAATAATAATCTTATCATGCCATTAAATGATTACTTTGTGAAAATAAAAATCTCTTTAAACTTAAAAATGCCCATGAGCAGTAATAAGTATTTAAGAAGACCTTTTCACACAACAATGGTTGTATACTTAAGCAATTATTTTAGCTGCTTAATTACATTTAAGAACATAAACATTTCTAATTTGTGAGTATAGGACAGCTGAACACTTTTGGAAGGGACAGCATCTGTTCCAAAGCCATCTAGAAGCAAATCTACTCAGAGGCAATAACTTCTGAAATAAATGGAGAAATTTTACTTACCAGTTGCAGTATAGTCAAGTATCGTTTCCACCACAGGTATTTCTGAACTTTAGGGCCACAGGCAGCTAATCCGTAATACATGTACATAATGACATGAATAAACGAATTCATCTGAGCTCCAAAAAAAGCTGTCCAGAAACAGAAGGAAGATTAATGTAATTTTGAAAGAAAATCCACTCCAGTATTATTCATGTGATAGTCAACGTTACAAATACAGGGCACGCTGAGCTTCCATCTTTGAAATATTCAGTTGCATAGTGTAGGCCTGAGTGACGACGTGCACTGACACAAATATCTATTTATGCAAGTAGATGTCACTACTCTAATGGAACTACTTTTGCAAAAACTTTTCATAAGGTTTTTGTTGAACAGAATTAAGTCATGGATTACACATTAGTTATTGTAGCATGATACAACAATGGCTTTGCTAAGGGACTATTAAAAGTAGTGTTTGACAGCGTAAAGCATAAAGCAGTTCCAGGTTCTGAACTTCAATCTGTTAATCTGTAATGAAACGTGTAAGGTTCACACCTCAGCAAGACATCAAGAAACTCATATGGAAGGTTTGATTAAAGAGATCAAAAAACAATACAAAGCAAAACCTCAGTTGTGGTTGTAAGATGTTTAAAGGGCATTGCAAAATCAGCCTAAACAGCCCATCTTTAGTTTCTTTATTTATGACTTACAATATCCAGTATTCTTAAATACATGCATAGTACTTCCTCAGAATGATCCATGCTGCAAACAAAGATCATTCCTCATGTTTGCATTGAGATCTCTTTGTCAAGATTAGCAGACATTTAACAGTAAGAAATGGCATCTCTTTAAGGCGTTCTTACACTCCTAGAGAGGCTCAAAAGGGAGGTGATGTGTAAGATCAAGACAATGCAGACAACAGCTGCTGAAATCAAACAACTCAGATACCCATCTGTGGTAAACTAGCAGGATAAACTGTTAGTTAATTTATAACAGATCTGTCTCTGTATACAATACGTTATCTACTAGAACAAGACATTTATAGTAAATGAGAGCCTAAAACCCAGTTACGTAAAGTACTATGGTGGATTGACAAAAAGTTAGTTTGGTGTTTACTGTATGTTATTCTCATATCTTAAGCCTAAAAGCATGTTACAAACAGAATTGGTTGTTTTCCCTGAACCCTCAGTTCCTCATATTTTGAGAGGAACAAATGAAACAACAGGAACAAAGGTACTATTTAGGAAAGGGAGGATGTGGCAAGAACAATGGAATAAAATTCTTTCATGTGAGTCTTAGAAAGAAAGCAGGAAAAAAAAAAGGCTGATAAGGAATTATACACTTGTGTCATGAATGAGTTTAAAAAGATAATTGATACATTTATTGGCTCACCTTCAAGAGAAGGTTTCAGAATTTTATATATGCCTCTTTATACAAAAAGAAAGCAAACCCTAAACTCGGGTATAATGCCAAAACATCATCTCCATTAGCTTCACTACATTTGCACACAGATTGTTGCCCATAATTAGATTTTGCAGTTCTCTGTATCTGCAAAAATTAAAGTTAGGCAAGACACATTCATCTTTCTATTTCATACAGAACAAGGATAATTTTGGAGATAGAACTTCAGGCTTGCAACCGATGCCCATGAGGGAAAAAAAAAAAAGTTTTGCAATTCATTAGACTATGGCCCTGGTACCTCTTCCTCCCCCACATTTCCCACAGAGAAAGATAAAAGATGCTAAGGCTACTGCACTGCTCCAGTGATATTTGAACAGCCTTCTATATAACATTGCTAAGTCCAATAGAACTTTCTTCCATTGATTATAAACAACAATAATTCTCCCTTATGTCCACTCAAAGTATGTGAGGAAGGAAACTCACCTTGTCCACCTGCAACCCACTTAATACCAATCCACCACAAAGTGAACATGGTGAAATGGTGATAGACATGAAGGAAACTAATTTGGTTGAATTTCTTCCTCAGGATGAAGAACACTGTATCTAGGTATTCAATTCCTTTGGAGACATAATACCACCATAAAGCAGCAGCTATCTGTAATCAGAAAAATAAAAGAAGTTTTAGTGATTCTCATTTCCAGTTTGAACGGAATAAAATTATCTCCATCTATCTGCTGCAAGAGAAGAACACCTCTTCCTTCCTCAAATCCTGGTAAATGTAGATGTGGAGTCATGAAACATCTGACGGTATTGGAGTAAAAACAAAAACAATACTCCATTCATCGACTCTGGATGCAGCAGTAGTATTCTGAGTATACTGCTCACAAATCACTACAGTAAAAAAGAGCTAAAAGAATTAAGGGCTTTACTATTTTCCAACAGTTTACCCATTAAACACAAGGAGCTTGTATTCTCATTCTGTACCTTGAACTTCGTGGGAGAAGATTACTCCAGGGCTTCCCATACTAATGGGGCAACACTGATGCTCTCAGAACAACGACGCTGAAACTTCATGGTAAAAATGAAGCTGCAAAGGCTGAAACTTCACACAAAATTCTTTCAGTATCGCAGGCATATTGGTAGGAGAACACCAAATCATTCTATAAGCTAGGTGAGGTAAAGATTTCACATCTCTTAGGGCAATATTCCCCTCAGCTTCTTCTGGTCTATTCAAAAACCCTCTCTGGAAACCAGCATTCCCTCAGTGGCTACGTTCCATTCAGGGAATAGAAAAAATGAGATCATGGAAGCCACACAAGCTGCAGAGATATAACCCATCTATCCAACAGAGCAGTGCTACACACCCAACCTTCCCCCCATCCCAGTCCACCAATTACAGTAGATGTAACACGAACGTGGCATCCTGCCAAAACCAGAATATTGCTATACCAGGTAAAGCCCAGAAGTTCTGTGCAGCAATTTGCTAATACCATGATATGGGAGCATGTTGTTGGTGGGTACTCCCTTCCAGGGCCCAGAGCATGGCAACAAGTGTAGTTCCTGGCATTGCAAGTCAACTAGCTTGTTATGCAAGGGTGGGACCAGAACGTATCCCAGATGGTGACTCACAAATAGAGTTTAAAAACAAACAACTAAAAAAAAAAAAGATGAAAATGGCACCACCAGCAAGGAAAGCAGGCAATGTCATAACACACCTATTTGTAAGAAGTGTACCTTGTCTTTCAGGACTCATCTGAAGGCAGATCAGACTTTCTTACCTTAACATACAGTGAAATAACTCCACCACCCACTCAGTCCCCAGGGAAGATGGACGAAAAAATTAGTAAGAGAGCAGCACCTTCCCCTCCCAAATAAACATGTACTGTAAGATTTAAGAGTATGGATGAGTGGAAGATATGGGAATCGGGAGAATGAGCAACAGAGAACAATGCTATAGCCCTGACTGCTGTTCTCTCCACGTCTTCAAAAAGGCCAGAAAGGAATGTGTCTCTCCTCAGAGTAAATTTTTTCCAACCATAATTGGACTGGGGACACTTTAAGAGATTACAGCAGAAGTAAAAAAAAAAAGAAAAAAAGAAAAGCAGAAGAGTGTCGCAGTTCTGCATTGCAGACTCTGCAGTTTCCCAAAGGGACTGCACAACTCACTGATGCCAAGCTGCAGACTTCTGTATAACCATTACTCTGCACCCTTCTCCCTCGATGGACACAGAACAGCCTACTTCAGAACTCAGAAAGAAGAGGTAAATTTTGTTACTCTTATCTAAAAAGATATTAATACATGACAAAGTTTCAGAGATGCTTGTTGAGAGAAAAAGGACTCCCACAGATATCGGGGTTCCCAGACATGCATGCAAGCTGCAAGAACTATCAATATATGTTACCCAATACCCAGCACAGCTCTGCCTCTGGGACAGATAGTCATGTAATGACACCCACATCAAGGCTTTGTCTCACACCCATGGATGAGCGTTACAGTTCAGCATCTTTCACAGATCTTTGCTAAAGCTGCATCTTTTAAATAAATTAAGATAAACATCTTTTCATCTCATGAGCTGACAGTAAACACTTTGGAGTGTATCCATAAAATGACACGACAGCACTACAACACACATGCTCTTTGGAGGCCCTGTTTTCTGAGAAAACTGCGAAGAACCCATAGGTCAGTTACAAGCAAACTGCCAGAAAAACTCAAACGAAGCTGCTGTGTATTTTGTTAGAGAAACAGTGGAATAATAATCCATACTTGTAAATCTACTGTATGACATAGAGCAAAGTGTAAGTGGAGAAAAATCCAACACAAAATTTGTATTTTAAGCACAGAATGCTTCTGGAAAGTCATTTAACACTTTATTCCTCCTCTTCTGAATTTTACCTCCTTGCAGAGAAAGCAATTACAGCCCGTGGATCAAAATCAACTGAACTTTTGATTAAAATGCTTCCCATCACTTAAGAATAAAATCAGCCTCCATCTCGTTGCAGGATTATACCTGCTGGTTCTGTGTTTATTTAGATCTTTTGCCTGAAAGCTCTTTTGCCCTCCTGCTTTCTGTTTTGAAGTTTTACTGCCATTTATTCTCGCAATTGACAAGTTTCAGATATTGATCTAATCTCACAGCTCCCAATGTCTTATGAAGGCATTTTGATCATTAGCTTACCAATGCAGAAAAAAATGAAACAGATGTTACATCCTTTTCCCAAAGCCATGCATGCACTCAGTGACAGAGGGTGGAAAGAAAGTAGAACAATACATCGGTACGTAAGCTACGTAGGGAGTGGATGGTTACTATTAAACCTCTCCTGTAAATCATCAAAAGTTATAACCAAACGTGTAGTCTTTCTTTGGACACTGAACAAAAGAAAGATTTAGCTTAAAAGAAAATATGCATTAAAATAGGTGTATTCCTAAAAGGAATAACACTAGCCATGATCATATCATTTCTGGCAGTTTTCATATGCATCAATCTAAATCTGTTAAAACACCAGATGGCACAGAAAGATTACATTATAGCCTAGGATTAAGGGGGTCAACAAGAGGTCCAATCCTATGAACTCTGCTTGCTGCAGAGTTTTTAAACAGAGGACTGTTTTAGCACGGGACTCTGCTCCTGCAACCTTGTTCCTCATTTGAGGCTGGAGATGATCATCCAGTAAGGAGTTCAATGGGACACAAACTTCTTAGCAGGTAACAATAACACATGAGTTCTCTTTAAAAGACATTAACTTTTCCCCTGCTTCATTTCTAGCGTTTCTTATAGGACCACTTTTATTAAAAGTCAAGATCCCTTTTCACAGAAATTTAAATTATTATTTCATATGAGGAATCGATTCAAGCAACAGATTTGTGGAAGGCTATCCCCTGAAGAACCAGGGAAACAAAGAGATCACCTCCGACTCAGAAGGCCCGCAGATTGCTGGCGTTGCCCTACACAGAGCAAGTGCCACCACATGTCCTGTCTTAGACTGCTCTCTTGAAATAACTGCTGGCTACTGTCTTGAGACAAAATGTGGTTTGGGAGGAAGATGAAAGACACTCTTTGTCATCTGGGATGGCCAAAACTTTGGTTTGGAATTGTATACCAGCTCTCTGTACTCCCTGCAGGAAAAAAAAATAAATGAATGGCTTCTTGACCCCGTGCTTTGAGCAGGACCTTTGGTCAAACATGGCCACCACACGGCAACTGTGTCGTGGCACTTTTCCCAGAAATGAAAAAGATACAGAGGTCATACCAGGACTTCCAAATTTTCATTCATACCACCATGCTCAATTAGTTTGACAGTGTTTGTTCCAGCTTTCTAGATCCCATACTAAAGCATGATACACTGAAAAAGCAGTGTATTCTAGACTCCTTAGATGAAGTACCCTTGTAGAAAGTACAATTTTCTACTTGCTACTTATTGTCGTTAATTGAGAATTTACTCAGGAGAACTAAGAGATAATGATCATAAGGTTCTTCTCTGATAACATACTAAACAATTACTGTAGCACTTCAGAAAACTGATTTTTTTTTTCCCAACTCATCAGTTGCAAATTAAGTATGTTAAAACCTAGAAGTTCAGAAATAAAGTCTATGCAAATCCACAAATCCAAATTTGCAAAATCTTAACAAGTCAGGAAATACAAAGAATCTTTGCCAGATGTATCATAGGCGATCAATATGTTGTGTTAGCCATTTTGCCTTTATTTCATTATTTAATAATCCTTTGTTTCTCATATTAAACAAAATAGAAGATGATTCTGTTGATCAGGTCTGATCCCTGTACAGCCTCCCACAAGCAAATGCAGCTGGAAGTGAGGCTATGAAACAGTTCTTGTGTACGAACTGTCACTATCTCTTCTACTTAACTATCATAAAAATCCCTTTCACTTATGTCACCACAGTCCCTCACTGCCATCCAGCTGAGTATCAGGGCATTCTATTTTGCCTGTCTATTGAAAAAACAAATAAACAACACAAAAACCCTATCAAGCATTTTTATACTTTAATCATTTTGGTTAAAAACAAATTATTAGCATAAGTATTGAAGCAAACAACACAATGAGTGCACAGTCATGGCAAATTCAAGAGATAGGTGACTACCACTGAGCCAATAATAATAATAATAATAATAATAATAATTCTACAGAGCTGTTCTGCACTATGAGGCATTATACAAAAGTTATAAGAAAGAAATTTGTCTTACTCAGTATCACCCATGCCACTTACAAAGGCTTTTGAGTACCCATTAATAGCCACTTTGTTGAAACATATTTTTCAAAATTTGCTACAAACATTCAGTGTATTTATTACTATAATACGCTTTCACTGCATTTTCAGGAACATGTTATAATCTGCAGAGGATGAAACTTGCAAGGACAGCTGCAAGATTCTCAAGAGTCAGCTCTGCCAGAAGATAAGGTTTAACACATGAGCTAGTCACAGCATTACAGAAGTTAACAAGCATCTGCACTTTGATTTTAATTTGAATGCTTTCCAAAAAACACACATTTAAAATCTAAGCTTCTGGAATGAAACGTAATGATAAAACATTTGCCAAAAGCCAGCAAGAGATCATGAAGCCAAACATGGGTAAAGTAGATAAAAAGTTGCCTCACCAGTATCAGTGAAGTGCAACCACAGTATATGCTGACAAATCTTACCTGCTTTGATCTGGAACTACACCTTTACTGTGGTTTCACTGTATCATAAACTGCAGCATAGGCTGGCAACCAAAGCATGGGTACAAAGTTTATCCTGGATCCTACAGCCAAGGCTGAAGCCAAGGATGGTATCTACCCTTCCGTGTAGCAGTCAGATGAAAGTTAATGCAAACACGCTGACGTGTTGTGATTAACCTTGCTATGTGTAATGTAATCAAGCCTGAAGCAGTCAGAGAATATAACGGGATTCAGTCATGGCTGACAGCACAACTTAGGAACACTGTTTTCAGACAAAACTTAAAACATCATGTAGTGTTATATATAACACACACCAATAAGGATATAAAAGAAATACTCACCCTAACTTCATAAACATTATCTGAATAATCCACAGTCTGGCAGACATAGCTGTACCCCCGAGCTCTTGATGACAAAAACAGCTGAAAATATTAAAGCCATGCATGAGGAGAAAGTTACTACATAAACCAAATTCAAAACAGTTATCAGCAAGTGCCTTGTTACATCAAACTTACCTGAAGTACCTAAAGTGTCCTTATTAGTCTTAAGAGTACTATTGAAGAAAGCCAGTACTTAGTTTTAACAGCCTGTTAAAATAGTGCCCATTTTTTCCCTATTAAATTAAAAACACTAATTTTCCTTTTGTGTGTTTCACCAGATAATTAGAGCCCTGAACAAATATCACCTTAAGCTATTCGAACACTAGTCTTCCTTCAGAGGGCTCCAGATTTGGAAACAAAAGATATCTAATTGCTTTCACTAAGAATGACAGAAACACAAATGCCATGACAGATTAGAGCAGAAAGAACTCCCTCCAATAGACAGGGATTAGACAATTTGGACCTACCATTCTTAGAACAATGTACCAATCAAAATCCATTAAAAATAGCCCTGAGTAGCCAATGCTGAGCACCCACAAAACACATTGAGAGACACTGCACGAAGAGTACAGCCCCACTTTGTGACAACTGGAATAGCCTGAAGAGCTCCTGTAGGGCCACTCCAAATAAACCGTGTTGCAATAATCCAAACAGGAGAAGATAAACTTGACATTTGTCAAGTTCCCATTGGAAAGAAGAGCACTTGTCTAGAGGTGTACAAGGTTCAAGTAATACTTTTAATGTTGACATTCATAGATGTTATGATCCAAGACTGTTTAAAGCCAGGTAATCCCACTACTGGGACCGCCAGTAGCAAGGTGCAAAAAGATAGCAGTGGAGCAGACATAACTGGTAAATTGGTAACAGTTACAGCACGGAATAGTGATACAACCACATCTCCAGAAGAAACAAAGGTAGCCACTGACTATTCTTACCCCTAATCTGACTTCCACCTCATTTAGACTGAACTTGAGTTTACTTCTGTATTTCGCCTTGCACACAACCAGATGCTGAGACAAGTGTTACTCAGGTAAAACAACATACACAATCTCGTGCAATTCTGTGCTTACTTGCTGCAGAACTGTTAAAGGAGAGAAATGAAAGAAGTCACTGTCCACAGCAAAGATCCCAAGAAAGAAATTCAACTACTTCTGTGTCACCCAAGCCCATTTACAAAATACTATAAAACCACTGCTCTCCTGTGTGGTCCCATATGGGCATGACCACGTTTGACCATACCAGAGAACTACAGAATAGCTTTGTGTGCACTGTTACAGAAACTCATCAATTTCTACTGCAGTCTATTGACTATTAGGCAATTTCACAAAAGTTCACTTGGCAAATGCAGTAATGAATTGACTTCAGTGGTGCCTGGTGACAGAACAAGGGGCAATGGGCACCACTGAAAAGAGCCTGGCCCCATCCTTTTGACAGCTGCACTTGGGGAACCTCCTTTGCTCAAGAAGATTTATTACTATATTGACCACAGTGGCAACTACCCTTTGGGCATTGAGTGTGTTTGGGTTTCCAGTGGTTGTCTTTGTATTTTTATCCATTTCTGTTAACATCAGCTAGATTGTCTGCAGCTACTCCTTCAAAATGGAGTAAGAAATACAAGACTTTGAGGCAAAATGGGGCTCTGCATCTGGGACTTGTGAATGTTCAGAGATAAATTTTCTCCTAAATCTCAATCTGAACTTGAGACCAACTCAAGTTGGTCTTGGACTGGACAACCTAGCAGTGCTTTATGGACTTACCATTTTAGTGTATGTTATCAAAGATGACCAACACACTTTGTAATCAGGATGAATATTTAAACAGCACTTAAATTTAAAACAAGATCTATGGAACTTATCAAAAGAATTTCACATTCAAATTCTGTTCTCAGCAATACCTGGAAACTTCAGTCATTGACAAAATACAGACTGTCATTTTACTTGCACCAACTACATTATTCATAAGAATTACAACAGGAGCACAGAGGTACTGTAAATTTCATATAGACTGAAGCAGAAGTTGCCTGGCTAAAGAGAACATTCAAAACTCAAATACTTATATCAGTCTCTAAGATTGAGAAAAGCTACTTCCTGTTGCAATTGTTTTATCAACAGCTTGATTTAACACCCATTGAATAGGAACCTACCATTTGGAATAGCAGAAAATTAGAACCTCCATCTGCACCTAAAATTAGGAGCTTTCAGCCTATCAGCAGCAAACATTTTTGCACATGGGGTAGTTACATTCGTGTATGAATTCAGAGGTTTGGAAATGCTACACAAATACACATATTATCCTGTAAGCAACAGAGCTTTGAACACGAACTGACCACAAGCCTGGTGTAATTCAGCTTATGGATAATACAAACTGATTTAAAAGTGAAAGAGACAGACATGGCAAAAAAAGCAGTGAACTCACTTCAGAAGAGTTTCAGTTTTAACCTGCCAACATGCCTAGGTTTTATCCATTCCCACAATTATCCTTGGGCGCAAACATTAAATCCTGTTCTCTCTGTAGTGTTTTATTACATATTTGAACTGTGCAAGGAAACAGTTTAGAAAGAATGACAACTGAGGCGTGCTGGCTAAGATTAGTTTTACTGAACCATGTCTTAAAAACAGCCTGAAATCAGTTGGTGATTTTATCGTAGCTCTGGGAAAGGGTCAATACAAAAAAAAAAATCTGATTTTCCTGTCAAAAGTGCAGAACAGACCACCGCAGCAAGGAGTTCTGAAATGCTGTTATTTTAACTGCATTATCTGTTTGCTTAGTTCTGGAAACAGAACTTGAAAATTCATGATATAAGGTTTTCCACAAAGGAGATCCTTAATCCACACGAGCAAAGTCACAGTAATATAAACTACACTTTAGGATTAGATGTATTGTGGACAGCTATCCCAGAATAAAGACTTTCAAACTGTTAAGTAATCCCACTTAGCTACTGATAAAAAGTAGTTTCCGCTGCACTGCTATTCATCATTTCTGTACAGAAAACCTACTATAGGAAAAACACAGCAACACTTCCTTAAAAGTAACCAACTCAGAACTCTGTAAGTAAAATATTAGAAGACTATCCTTTTATTTTTACTTAAAGATACAGTTCATTTTTATTTTTATTCTGATAGCTAACTTACAAACAAGATACTTTTCCTCAATACAGCAGACATCTGAATTTATAGAAGCAATAAATACATTAAAGAAACCATCAGATAGCATAATCTCTAATAAGATATACTCTGACACACTTTCGGATTATTAGAAAGAAAAACCAGTTACAAGTGCTAAATCGCTATGGATTCCAGTAATTCTGTAAGATGTTCACACTAACACAAATCTAAGAAGATCTTGGACCAGACAGTATACATATTCTTTATATAAATCCATTTAGTACATTTATTCACAAATACAATGTGCCTAACTACAGAAACAATCATGTCAAAGGCAAACTCGGCTTTAAAAAATCTGGCCCAAACCTCCTACCACAGACACCATAAATACATAAGATTTTAGTTTTGCATCTGTAGATGCCCTCAAACCTTTATAGGAATTCCCTCCTGTGAGAGTGCATACACACCTCTTTGAAAATGAAGAAGTTGAGTAGAACCATTCCAAAGTTGTAAACAACCAACAGGAAACGTAACTGGAAGGGCTCTCTTGTCTTCATCCATTTGGGGCCCAGCCAAACGGTGAGGAGATAAATAGTGCTTATAGTCAGTGTTGGAAACGGAGACTGCATCAAGGGCCAATCATCGACTCGTTTGTCTGGGGAGGATGAAGCAAACAGAAGAAATCAAACTCTAAACAAAACAAATTTCATCATCATTTTAGTTCATTAAATATTTGTTAAACACTACTTTCTCCTGGAATAGCTGCATCACATAGCAGGAACACAAGAGTCTCATTCTAAAAGGGTGAAAGCAAACAGTTAAAAAGAAAAGGAATCACATTACCTCACATGGAGATTCACTATGTCAAGCAAGTTCTACTGTCCAGATCTACAGTCCAAAACAACAAGAAACAAAAACAAAACCACAAACCAAGTGAGCCTAAACCCAACCCAGTAATCCCTCAAAAATCATTTTGCTTATGATGATCAGTGACTACAGAAGCAATATAACCAAGTATTCATCCCCCAGGCTGTACACAGATCTGGGGTTGCCCTGTCCCAGGTACAGACTCCAGCACTTGCTCTTGTTAAACTTCATGTGGTTGGCAATTGCCCAGCCCTCCAATTTGCCAAGAACTCTCCGCAATGTCCCTCAACTCTCAAAGGAATCAACTGCTCCTCCCAATTAAGCATCATTTGCAAACTTCTGCAAATATGTTACTGAAAAAATACTAGATAGAACAGTTGAGCGGGACAGCTCCATTTAGAGCAGTCTATGCTACTATACTGGAGACAAAGTTCTTTTTAACAGTCTTCGAGCCACTCATAGGATCTAGCGTTGCATACAGGCTAGGGCCTAGAATTTGCTATTATAAGGCCTGGATTTATATCGAAAAAGCACTCTTAGCCTGAGGAACCAGTGACATATAGGATTAAAAGATGTTTCTGCCGCTGTGGAAGGATGGAAGAGACTACAGTAATGTCTCCTCACTCAGTGTTTCCCTCTGCCCCTGTTAGGAAGGCTAGTCTCTGGATATAGCAATAGATAGAAAGTAACTATTACAGCCCTGCAGGCACCAAGGTCAGTGCAGGAGGAGGACAGGAGGTGCTCCAGGCATGAAGCAGAAGCTCCCTGCAGCCCAGGAGAGGCCCGTGGAGGAGCAGGCTGTCCCCTGCAGCCCATGGGCACCACGTGGAGCAGATCTCCAAGTGCAGCCATGGAGGAGCCCACGTTGCAGCAGTGGATGTGGCCTGGAGGAGGCCGCAGCCCACGGAGCCCCCATAGGAGCAGCCCCAGGCCAAGATGCAGCCATGGAGAGGAGCCTGTGGTGGGGCAGAGGTCTGGGGGAGCTGCTGCCCATGGGCCCTGTGCTGGAGCAGTGCCTGAAGGGTGGGCCCCATAGTAGAGGGCTGCATTGGAGCAGTGCTTGGAGAGCTGCAGCCTGTGGGAAGACCACGCAGGGTCAGCTGGGAAGGGCAACACCCATGGGAGGGACCCATGTGGAGCAGGAGCAGAGTGGTCACGGAGCAGGGACAGGGAAGAAACATTATGGACTGACCACAGCCCCATTCCCCAGCGCTCCTCAAGGCGAGGAGGTAAGAGAGTGTGGTTGGGGAGAAGGTATTCGTAGTTTGTTTTTAGTTCTCTCTGGTCTGGTCCGTTATCAATAGGCAATAAATTACACTTAGTTCTCTACACTGAGACTGTATTGCCCACAACTTGGATGCAATGAGGAAGGCACAGAACAGCACTGCCATTCCTCCTCCACTTCTTTCTCCATGCCTTGGTGGCTGTTAAGAACATATATTAGAACCTTATTTTAGAAGCAGATTTAATGGAACCTTCTGTATTCCTAATAAATCCCACACATTGTGATCTACAGGAAGACAGCGTGTACAGCACTGACTCATCTTGCTTCCTGTTGATTTTACAATATTTAACCTGCAAATTGCAAATATGATATCATCAGTCCTAAAAAGAAGTGGAAAAGAAGAAATAGAAACCAGACTAGCTGCTTCCATTATGACTTTTAATGGACAAAGAGACAAACGAGAGAGGCAGTGTTGTCCTTGTGCAGGGAAACCTGCAGCAAGCTGGATGCTGCCAGAGTAATGGCAGTGAGAATTGCTGCAGCAGACCCTGACAGAAGCCATGGGCAAGACAGGGCAAGAAGCATGGGGAGGGGTAGGAAAAAAATCAGGTAAGCTGGCTGTGGGAACATCGGCAGTGAAATACAGGTGAAGAAAATGAGAAAAGCTGCCTTTTACTCTTTAGCAAGTCTCTGCAACAGACACTTCTGTTGCAATATAACATGCTCTGTGTAGAACAACTGCTGTACAGTGTAGTACGGTGAGCTGAGACAGGAAAGAACTGCCCCATTTTTCACTCCTCACAGAATATTAACCGTTGAAACTGCAACAGCTCTGCTGTGTTGCAGTTATTACACTGTGGTTTTGCTTATACTTCAATAGCCTCTTGCTTTCAGTGATCACTCAACAAATCTGAGCTATACAATAACATCATTTACAAGACGAAAGGAAATCCTCATCTTCCACCTGATATGAAGTAGTGGGCACAGATTCATCACTGCCACACAAGAAGAAAAGCATCACTTCTTAATCAAGAGACAGTTCAGGAATAGCCAATGTGACATTCTTTAATCAAATCTGCATCCTGCTTCAGACATTATAATGCACAAAGTATTAAAAGCAAGAGAAGCAAGAGGCTTTCCCAGCCTTCTTGTGCTGCCTAAGCAATATAAAAAGGCCAGGACACAGTGAACCTGGCTTCTATTCTCTAACCTGGCACTTAACGGGATCTTGACCGCTAAAGTGACAATACTGAAGACACGGAAGAAGATCTGAATTCTGCCTAGGAGTTGAACATTACCACCCAGTGCTCAAAGCAGGAAAGCGTGACCTATTTCAGATTCTTTTCTGTATCAGGAGACAAAGATTTCACTTGTAGGTGAAAGGAAGGAACAGAGAACAAGGAAATCTTTTACGAAAGTCCACTTGTGAGTGGGCTCCTCCTCATGCTTTATCACAACCGTCAACAGTTATTTGACCTAATTTCCTGGAGAAAATAACCAAAAGAAATATTTAAATACCTCTCTCAACGTAAAAGCAGACGCTACACTTCCATACCTGTATCATGGTTTCAGCCTGTTACCTGTCCTCTGCATGAGGTTTCTGGTGACTGAACCACTACAGCTCAGACAGCAGCCTCTTCAAAGCATGAGGGCTGATGTGACCTATTTTATGACACTGGCCCACGATCTCAGAGGTGGATGTTGGTGATATGGCAGTAGGGGTTGAACCTTCCCACCAAGATTCCATTCCATGCTGTCGCCATGTGACAGATGGCAGCAGAGGGGCACTCTGACACAATGGTGTCTGACATGGGAGTGCGGATGAAGCAAAGGTGTGGCACTGAATTCCTCCATGCAGAAAAAATGGCACCCATCGATATTTATGAACACTGAATGTTTATGGAGACCAAACAGTGGATGTGAGCACAGCTGGGGGGGGTGGTGTGTTTCAGCAGTGGTGACAGTGACAACGGGGCACCTCCGCCAGTGCAGACTGTTGTGAGTGCAGCATGCAGGCTCTTGTTCATCCCTGGCAAAAATGTATTGCTAGTGGTGGGGACTATGTTGCAAAATAGTGTTTTGTAGCTGAGAGTTTGCTCTATCAAATAGTGTTATCATGCTCTTTGTATCTGTTGTAGTTTCCACAGAAATAAATAGCAGGCATTACTTTCAGAGCGACCCACGTATTCACAATAAAAGCATTGCTTGCTGGTACACACTGCACACCCCACGGCTCAGGGAAGCCGCATGACTGGCATTTGGGTGGCCTGACCTCTCCCAGGGTAATTAATAACATTGTGAACACAGCACATCTGTATGAGAGGGCAGACAAGACCGCAGCCCTCAGCTCATTTCTGAAGTGTATCCTGGACAACCAAAGCAGAAGCACTGCGTTTATTGTAAAGGCATTTAGGAGACCCTGTATCTGATCACTTTCACTAAATGCTGTGGCACTGGAAAACACAGTAACATTAATCTGAGAAACTGCCAGACTGAAATCAAACAAAGAAAAAAACCCATAATTTATTTATCCTAAGATCTTGCCTGGACACTACAAAGCAACTTGCGAAGTTTTACATCAGCTCAGCACTCCATTCTTGTTGCATGGAAGGTATTAATAAAATTATTTTGTTACAGTTTACTGGGCAAGCCTTCTTGCCCATGCTCTACGCAGAAAACATACAGCTGCATGCACATCCTTTTTCCAAATTTCTCTTCAGGTAAGTGAGATATACTCTTTGACACCAAGATAAATTAAGACACCTGTTTAAGTGACCATCCTTCCAAGCTACTCAAAATAATAATAATAATAATAAACACAACCCACCTCATCCCACCCTTGTTTTAGCAAAACCACCAGAATTTTGTATCCTATTTATTCTTTGGTGCTGATGACCACAAATGATTTCTGCAAATTACACAGAATTGTGATAGTTTAAGGGGACATATAAATGTCCTAAGTCCTGCATTATTTTACCTGCAAGAGGTGCATTATTACCTGAAAAACAAAACAAGCACAAAACAGAAAGCTGAGCTCCCTGAATTAAAAAAGTCCCTCCAACTGCTCTGAAGCAAAATGACCAATGCCTTCACCTGATTAGAATTGACAGAGAGTGACTGAATCTATCAGGGGATTAATGCGTTCGCCTTTCAAATCCTAAGACCCAGATTCTAATTTGATCACAAATAAAATCATTGTTGTGATGGCACTGCCTGCAGTGCAGTGCTTTGTCCTAAGGTGGTACAAGTTTTGGGCCATACATTTAAAGCAGCACTCCATTGTAGAGTGAGCCCAAAGTAAGGCATCTCTTAACAGCAGTTTTCCAGCAGGAACATGTTATGTAAGACAAGAACACGAAATCTTCACGTGCACGAGACGTACCTGTCATTTTGCATACAAACATGTTTATGCCTCACACCACAAAGCCAAGCCAAGAGAGAGAGGAATATATATATTTGAAATTGCCCCAAGGCATCTATTTTTGCAGTATTTAAATCTTTATTTTGTGGGGCAATTAACAGCAAATACATGCACAAACTGCTCTGATTTCTTCCTCCAACACAAGGGCAAGAGCAGAACCAGTAAAAGGGACTGCATATCCTACCTGCTGCTGTCCAAAGAGGACATTATTAGCCTATATACCCTCTGCCGAAATACGGAAGGCAAAAGAAGATGAACTTCACAAGTATGGCTGCACTGATAGTGATCTGGATTTAAAATCATTAGAAACTTCTGTGAAACACACTGTTTTAATGCCCAAATGCTTCTGTTATATGTGATTCAGCATTGCCTTGCCAATAGAGAGGGGTTTACGTGGTTACATTTTCTGTATATTACTGAGCCTACCATCAATTTTTTTTTTCTTTTATCAAGAAGTACAAACTTAAAAAAATAAGCAAAAAACACATAGCCCAGTAACTTGAGCATTCATCGGGAGAAATCCTGAACGGGTACAACGGTGACCATCTCTGCTTTTAATATTAGCTTCAGAGGAAATACAACTAAAATACACAACTTTTAAAATTCCAGGCATTCCCATTTGATTTGTAAAAATTAAAAAAAAATGAAATTGATGCAAGTTTTTAGCTTAACAATGTATGCATTCCTTAGCTATAAGGTCACTACTCACTAATTTATCTGGAGAGCCTTTCGAAGTTATTAATAGCTATTGATACTATTCTCAGCGCAAAGACACTTACAGTGCCAATCCAGCACATCCATCTGTCCAATCACATTTCTAAAGACACTGCAGAAATGACGGTGACTGTTTAAAAGTGGTTCTTCGCAGTGAGAGTTCTCTGCAGATCACGCTGTTTATTTTGAACAAGAAGCCCTCCCAAAGCCCAATCACATGTTAGAGACTGATTTCCTTAAAGAAGACAGATTTAGATTCTGCAGTCTAAGGAATGAAAACCAGCAGTATCTGACTGTTGTATGAACAACACTGCTTTATTAATCAAACTAATTCATGTATTCTGTCAGCTCCAGTAGCACTACAATTGATACGTGTTTTCATTTGGCAAGAAAACACATCAGAAACAACTTCATGCACCTTATAGCAAAATGTTGACAAAGCCCTAAGACTACATTCCTTCAAGGTATTTTAGTGTTCTTCCCTACATTTTCTTTCTGGTTAATGATTAATAATATTCTATGCAACGTATTTCTCATTCTGCATTTGTCTTAAAAATGCTGGCTCGGTCCCATAAGTAGTTACCAGTGAATGCAACACTCAATGTGGCTACACAACCACTGGCAGACAAGTTCAGCTGAAACTCAAACAAACAGCTATGTGGTTAGATGTTAGGCTTTTAAATTAATTGGAGTAACACATCAGAATCACTTAAGGGTGCATTTGGTGTTACCAGCTTGTGGAGATTCTAAGAAAAAACAAATGAGCAAAAACCACCGCCTTGGGCTGACTGACTAAAGCCCAGAACAGGAAACAACTGAAGCTACAAATGGAACCTTCAAAATGACACAACTGCTTGGGCTGTCCTACAGCCTGAGACTGTTAGAGAAGTACCCCTGCAAAGTCAAAACACAGGTGGATTTAATATCAACAGAAGACAAAGATTTCTGGTCATTTATTTATTGCAATTTTAATAGAGCATCTATACGGATTGAAAAAACCATTCTTCTAATGCTCTCCAGCTCTTGAATTAGCTTGTCTGTTTTGATGCTGATTATTCAATACACATAAGCACTGTAGTCCTCAAATGCCTCAGGTTATCAGCCTTCCTCAGGGGAAATCCTGTGGTAAAGGACTGACGCCAGTGCACAAACGCCCATAACCTGTCTGAATCAGCAAAAAGTCGGTATGGCCTCCTAGGAGGGGTAGTGCAGGAAAGCAGAAGGACTGCTACACCAGGAGTGCCCAGTCCACGCTTCTTTCTCACCTTTATCTCATCCATCATACCTGGCGATGCCCGCAGTCTTCTGGTACTACAGCTATTTCTAATGAGTCTGACAGGGTCAAAGATACCTGTACTCAACTGAGGAACATAGCAATCTACTATAATCTGCAAAACAGGGGCCTCCAAACTTTCCTTAGCTCGCTTGTTTTAGCTAAGATATCGTCCTTAGACAAAGTTCTCATTTTACTCTCCAGTATGTATTTCCAGAGGCAGAGAATGCAGAGCAACAGTAATGTTGTAAAATGTTAACTACACCCACTGCATGGATTAGAATTCAACTTTAAGCAGTCAATTAATCATGCTTTTCTCTGGTAGACTGAAGACTCATGATTTTCACTCTCATTCGGGTACTTAGAGGCAGCTCTCAGACCACTCACATTTTTTCCCTCATTCACTCAAAGGCATATTTTCCAATTCTTTAACCATTCTCATGGCTCTTCACTGAGTAGTCTGCAAACACCGAAGTCAGCCTTGCACCTGTTTGACAGGGAAAACAGCCACTGTGCCAATCAAGATGCTACTGCTTTCCTCACGGGAGAGCTCTGTGCCACCACATACACGAACATGGTGCTGCATGGACAGCACTTCCAACAAGGGAGCACAACAGCAGACCTCATTTCAGTCCCTTCTTAGCACAGAACAGTGCAAAGAGGCCATGTTCACTTAGAGAATGAACAGGAATATTTGAGTGAAGTATTTTGTCGATACTCAAGCTTTAACTAGCCAAGAACAGATGTTTCGTTGGGCTGAGAATAAAGAAGCATCAAAATGTTATGGCCAAGTGTTATTGTTATAAAAAGCTATGAAACACCAAGCTAAGATGCAAGAATAAGAAAAAATCTGCTCTGTAGCACAACAGATAATGAAAGCAGGTACTCTGAAACAAAACAATCTGTCCCCTCCACAAAAAAAAATAAAAATAAAATAATAAAAAAAACAGACTTTAAAAGTTTGCAAACAAAACCATACAAATCTTGTACCATTCAGGAATGAGAGGTGCCTGCCCCAAACCAAAGGGTTACAGGCAAGACTAACAGGTGCCGCATGCAACCAGCTGTGGTTTTGCTTCTTTACATTTCAAGGCTTTGTAGTTGACTATTTATCCCTACATACACAGCAACGTATGAACCTAACATAAAATCAAAGTACCACAGTTATGAAGAACATCTCCTGTAGCTACTAAACACCTGCGTAATACACATATATTTCATAAACTCCCACTGAAGTAACAGGATGCACAGTCCCAGTTTGTAGTTAAAAGGTCAGCTGTACTCTAACTGGCATTGTAATTCGCATCCTAGTCTTGGGGCTCCCATAACTCAGCCACTAATATCGTATTACCCTTGAGCCTGTGCACAGCAACTACAGGACACACTTGCCTCAAGACAAGGATAGCACTGAAATTAAGCGCAGGAGCCATATCAATTCACCAATTCATCAGGATTTTCAAGTCTAGGAGACTGCCTCATTCAAATTATTTTTCATTTATCTCCTCTATTCATTACAATTATTTGTTAGGGACCATGCAAACTCTGCTTCAAGGAATAATAGAAATATAATCCTTGCTGAAGCTTACACAAGATGTGTGAGATAATGAGCCCTCACGGCATGTAGTTTTCTTTCATTTGTCAAATCAGACTTTCCCAAACAACACAAAAGCAAGACGCATTCCCAACGCAGTAAAACCTGCATGCCTTTTCTGAAATGTTACAAGCTACAGAGCAAACAGATGCAAAAAGGACGATCAGAAAACACAGGCTGCAGTTTCATGAACTAGGTACAGAGCCCTATGCTCAAGCACACATCTCTCTACTTCTACAGAAAGAAGTGTGCTGCATAAAACACACTTCAACAAGCTTTCCTTCTGCAATATTTTCTTTATCAAAATTTCTCTTCAAACTGCATTGGTCTTAGCCAAAACTGTACGTCTGAGAGCTGAGAATGGAGAATTTGTTACTTCATGTTAAAGTGGTGTCTTGTGGTACTATGAAAATACCTGTAGGAGTACTAGCAAGCAGTAGTACAAACACAGGATGCATGCACACTCAGTGCTGCAATAGCAGACTGGAGTATTGGCCCACCTACTACGATGCAGGGTTTTTATATTGCCATAGGGGATGAACACAGAAGGGATTATCTCCATAGACAGATTTTTATTCGATTCCTTCAGTTAGAAGTTAACATCCTTGGAAAATAAACAGTTACTAATAATCCTTTACATTAAAATCTCTGCAAGGCCTTACCCACTGTAGAGAGAGATGTTACACACTCAGCACTAATGGGACATTAAGTGCAGCACTGAAATATCTTGCTAATATGCTAACACAGCAGAAGGATACTGATGCTTAACTACACAGCGAATGTAAACAACTTACGTTGTTGCTCTCACAACACAGAATGATTTGGGCTTGTAGATGAACATTTACAGACTCCTAGGTGCAGTGACCAAACATGTGTGAGGACCAGAAATGGTAAGTGAAATCTACCAATAAAATAAAATACCAGAAAGATACCAGGGAATGTTTGCAAGAAGCTGCACAACAAATCCCTCTGATAAACTGCCTGGTTTTTTGTTTGCACCAGCATGAGGATGCTGCTCGCTAACTTGGTTTTACACAAGGATGAACAAGGTCGAAAGTTTGTTCCGAGTACAACTACAAAAGGAGGTATTGAAATGTATTAGCTCTTATCTTCCAAGTTCAAGGGCAGAAGTAAAATTTACAGAAGTGAGGTACATCGGGTCTTCTGTTAGCACATCCATCTCCACAACAGATACCCTCACAGAGGCATAACACTGCGACCATTTGGAACTTGCTTCCTCAACATGCTTTCAATATCAGCAATAACAAATATGTCAAAAAAAATCTTGAAATGTTGCTTTTGAAAATGTGAACTGAACAAGGCAGCGTTCTCATACTCAAAAATGATCGGAACAATTTTGAACATCTGACTCTTTCACTAAGCATAGGAGTAGGAAAAATGATCACTTGAGCTGCTAGGTAATGCCATATCCAAATGATTGCCAGGACTACGGCTCTCTGCTTCTGCTCCTCACGGTGTTACCTTTCATGGTCACATATGGCCCACATATAAGCTTCCCTAATGGTTTCTAAAATAGTTTCTCTCTTGATCAAAAATTCATAGATCACTGAAACTGATTAGACAGAGAAAAAGAAAATCTGGCTTAAGTACCAAAGCATATTGAGGCACTCTATATGAGGTACTTCTAATGCACACATCTGCTCCCAGTAAACTACTAGATGCTACATGCAAACCCAGAAAAGAGTTAGGCAGTCTCCTATTTATGGCCCAGCTATTCAAGTTAGCACTTGTATTTCCTTTTTTTTTTTTTTTTCCTCTAGAGTGGTATTAGACCATTTTAAAATAAGGTATTACAATGATGATATAGGGGAAAAAAAGGGGCATAAAATAAAGTAGAATAGCGGGACACAACAAAATTTTGTTCAAAGAGAAGATTTACTGGATCGACAGACAAGATGAAAGAAATGGGCTACAAATGTCTTCTCCCAGCAATATCCTATGACCATTTAGAAAGCAACAGAGCAATCTCTCAGATTTGCTACAACTGGCAGTGGTATCTGAGGAGATGGTGTTCACAGACCGGCCAAAACAAACAAACATAGGAAAATAAACACAGGTCAGTCAAAATATCTGAAGCATACATACATACAAGAGACATAAAAAGACACATTTGAGAGAATGCAGAAAGAGGTAAGAGGAAAATAAGATGGAAATAAACCAAATCATCAGAATCCAAGGTGATGCTGAAAGAGAGAAGTACATGTGGATGGATGAAGCGATCTAGGTAAGAACCTCATGGCCCAAGCAGGTGCAACACCACGGAGAGAGAGCACTCCAGGGCAAGAGTTAAGGATCAAGCCACTGAAACCAAGTACATAAAGAAAGGAGATGAGCATTAGACACATAGGTGAGTTAACTGAACACAGCCCAGAGCAGTCAATGCCCACAGGCACACCACTGTCTTGCAAGTAGAACTGAGGCAGCTTATTACCCTACATCTTCCATGAAAGAAAAGTAAACTAACTTGTGTTTATCTTGAGATCCAAGCCCACACAACAGGAGGCAGCACAAAGCGCACTCAGCGTAGCTCTGGGCTTGCCTTGCAGCTATGTATTGCTTTACCTGCTCTATTGGGTGATCCTGCCTGATCCTCAGCAGGGTGAGCTTCAGACCTGCCTTAATTTCTGTCCTTAGAATGCCAGAAGTCCTTGCTGTCCAGATGAAGCACTCAAGTCTTGACAAAACTGAGCACAGTCATACTCATGTCATACCTAAACAAGATCTAGAAACTGGGTATCATCTATCTGCATCTTCCCAAAGAAGTCAGTCTGTCTCACAAATGAAACAAAAGTGAGTTCCTTATTAAATGCCATGGTAGCTTCTGCTTCGTTTTAAATAAAACACAGCCTGAAAGCCCCGTAGCACTGCAGTTCACTGTCTAGAGCCCTTCCAAGCACACTGTCCCAACTTCTGCGCTCTAGGGACTCTGATCACACCAACACCCTTTAAAGTCAGACTTCTTGTTCTTTCTGTGGCCAGTTCTTTTTAATCAAATGAGCTGTCATTGAGCCCCAGTATCTCAAGCCACTCATGTTTAGCCCCATTTATCCCAACTCAAAAGCTCTTCAGCACACTCAACAACCTTTTCCCCTCTAATAGCGCATCCTAGCAAGTTCTTCCTCCCAGAGTTTTCTCAGTGTCTGCTTGGAGCCTTTTCACTCATCCACCTTTCATCTGAATGCTCCTTAATTCTTTCCATGTGAATCTAGTAACTCCCCAAACCTGTCTGGACTGGCAAAAAGCAGAATCTTGCCTCACCCACATCTCATGGCTCTTAGAAGCATCTCCAACCTACTTCTTCCTCTACCGGTTGTCCTCAAGTCACTTTTGACAGTCTTTGCTGGTTACACAGGACAGCATCATCGTGTTCACTACAACCTCTTCTGGATGCCATAGCTATAACCATACCCCTGAGCGCAGCACAAATATGGAATGACCACCATGATCAAGTTCTGGTCAAGTTTTTCTAGAGACAACCTAGAAACAACAGGTCAACTCCTGGCCTCCATCAATGTATGCAACCAGTGTAGTCCCCAGGATGAACACCTGTGCTTCATACCACAGATATTTCAACTGCTTGAGAGTTCTTCCCCTCTCGCTGCAGTAGACAGCTTCTGGACCACACGCTGAGTTGCACCTCACTAATGGCATGTGGTCTCAGCTGAGAAATGTCATCTGCCAAGAACTCCACAACAGTAATTTACGGGGTGCTGTAATTTTAAGTATTCAGACATTTGGATCAGCTTCAGTAGGTACTGAGGTCATGTGGTCAACTTGGCTGAATTCTTTATAAAGCAATTTCCCAACTTTTTTCCAAGGAAACTGTTTTAATACTATTGTCTTATTTAATAGTAATTTTTCTTTTTTTTTTTTTAAGAGATTTCAAGACGTGCTGTCTACATAACCTTGAAAAGGGATTGTCAGAACTTCAGTTATGTTCTTCTCCTACTCAGTTTTCATGATAGGATCATCCCTTCCTTTTGCCATTTTGTCCATGCCTTTCTTTTTGCTTCTGGACTATGCTGGTGAATGATCAAACAGAAGTTTGTATCACGTTCTTGCAGGTGCTCTGAAGGCTTATATCTTGTTTCATCTCTTTGCTGGAGCTGAGACTTGCAGCTGATTATCTCCAACTTCTCCTTCACTTTATGAAAGGGGAATGTTGTTCTCGCACCTCAGCTTCTCGCTGACATCATCAGCTTTGCTGCAGGCTACTCTCTAAGGCCCCAGTTCTTCAAGTGTGGTGATCCAAAACCTCTACGTGGGGACTTCTACTTCAGGAACGCACTTTTCTGAATTATGTTTCGTTTCCAAAAGTGCTTGCACTAGTTTTGTTCTGATTAGCTATCTTTTGAGTTCTGCAATTTTATATCTTCTGATGATGAAATGTGGGTGTAATTTCCCTCAAACATCCTGCAAATTGTCTTTAGTATTGATAGCTGTTTTTTCTACGCAAAACAACTCCCTCCACTGACAGGCAGGTAAGTGGGATGCTTATTAAAATGCAAATTAAGCAAACTGGGATGCACCTATTCTCTGGTTTGGTTGACAGCAGACTCTCATGTTCTAGACTTCAACATTCTTTACTTTTGCAATCAACTTCTCCAAGCACTGCTTCTGCCAGAAGACAGCCAAACCCAATTACAGCTACCCAACTCTCCAGTTTCTGGTGTGGGTTTTCCTGTCCAATCCTTGTGTTTTACACAGTCATGGTCACATATCAAAACAAATTGTTTCTTTGAAAACAAAACCGCATCTGCAAATCAAGTATTGTGCCAAATCACCAAGTCTGGCGCTCAGTCAGTGCTCCAAAAACTTAGGAGGACGTTCTACTTTCCTTTTGTGAAGCAGACTTCAAGATTTTTCATTGCACTTTTCATTTTCTCTCCAAACCTTCAGTTTCTGAAGAACCTGCATCAGGATGCTTCTGGCTTCCTGCTTTAGCACAAGTTCTCTGATACAAGGTACAACTTTCACTTAGATAATCCCACTGCTCTGCCAACCACCCCAGTGAACTTTCTCCAAGCATAAATATTCAGGATCTTTTGGCCATATTTGGTTTCTCCATGGGGAAAAGAATTAGGGAAGAAGAAGAAATGTGTTTTCTTCCAGTTCTGTTCCCTGGACTGAGAATGAAACTAAGCCTGATGTTCCTGAACATTTCTAACTTAAAGCCGTAGCCCCAAGACCTTCCCAGCAAAAGTTTTTGTGGCTATTTGAGTTCCCATGGAAGCAGCTCCACCTGAACACCGTTAAGGCAAGCAGCTCTTCCCCCACCCTTATCCCCATACACTTCTTGACTCAACTGATACAGCTGGTGAACAAGATGCAAACTCTGACTTCAGTGGTAGAGTGGTTCTCTAAGTCGAATCTTTTGCCTCTCTTTCCTCTTGATAGAAAAAGTCTGATCTTATTAACTGCAACAGCTGTAAATAAGTACTGCTCCAAAGCAGTCCCACGTGGCCTGTGCTGGCCCTGCTTCCTTCTAACTTTGAGCTCCAACAACGAGTTTCACCCAAAGTCTGCAACTCTTCTTTAGCCCAATTCATTCAAATTAAATCGTTCCTCTAAAATATCTTTTTGATAATGGCTTTCACAGATCTCCTACTTCTCCTCCCTAAGTGTCAATGGTGTCTTCATCCATGTTTTGAGATTTCCACACTTCTTTCTTGGATTTTGTCCTGAGTTATTCATCCTAATAGTTCTCTTGGATTCAGCCTGGAACCTCCCTTTAAGTCATTTGCTCAGTCATCTAATCATACCCTTAATCCTTCCTGCCCAGATCTAACCCCAAGCAGCTATCTGAGCCAGAAGAAAGAAGAGGCCCTGCCCTATCTATTACACATTACTGCTCCCATGCCCTTACAGGAATAATGGCATGGAATTTCCTAGATCATCTTTCCTGATAATACTTGTTCCCCCAACCACCTTTCTGTCTGCACTAAGAGCATGTTTTTGCTCTTTCTATCTGTCTTTGAGTTTATGGCTTCCTAAATGACCTCCTTCAGCCTTTTCAGATGAAGATACATTGACAATGGATTTTATGTTTTCATGAAGAGGATCTAAAAAGATAGTTAAGGAACGGGGGGTGGAGGGGAAGTACTTCAAACAAATTAACAAGGAAAACCACAGATTAAGCATTTTTAAGGCTGAAAGTATACTTGAATGATAAATATAAGGGAAAAAGACAGAATATTGTTAGCATTCCCAAATGCAAGATCAAAACTGAAACTACAACAAAAAACAGCTGTTGCTTTGGATAGAACGCTTAATATTAAAAATTGTGACATATTCAAAAAGAAAATCCAGTTAGGCTTATCACATATCGAGTCTTTTGAGGTTCTTTTTGACTTCAGAAAGGGTGGGAAGCAAGGGGGAAAAAAAGACCAAATCCTCACTGCATAAAACTAAAGTGGCACAAGACTCAGTGGGACATTCTGGCACAGTTACATACAGTCCCATCACAGGAGCATGGGATAACAGAAGAAAACACTTGCTGGCAGGACAATCCAGCTGCACAATGAGAACACAGTGAGAGACAGAGCTGGGCATCCAACAGAAAATGGAAGCAAAAATTGGAGAACAAATAACTTCAGTTTTATATGAATGGGAAGGGAAGCCTTTGCGTAGGAGCAGTAGTGGGAATAAAGTTTCTTCACATTTTATTGTGTAATTTTGCTGTGTAGTAGTGTTTCAGTATGATTTATTGTGTAATGCTACTGCATGGCATCATTTGTTGAGCAACTTTGCTGCGTGGTATAGTTTTTTATTTAATGATATTGAATGTTAGGCAATGGTCTTGCATGCCATAATTTGTGTTGTCCGTTGAGCAACACCACTGCCATTCTTGACACAAAGGGGAATTGCATGAATTCACACAACAGTGCTGAATTCATGATTTTAACACACGTTCACTCGAAGATGACAAATAGACACAATGTCTCGTTCTGAATGAAGACACATGCAGAAAAGCAGCAAACTGAGCAAGTATTTAAGCAGAACTTCGGCATTAAAATATGATTTTATTACATAGCAATAAGGGCACTTTCTTATCTGGAGCTATATTGTAACAACATTGTGTGATACTGCATTTCAAATATCCATACCTGACCTTAAGAACTATAGCAGCACCTCCTTGCTTTACAGGCTGCTGGGTACGAACAAGAATAGCAACACCAGTACGAGGCGACCTGGGCTCTGTCCAAAACTGAAATTCAGTGACTCTCTGTAAGGACAGAACCTGACCAAGAAACTCTCAGCTCCTAATGCAAAATGCAATCGATGTACTTCATTACAGCGGAACCCTGTGTTAACAGCAACACCACTGATCTTAGAGCAATAAACTGAAGTTTGGCATAGGACTAGCAAGGTTCTAGATACCATCACAAGGGCATCCTACCACTGCTTAAGGTTCTCCTAAGCAGCAGGAGAGGAAACAAAAGTTTGCTCAACATGTAGTATTAATGTAAGTAACTTATCTTTACCTTCCATACACAAACTTCCTTTTTTCCATCCCTCCTTTTTTTTTTTCCATTTTTTTTCCCATTTTTGCTTACAACAAGTGTGCTCTGTATATAGATTTAACATCTGAAGGTCAGAAAACACATGAGAACTTGAAATTCTATTCCAAAGAAAGCAAGTAGTCTATAAGCCTACATCAGCTTGGTACCTGTGTCCGTATTTACATCCACCCAAAAATGCTACTGATGGGCTGGAACAACATCTCTTTCCTGCATTACCTGGGAATCTACCAACAACTGCATGCAGGAAGAGGCAGAGAGGGACAGCAGGCACTGATAGATGACTCTGCTGCTGCTGCTGCAAGCGTTTTCATTTGCTCTCGTATTCTGGCAGGTTGTAAATAAGAAGAAAAAAATGCATATAGGCTTAATTTTTGATATAAGGCAAGACCCAGCGGATAGGCTGGGAAGGCAGCTCGTGCAAAGAAGCAAGCCCCCCCATCTATGGCATAAGATCAATTTGCTACCTGGCAGATGGCAGAGCAGAGGGGGGCAGAGAAGCAAAGACTGCTGATGCAGTGGTGAGCTCCTGGCCCAAACCAAGGCCGCGCGCTCCCCGTTATCAGCCTGCCACAGACACCTCCGCAGCTGCACCCGCTCCAGAGCGCTCCACGCATTTCTGGGTTTAAACCTACCCTCACCATTGCGCAGTCAGCTACAAAGCGATGGAAACATCCGGAGATGCGCTATTGTTCCTCGGCCACCTGCCCAGGCCTGCTGACAGCAGCAGCCGTGGAGCTGAAACTCTACCCCTGGTGTTGCAGTGAGCAGCCAGAGCCGGCTGGCACGCCGCACTGCCTCCTGAGCTGCTACCTGCCATGGCAGCTGCCTCATCTGCTGTCCCGGCGCTGACAGCTGCTTGCCACGTCGCTCCATATCCCCAGATATCTCCTCTTCCTGCTGCATCTTTCGTACTGGGCATCGATACGAGAACTGTGCACACTGAAATCGGAATTCAGCAGAACAACTGCCGACACGCTTCATATAAAATTAAAGGCTTCCGCAGCGATGGTACAGCCATTTCCTCGCTTAATCGCTCAACTCCACCATTTGCAGAGCACGAGGGATGCTGTCACGGCTCCCAGGGGCTGCAGAAGCCCCGCAAGGGACGGCGCGGGGCCCCGCTCACCCTCACCTGGGCACCCAGCTGCCCGCGGGCAGCCCCCGCCGC